>JAOWBP010004330.1:5209179-5230946 GCA_028571105.1 Tragopan temminckii
GTGGTGCCGCCGCTCCTCCTTCCAGTCCCGGAGGTGGGGCGGCGGTCGCGGTCGCTCCGTTCTCCCCGGCGCTGCGATGGGGCCTTGAGAGCGCGAGGCGAGAGCGGCGGTGCGCGCCCGAGCTCGGGCCGGCATCGCGGGGAAGCGGAGTTGGGCCCGGGCCGCCCGCGGCCTCTCCGTTCCGGTTACGGGCAATGGCGTGGCTCCGCCGGGCCGCCTCCTCCCCGCGCGGCCTCTGCCCCTGCTCCGAGGGAGCCGCCTGCGTGCTCGGTAGTGCGGTTCTTCTGTAGCAGGAAAAAACGCCTCGGGGAGACTGGGGGTGATCTTGGGACACCTTTCAGGCAGTTGTTTACGTTCGGCTGAGAACGTAAAACTCGGCATTCCATTTTGTGAGCACTGCTTAATGTGTGCAGTTGCAGCTGATAAGTAGAGGTTAAAAGTGGTAGGTCTTACTTTGCATTGAAGATTATACATATATAATACATATACATATATAAATATATAGCATAGTTAATGCAGAAATTCCCTCATAAAAACGGTAGGACTTCTTTATGTGTGTTTTTTTTGTTTGTTTGTTTTTGTTTTTTACAGCAGTAACGACCAGCATTCAGTAATGTCAGTGTAACTAACTGACACCAATGCATCCCTTATACGTGTGTGGATGTTGCTGTGCTTTCAAGTCAGGTGGTCTTTCAAGTGGGTTCACTCCCCAGCACTTCTGTGAGCTGCCGAGCTCTGCTCTGTAGCAATCTTTTTCATCTGAGATTAGTTGAGGAGGATCTGCACAAAGTCTGGCATAGCTGTGTTAATTCTCAAAGCATTGTTTTGTCGTGTGTTCTACTCTTTGTGCTTAGGGATTTGTTTTTTTTTAAGGGTGTTGCGTTTAGTTGTATGTATTGGCTGAAAATGAAAGTTGATGTGTGGAACAGCCCTACAGGGGAGGCCGTGGAATACTGCATGGAGGATTATGAAATAAACTTATGTTCTGTTATGAAAAGAATTAGTTTTGCACTTCTGCCATTTGATATAGCTCCATGTGGCTGTTTATTGCTAGTAGAGAAGACTTATGTTTGCATGAACCGGCTTAAACAGGGAGCACACTTCCCTTTGTGCTCCTGTCCTTGTTTATCACTCTTCTGTTCGTTTTTTTCCCCTCCAGATACTTCTGTTTCTGTTCCTTTTCTGTGAGCAATTCATATCCCTGTAAGAGAGATGCGTGCCAAGAGAGAATGAATGAAAAACAAAATTGACAATTGCTTTTTGTTTTGAAAAAAAATATATATATTTGTTCAGAGTAACTTAATTTCAGTTCCTTCTCTTCCACCTTGTTTAACATTTCTCTGCTCAGGTGAGTGTACTGACTGGCATTCGCAGTCAGAGGTGCTTTGATTCAGCCAAGCTTTCTGTAATTCAGATGATATCAAATGTGAGAAATGCAGTATTTCTGAACCTTTTAGCAAGATATAGTAAATACAGTCTGTGTGATGAAATGTTCTGTCATCATTTTACAAGAACTGCAAAAGATGGGGGGTGGGGAGATAGAACACAGCTTTGAAAGAAATATTGCAGCATTCCTGTGTGTTAGCTTTTGTATTCACATACATGGAGGCAATTACCTATAATGTTCTTTTTTTGAAGCTGTGGTACCAAAGAGAGAATTGTGTTTTTAACCAGGAAGCAATTTTAGTGCTGCTTTAGTTGAAGGTGTCAGTGTGGTCATAGTTATGTACTGTTCATGCCATTATAAGCATCTTGAGATATTTTATCAATGAGTTTTCTTCCTCTTGAAATGAAGGTCTGGAAGAATTTATGGCTTTAATTTCAAGGGTGTCTTCAATGGAAGGCCTAGCAATTATTACAGTGCAAGTTCCATTCCTCCGAAGCATCTGTCCTGATAAAACCTGTAGTGTAGTCACAGATATGTCAGAACAAAACTGTTAACGTGTTGTTTTTGTCCCCTCATAGGACTAACGTGAGCTATATTTTTCAAAGAACTAGTTTCTTAATCAAGTTCTGCATCTTCACTAGGAATTGGACTAGGCTGTAGTAAGAGTTCTGTTTGTAATTATTTGTAGGTAAAATCAGAGTTTGAAGGCTTTTTTCCTATACACGTATCTACTTAATGATTTTCTCCTGGGTTTTCAGCATAGGACTGTGACTGTTTTTTATCTCTCATGCATAGACTTTTAACTAGGGTAAGTTTTCTGTAAATCTATTACCAAAGCAGGCTCCAGGAGTAGAAAATAATAAAAGAAATAGATGTTGAGAATTACAGACAGTGCTCAGAGATGAAATATAGATTATGCTAAAGAGGAGCGACTGTGTACGTATTGCTTTTTCTTATGTAGCAAGTGTTGGTAGCTGTTGGGAAGCAGATAATTCAGAGATAATCTGTATGTAATAGCAATGATCAACTAAATCCAGTGTGTGGATAGGTTTGTTTTAGTTCATTTTTTGTTAAACCAAACATTATTTGGGTAATTTGGTCAGTCTTAAAATGCTAGAAGCAGTGTCTGTTTCATATAGCTGTTGTAATTGTGCAAGTAGGTTGTGCTGAACTTTCTGAAACACGCCGCAGCCTTGGGCTCATCACACTACTCTAAAGCTGATCAGCTGAAAGTAAGCATTGAAGGAACTCTTGGGAAGGGATGCTGATTGCTGAAGTACAGGCAGGAGTTCTGCCATACAAAACCAGGAGTGCAGTCACTGTTTTAGGCTGAGAAAATTAGTAAATTTTAAAAGTAATAGAAATAGATTTCATCTGTGAAGATGAGAAATGATTTTGAAATCTATTTTCTAGCACTGAACTTGTATCTTACCTATTTTTTTTAGAAAAGCTGTCTGAATTGCTGTAAAACTGGCACGTTTATGGCCTCAGATAAAGTCAGAGTCAGAAGTTACTTTTCAATATGGGAAGAACAAAACACCATTCAGAAAACAGTTTAGAAGATAAAATCCTTCTCTAAGTTCCTCATACTGGAACTTTCTAAAGAATTTGTACAAAGCCAAGGAATTACTGTCTGTGATATTTCTGGGAAAACTTTTTGCATGTTACCAGGTTAGATTATGTATATGCAGCTGAAAAAAATGTGTGGGCAGGGGGCACTGAATTCCTTCCCCTCCTTCCCTTTTTGACACCTTATTTGCAGGTAAGCCTGTGGAAACGCCAAGGTCTGGGAAAGGACTGATCACAGCATGCACTAAACATTGAAGTAGAGGCTGCTTTTTTTTTTCAATATATATAAAAATGCTTCACTTGGCAAATATTCTGTAATTCTTTATAGTAGCAGATTGCAAGGATTAACTTGCTTAGCACATTCTTCTGAAAAGTAAGTATTAAATTTGATGTTCAGTTCTTTAGCAGTTGTGGGAATTCATCGTAGTTCTCGATTGCGCTGTCCAACCTTTGTATATTCTGTCTACGTATTGCCACTTCCCTAGGGCTACTTCTCTACTCTTCATTCATGACTGCTGTCTCTCCCTCCTAAATCCTAGCACTGCTATCAAGGAACCTTGTACAGGAAGTTCTTTTGTGTTTATTAGCAAGCCTTATGCATGGTGCACAACACTCCTAGTATTGGGGTACTTCGTCAGCTCCTGCAGAATGTGATCTAGATTTCTTGCTGTTACAGATGGCTTCTTGTGAGCTGGGCTGGATCAGTTTGCATGAAATGAATTCTCAGTGGCTTGTTTACATTTATAGCTATTTGGGCCACAGGCTGACTTCAGGTTCTTAGAGATTTTTGTGGTTTCCTGTTTCTGATCTGTTTTGAGGCTTGGGGGTGCAGGGAGAGGTTTGGGCGGATGGTCTTTAGTAGTCTCTGCCCCTTAATAAATAGATGATAAATAGATGGTACGCAAATTCATACAAATCCTTCCATTACCTTTAATCCTTACCTGAACTTGGAATTGGAATCTTGTAAATTAGTGGCAGAAAACAGCACAGTGTTTGTAAGGTCGTTATATTTAGAAAAAAGCATTTGCATGAACTGTAGTGTTTGGGACAGCATTGCTATGTATGTAATAAACTAATTGCTGTGGAAACAGTCTTGTAGATAATATACCATTATTCTCCCAATGAAAAATCAAAGCAGTCCAACAGTATGGAAGTGTTCCTTGTGTTTCCGGATTCTAATCATCTTGATTATACTTTAGCTGATGATACGTGAATCCAATTTCCTCTTTATTCACTTATGGATAAACTGTGATGTAGACCTGCTACAGAAAGTAAAGGTGTGCTGGTAGCTGATCAGATGAATTATGAAGGAGGCAAAGTGTCAGAGCTGAGCTTTGTTTGTGTTTTGGGATGGCTTTCATATGAACACTATGGTATGTCTCCCCAGGCTTAAAAATGCTTCTTTGTATACCATGAACTTCCTGAGAATGTGCATCCAGAAAACCAAAGAAGAAAAATCAATTAATTTGATTCTTCACAATTACTCTTCTTGATTCATATGGATATATGATTCCCAAGGATATCTTCCAGCACGAGGCAAAAACCTGCTGTAGAGGTGGTGGTTGTGTTGTTTCAAGCAATCTAATTATGTCTTAAAATAACACAAGGCCTGTAAAATGTTGCTCCTCTCATTCTCACAGGTTATTGCAGTGTTGCATTATGTGGGGTTTAGCTAGGGCTTCTATACAGTTGTTCTTGAAATAGTTACTGTATCTTTAGCGAATAACAGGTACTCTCAACACTGCACATTATTGTATTTTTTTTCTTTGAGACTGTTAATACATCATGCAGGCTACATTGTGTGGATTTTTTTTCTTGGTTCTGTTTCCCACTGTCGCAGAGGTCAGGCCAGTTTAGCTAGAGCAGCGTCTTTGCAGAATTATCAATTCTGAGCTTGCCACTTCACTAACACTTACCATCTTTAATCTTGAAATGTACTATCAGGACACAATTTTTGAAGTTGTTACTCTTTTCTTTTAAACAGTGCTGATTTCTGTTACTGCATTGTGTTAGAATTTTCTTTTTTGGAGGGGAGCGGAATGGTTTTGTACAGTGCTTCGGACTTGCACACCTTCTGTTGGTAGAGGTTTCAAGTGACACTGCATGAAGATGAGCATAACTGTGTGTTGGTAGGTCAGAGATTTGTTTAATCAGGTGGTTGTTCAAATGACCAAAAAGAAACAAAAAAAAAACAACCCACACTTTATATTACAATGCTTTTGAGAAGTTGCATGGTTATTCATAAAAAACAGTATCTTAAGCAACAGATGAACTCAGAACTTCTGAGGTCAAAAATTTCACTTCAGATAGGATTACTTGTCTTCATATCCTTTTTAAAAACTAAGCTGTAGTAAGATTCCTGTTGTAATTGAAATGGAAACTTTCAGACTGTTCTTTTAAATGTACTTACCAGTAGCTGTTTATGAGCATTCAAGAACAAACTTGATCAAAATATAAAGGTTTTGATAGATTGGTAGGCTTTAGACAAAGAGTTTTGTTGACTGCTAGTCTGTTTCCTGATGGACAATTCTTGGGGTTATAAGCTGGATGTTAAATTTTCTGTTAATATTTACATGCTGTTTGAACGATTGCTGATGTGGCTCTGTACAGCCTAACACCAAACACTGATCGTCTATAATAATGGTATGTGTTTAATGCTTTTTTTTTTTACTACAAGTAATTAATACTTGGCGTTGGGTTTGTTTACTGCATTTTGAAGCGATTGTCTTACAGTGTTTCTCAAAGTGCTTTTCTGTAGGAAAAAAATCCTGTTGTCCAGGCAAAGTATCTTTGGCATCTTTGTAACCTAGCACAGTTTCATAAGTGCTGAATTTCTTAGGCTTTTTTAAAAAATGGATTTGTGTAGTACCTAAAAGCAGATGATACCGTTTTTATGTTTCAAAATAAAAGTTTGTTATTCCTTCCTTATCAGATTTTTTTGATCAGGTGTTTTAACTTCACACTTTGAGCTCTTTTCTATTTAATAAGTTATTAAAGTCATTGAAGAAGACAGAGTATTTGCCAACCAGGTATACCAATCCATGGCTAGTTTTCTCTAGATGTATTCCACTTTTTTCAGGAAATAAATGTTGAGTGTGGTTCTTCAAAGCCTTTGACATTTTTCCCTAGATTTCAGAATGTGGAAGCATGCTTCTAGGTTTGTTTTCCAAACTGCTCCCTTCCAATGGTATTCCTTCCTGATTGTGGAGATAAGTAATCTTCTATCAAGCTGAGTGTTCAGCTTGCATGTTTTCGTATGTCCCCAAATTTCTATGATGTTTTACTTTTATAATATGGCCATGAGTGTCGTATTTCTGTGGATGAGCAATTTACTGGTTGTGTAGTATATTCAGAACTATTGCCATATCTTAGCTTAATCCGAGGTCTCTGAGACCCATTTTGTGTTTGATTTTTGTATTATGATCATGAGATTTAATCTGACAGTATCTAGTTATTTTTTAAGGCATATGAATAGATGTTCTGCTTTTCTTTAGGCAAGTATTTTAATTCCTTGAAGGAAATAACAATGTTGACAAATACATTTGTTTTAAAATTATTTAAATGGATTGACAAACATCTAAGCATGTGTAAGTGAAAGCTATTGTAATACGGTTTCATAAATTGTTCAGTATATTGTTTCTCCTATCTACGCTTTTTTTTAATGGATTAATAGAGTACTCTGTAGGTCACTTGTCAGAAAGTCTGATAGTCCATTTCTTGACAGAAGTTTGGAGACTAAATAGGTGTTAGGATACCAACACTGCTTCACCAAGGGCAAGTCATGCTTGACAAACTTAGAGGCCCATAATGATGGAGTTACAGTGTCAGTAGATAAAGGAAGAGCACCTGGACTTGTTTGTGCAAAGCGTTTGACACTGTTCTTCATGACAACCTGATTGCCATATGGGAGAAAAATGGACTTGTTGGACAAGCTGCTCGCTGGATAAGGAATTGGCTAGGTGGTCTCAGAGTTATGGTCAATAGCTCAGTGTCTGAGTGGGACCGATGATGAGTGGCATTCCTCAAGGATTGGTGCTGGGACTGGTGTTATTTAATGTCTTTGTAGGCGATGTGAACAGTGGAATTGAGTGCATCCTCAGCAGGTTTGCAGATGGCATTGAGCTGAGTGGTGCAGTTGACATGCTGGAGGGAAGGGATGCTATTCAGAGGGGCCTGGACAGGCTTGAGAGATGAGCCCATGCCAATCTCATGAAGTTCAACAAGACCAAGTGGAAGAGCAATTCCAGGCACAGATACAGGTTGGGCAGAAAACGACTTGAAAACAGCCCTGAGGAGAAGGACGTGAGCCAGCAATGTATACTTACAGCCCAGAAGGCCAACCATATTCTGGGTTGCATCATGAGAAGTGTGACCAGCAGGCCAAAGGGGGTGATTCTACCCCTCTACTCTGCAGCAGTAGTGTCCAGTTCTGGAGCCGCCAGCACAAGAAAGCAGTTGAGCTGTTGGAGTGGGTCCAGAGGAGGGCCATGAAGATGACCAGAGGGCTGGAGTACCTCCCCTATGAGGAGATGCTGAGAGAGCTGGGGTTCTTCAGCCTGGAGAAGAGAAGGCTTTGGGGGATCTTATAGTGGCCTTCCAGTACCTGAAGGTGACCTACAAGAAAGATGAGGAACTTTTATTAGGACATGTAGCAACAGAAGAAGGGGAAATGGTTTTAAATTGGAAGAGGGTAGATTTAGACTAGATATCAGGAGGAAATTATTTACTGTGAGGGTGGTGAGACACTGGATCAGGTTGCCCAGCGAGGTTGTGGGTGCCCCCTCCATGGAAGTGTTCAGGGCTGGGCTGGGTGGGGCTGTGAGCAACCTGGTGTAGAGGGAGGTGTCCCTGCCTAGAGCAGAGGGCTTGGAACTAAATGATCTTAAAGGTCCCTTCCAACCCAAAGCATTCTATGATTCTGTGATACAGTGTTTTGATAGAACAATTGATGTTCACTGTAGTTTGAGAGCACACAATCTGTTATTGTTCTGGGTTGCCTTCGTTCCTGGCAGTCATTCTGGTGTAGCCACATAGAGAGGATACAAAAGGAATGCTGATGTTGAAGATTTAACTTATTGATATGGACCACGTGATAATCATTATGCCCTCTGCAAGCTGTTCCTGGAAGGAATTGGAATGTAATGAAAAGTGCTACCTGTTCTGTGCTCTCTGTGCTAAAAGGTAAGGCTTGTTACTCTGATTCAGTGTTTCTTTGTATCTTAAGTCGTATTTCTTGTTGCTGAGCTACCACGTTTTTGCCTGAATTCTCATTTTAGGTATTCTGAGGAACAATTTGACGATATACCTTCAGAACCACTCAAGTATCTGACCTGATGGAACATGCTGGACCCTCCAGGGTGTGTTGCACACTAGCTTTTGAAGTGGAGGCTGTCACAAATAGGTATTGGAAAACCTGGAGAAGGTAAATATTTTCATTTTGGGATGAGGGGGAGAATGCCAGTGGGAAAGTAGTGTATAATGCCTGTTAATTGCCCTTTCTTCCTCTGTTTTTCAGATACAAGATCTGTGTTGCATTCAGTTGCTACATCTTGTCAACCCTTTGAAATACCTATGTGCCATGAAAAGAAATATAACTGCCTAGCTGTTCATGTTTTTTCACTTTGTATTTTACAAATAAACCCTTAGAATAATCTAGCTTTTTAATGGTTAATTTCTAAGCAATATGAAATAAGCTTCAATTTGAGAATTATATTCTTGTATGACAATATCAAAATAATTTATAGACATTTCGAGCCAAACCTGTGTAACATACTCTGTCTTTAGCAGAATCACAGTACTGATAAATAAGTGGTCTTATCTATAAAGCTATAAACCAGCTGTCTGATGAAAGTGATCACTTTCTCTCAATGTGAAATAAACTTTCTGTGCAATTAAGAAGTGATAAATAGATGGGCTTCCTGTTTTTATTTGAAGATGAATGTTTTAATTTGGACTTTGAATCTTGGATTCATAGATCTTTCTGTATTAAGGAGCTATGTTTGGTAGAGATGTAAGGGCTGTGAATTGAAGAGGTACCATGACACTCGTGGAGGAAATCTTACACTGCATAATACAGTATAGGTTTTAAAAGCCTCTCAGGCTCCATTTGCAAGTGAAAAGATGTAATTCGTAGCCATCCTAAATTGCTGCTGTGTTGCCTTCTGAATCAGGTAATTTATGAAGCAGACTTTCCTGATGTAGAGCCTATGTGTTTGTACCGGCTTTTCTGTCTAATAGTCTCTGGACTTAGCGTGGTTTAACCTAATATTCGTGACATAGGCTACTCAGTAATTACATGCAGCATGACTTCTGTTGAATTGCAGGTGATCCTAATTTTTGTAGTCCTGTGCTCTCTGAAGCTACAAGGCTAAGACAGTTGGTCTCTTTATTAAACAGAAATTACAGGAGCTCAGTCTAGTCAGGTAATCAGGTATTGCTCCAGGTATTCAGTCTCTTTTTTCTCCTGAAAGTGGTTGATTTTGGTTTGTTCCTTAATGTTTATGTAATACTAGTGGCAAGAAGACTGCTTCTCCTAGGTGGTTTCCTAGTTCTTTATATTCAGATATTAGACTTTTTTGTCTCTCTCTCTTCATTATTAATTAGTTCTTGTATCGTATTTTGACTTGTAGTGATGTTTTAGTGGAGACAAAAGCAATATCTTAACTGTTTTGTGATTTATCAAAAGCTGTGGATTGCTTTAAGTGATGTACCTTTTTGCTGAGTGTGTTGTTTGTTTCCTCCAACTCCTCTCCCCCCAGTCTTTACTTTTATATGGCTATTCTTTCTCTTTAAACTTTTGGACTTTGTGAATCAATGCATGTGTGAACTGGAATAGATCCTTGTTTCAGGATGACTATTATAAATTATTAAGGGATTTAACTAGCTTCTGCTTAGGATATACGCTGAACAATATTTTGTATTTCACATGTTCTATAATTGCCAAGTCAAGTTTTTAAGTGCCTGCATGTAGTAGACCTCTGATATGATTTATGATAAACATTCGTAGGACGGTTGTGCCTATGAGTCTTAGTCTTATCAGTGTTGTTTACAATCAAAACAAATGTACCACTTGAGGTGATGAGCTCATTTTATTGTGTAATGCTTTCCGGTAGCAAGATCTGTTTCAAAAAAAAAAAAAAAATTGACTTTATAGGTAAGTAAATGGAAAAGCTTTTGTGATCCCTGAAGGTGTTTGGGACCAGGTTGGACGGGACTTCAGGCAGCCTTATCCTAGTGTGTGCCAACCTTACTTATGGTAGGGTAAGCTGAATCTTTGAAGTCCCTTTCAACCCAAGCTGTTCTGTGATTACTGCTGCCATACGAATTAGTGCAGCTACAGATTGAGAACAGTCAGCAGTTAGTTTTATGTATCAGAAAAGTTATAGGTTAAGATCTTATTCACGCTCTTTCTCTGTAAGAGGAGCAAGATTTATTTACTTTTATGAGTAGAGTTTCAATGATAGCAAAGGTATTGCCTGTCTTTGGTATTTGGCATCATGCCACTTAGGACAGGAGTGTAAAGTACTGGTAGCTCCAGAAGGCTCAGTCTGTATGAATATTTTTTACTGCTGTTAGTGTTGATGCAACTGCATCAGCAAAGCGGTGCTGCAGAACTTGCAGTGGGAAAAAGCTAGAAAAGATTGTTTTCATGGTTGTACCTGCTTTAGAGCAGTAGGCTATTTGATGCTTACTTTGTACGTAGATGTATTATAAGTTGCAGTGCAAATGCTGTTGTCAAAATGCTGAGTTGCAAAAGGAATTCCAAAATCTTGAAGTCTCTTTAGTTGGCTGGGAGCTTTGTGTGTGGCTGGGTTTTCATAGGGAGGAGAATGGGGGAGGAGTGAAAGTACAAAAGTGAAAACAGTGATAGTTGATGGGCTTCCTGCACTGATTCAAGTTTTCTTCTCTAATAGTTCTACTCTGTATGGCTGGAGTGGAAAAGAACAGTAGATGCACTAGTTTCAAATGAATAAAAGGAGCTGTGTTACTAGTCAGTCAGTAAAGATTAGCAATCTGAAACTTCAAGATTAATCTTGACTTTCCTTTGAGAAAGTCAGATAGCTAACTGATGCTATACTCTGGCTGGAAATAACCTTCTGTTCCTAAAGCATCCATTATTCCTGTCTCTCTTCTTCACTCAGGACTTTTCTATACATGACATTCATTGTAACTTGTTTTCAGATATTGTGTAAATAAATAAACTGTATCCAATACCTATTTTTTCCTCTCAATTTTCTCCGTGGTCTTTGCTTTTTGTTGTTTGTAGGTTTTTCTTCCTCCTTCAGAATGATGTTGGCAGCTGTAGAGTACTCAGATCTCCCAGTGCTGCTTGTTTGTTTACCTCTGTACTGTTTGTTGCTTTAGGATAGCCTGAGCTGACCAGAGTCAGTTCATTTAAATCCTAATATTAGAATCTGTTATATACATGTGTTTTTTTACTGTATTTCAATTAAAGAGCCATTTATTGTATCTGCATCATGTCAGTTGTTGAGCAGTCATGTTCGTGCTCAGCAATCACTGCAGTTTTTATAGAGAAGAGTGCAATCTAGTTTTAATTCCAGCTGCTGTGAATCTTTATGCAGGTTGTCCTTAGAATAGAAGGAAGTGTGATTCAATTGGGCTGTAAGAAAGTTAGAGAAAGTAACTTGTGACCATTGATTCTTGGATAATATAGGGAAAGTGCCAACTAAAATGTCAATATAGACAGCATGAAAGAAATAGTGTACTACAGCACCTGTACTTTAATGTGTATGTGTTGTTTTCGAAAAAAAAGCATCAATATACTTCCTTTTCTTCAAATATGAGAATGCTGTGTAACTAATTCTGAGGAAGGTCATACATGTTCTCTGATGGAGTTAGTGAACTTTTCACAAAGATAAAGCTTCTCCCATCAGTCTCCAAGTCTTCATGCAAACTTAACATCCTTGTGTCCTCACAAAAGCTTTATGGAATGTGCCAAGCAGCTGTCATTAGGGGCAGACTTCTTACCAGACTGTTATGTCATAAAGCTCAAACAAGTTCTAAGAAGCTGCTGCCTGATTTTGATCTGCCCTATCATTTTAGTTACAATCTTTAGAAATATCCCAAAGAAGGAGTAGAGACTGTGGTTCAAGTAGGTTGTGTGCATTTTGGAAAGGAAATGCTTCTTGGAAGACAGTGTTTATAGTAGTTGTTCAATAATAGTTACCTTTCAAACATCAGTAGTTTATATTTAGATAAGTTATTGAGCGTGAGCAAAACAGAATTGTAGTTCTCTATGTTTGACTTTGTTACCTTAGTCTGAATTTAGATGCCTAATATGTTGATGTATGTATGGAATGCCACTAAATGAATAAATTAAATGTATTTCTGCATAAAGCAATAAATAATAGTTAATCTTGGAGCAGGTGCGTTAAGCCTAAAGCAATGGTTGGATGCAAGTTCAGTTCCCTTCTCAAGTGGGTTCTGTTAGAACTGACTCAAATTGAAATTTGAGATGTTGTTCTTGTTTTGGCAAGATAAGAAAGGTCACAGATTAGGTCAGATTTGTATAATACACCTGTTCTGAGGTTAGGAGATCTTCATCAAGTCATTGTTTTGTTCTGCTGGCAGTATGTTTGAATGCTGAGAGTGAGAATCCATGTTGAGCTACAGTGTTAATATTCTTAAATATTTCCTCTGCATTGTATCTCAGTATTTTTTGCCAGAGGAGCTTGAGCAGAACTCTCTCATCTGTGTTTCTGGCCAATTTCATATAAAACAGTTGAAGCAAATGTTTGACAGATGAATGGAGGTGTATTAGCAATGGGAAGGGAAACCAGCTTGACTAGTTTGCTTGGTCGTACTGCGAAAAGCTAATGAAAGTGTACCAAATAATGATTTCCTTTGTATGTTACAAGGATTGGTATTTGGAATGTCTGTTTTCATATTTGTTGTTTTCTGGGATGCATCTGTTTGCATGCTTTAAAATTGGGGAGTCTGTATGAGATTAAATACTGTAATCTCCTTTGTTTTAAAGGGTCAGAACAGAGGTGGTTGGGGCTTTTTTTTTTAACAGAAAAGTATTTCTGATTATTAGAATCATCCATCTGATCTGCCTTTTGCATGCATCTTTTTAGTGTTTTCCCTCTCCTTCCTGACCCTCCCCTCACTTAATGAAAGATAATACTTGTAGAAAAAGTGAGATTCCAATTAAAAACCTCTGTGATACATGTAAAATGCATACTTTGCCTATTAAAGTTTTCATGGTTTACTTTTTCATTTATGGTTCATTGTAGCATTTATCTATATATTAATGTTCCTGGTGAATATAAGTGTTAATTAATCCTTAACTTCTTTTATGAGTTTCAGGGAAACTACCACTTCTTAAGATGAACTGGTGGCTCTGTCACTAACCGTGAAATAAACTTGAACAATTGTTATTCTTAGGGACATGTACCTGAAAATTTGACACTTTGCTTTTGTGGAGGTTTTTTTTTGAGTCTCAAATATCTGCCTTCTTGAATTAAAACTTTGAGACTTATGCCTAAGTGTATGTTTGCAGTGTGACCTAAACAATGTCTATTTTGGAAATGGCAGCTTTTATTTTGTCAAATGTATAAATACTTACATTCATCTTCATAATAGTCCTTTCAAACAGGAAGGAATGCAAACAGGGTGCAGATGTGTGAGATAATGATTTGAAGGTATGGGTTAATAGTTTCATTTCTCTTTTCAGTATGATGCTGTTCCAATCCAGTCTAGTGTGGTGTTATGTTCCTGTCCATCCCCATCAATGGTGAGGAACCAAGCAGATTCCAGCACTCCATCTGTCATTTCCACCTGTGGCAGCAGACAAGGATCTAACATGGAGGGCACCGCAGCTGAATCAAGATCTAGTTCAAACTCCTTGCCACAACATACAGGACAGCAGCCTCCACAGCCTCGAAAGAAACGACCTGATGACTTTAAATTTGGGAAAATTCTGGGTGAAGGATCTTTTTCAACGGTAACTTTACTTTTTATAAAAGGTGTTTTGTGTTAGTCTGCCAGATATCTTAGATAAACTTTAAAATTCCGTGCCCAGATGATTACTAAGATGTAAATCTAGAGATAACTTGAAGAGTAAATGAGCAGGATGTAGGAGCGCTGATTTTTTTTCAAGTCCTGTTTTTTAAATTGATCAGAAGTTGTGTAGTGTTCTGATGACTTGATGCCTTGGTTTTTGGGAGGCATTCCTTTCTAATGTAAGTTTTTGACAGCTTAATGTGTTATGTTAAAGTTTTATGGCATCAAGAATTTGAAATTGGGCTAAGAGCCTATTGTGGGGAGAACTTCTACCCAATATCCTGTTTGTGACGAGAGCCAAGGCCAGATGCTTAGGAAAGAATGCAAGGGCAATATTTCTTTGGTATTTTTACTCAGCCTTTAGTGTCATGGCCCTCAAGGACTTCAAAAGCCATAGTTATTATTCTTGTATTCAGCAGGCTTAAACAGATTGACTTTAACCTACTTTTGGCATCCGTGACATTGCACAAGAATGAATTGCTTAAGTAATTGTATTAATTGCTTTATGAGTTCTTTAAGACTTCATTTGATGCTTTTGTAGTTGCCCCATTTAAAGCCAGTGAGTAATATTTCTTTATCTTTTTCATATCAGCCATTTGTCTATAGCTTTTGTTTTGGGTCTCTTTGGGGAGGTTGCATTAGGGTGTTTTCATTTTTTTTCTTATGCAGTGTACTGGTATTTAGGAAGAAGGCCTCTGGTAGTCATCAAGGGTAATTTGCACTTTACTTCATAGTTTGGAATCCACAGGTTTCCCTAAAGAATATATCAAAGTTGTTCCCTCTTGGACATGCTGGAACGTGCTTGAACATGCTTCTTCAGTCTGCTTTAGTGAGACATTTTTATTTGTGCTTTTGTTCTCTGCATCTTAGCACCATATTCCCAGTAGAATAGAGAAACTTGCATGGCCTAGTCCAGGCTCTGAATCTGTATGTAGTGTTATTGGTTTTAATTTTACAAGCAGAATTTTGCTTACCATAAACATTGGGGTGTTAGGTAGGGCTGGTGAAAGTGTGCGGCTGAAACCAGTTCTTAAATGCAGACTTGATCTCTGGCATTTGTCTCAAGCGTTTGTCAAGCTTGAAGTTGGGCATAGTCATTAAGTCTGACAGTTATGTTGGCAGTAGCTTCTTTGTAACCTCTGGATGGAAAGTTGTCCAGCAGGAAGGGACATGGCAGTACTGATGGAAAAGCTGGCTGAGCATGAGCCAACAGTGTGTAGGTCGTCAAGGCCAGTAGCATCCTGGCCTGCACCAGAAATAGTGCAGTCTGTAGAACTGTGAATGTGATGGTCCCCTTGTACACACCATTGGTGGGACCACGCCTCAAATATTGTGTTCAGTTATTGGCCCCTCACTACAGGAAGGATATGGTCTTGCTTGACATGTGCAGAGAAAAGCAACAAAGCTGGTGAAGGGGCTAGAGACTAAGACTTGTGAGGAACAGCTGAGGGAGTTAGGTCTGTGTAGTCTGGAGGAAAGGAGATAGTGAGCAATGTGGTTTCTCTCAACATTGCTCTCTCCTTTCACTTTGGAATAACTGACCTAAAGAAGGGCCCTATTTAGAAGGCATTTTTTGCTAGGTGCATAAAATTTGATATTAGGAGTATGTTGCCATGTTTGTGAGTACTCTGTAATAACTGATTTCTTGAGTTAAGAAGCCATCGTGAAATGAGCACATGCTTACATCTTTTGCTGGTTGTGTTTGTGACAGTTTATTTTGGACTAGCAGTAGTCTAAATACAGACTGGCAGATAAAAAGCAATGTTTACTGTGTGCCTTCAGTGAATGGTTACATTATATTCATTGTACATTATATCTCCTATGGCAACAGGTTGTGTTGGCTCGAGAATTGACAACTTCTAGAGAATATGCCAGTAAGTATCAATTCTGTAATGGTAACTTTTTAGAATACTGTATGAATGCTGTCTGATCACAAAGTATCAATTCAAAAAACATAGCGTTCTAATGATAAATCTAACAACAGCCCCCCCAACCAAACCACAAATTACTTAATGAACTTAATTGGGTTGTATCTCCTGTGTTTTCATTCTGTTTTTTCATTAAGTTAAAATTCTAGAAAAGCGTCATATCATAAAAGAAAACAAGGTGCCATACGTGACACGAGAGAGAGATGTGATGTCCCGTCTGGATCATCCTTTTTTTGTGAAACTCTACTTCACCTTTCAGGATGATGAAAAGTTGTGTATCCTTTGAATTCTAAAACTTTTACACAATTTGTTATGAAAATCCTTGGTTTTGTTTTCTTTGAAACATTGTTCAACAGGAATTATGAGAGAAACTTGAGGTATTTAAAATACCTTAGATGGTTGCAATACAACTTGTTTCAGTCATGCTTTTGATACAGATTAAGCAAGAATGATAAGTGGGGGTTCTCTTTGTAGGCAATTCTATATAGAGATGAAATTATTCAGGTGACTATCTGGAAAAACTACTGAGTTAACCTCCTGTGTGGTCTTTGGTATGTTAAGAAACTGGAACCTTTATCCTAGATTTTTAATATGTACAGTCACAGGTTTTGGGTTGCTACTATATAAAGCTTCAAATTAACCACTTTCACTTTCCTGTTATATATTTTCAATATTGTATTTTGAATAAAGAGTGTGGGGGGGTTTGTTTTACCGTGTTTTAATGCTAGACCTTAACTTCTTAACATTCAGATTTTGGGCTTAGCTATGCCAAAAACGGCGAGCTGCTAAAGTATATACGCAAAATTGGCTCATTTGATGAGACCTGTACCAGGTTTTATACTGCTGAAATTGTATCAGCCCTGGAGTATTTGCATGGGAAAGGAATTATTCACAGGTAATACACAAAGATTAATGCACGAGAAACATTCATGATGTCTGAGTGGAGATTTTGTGGAAAGCTATTAAGAATATAATAGCATTTTGCTAGTCTTAGTGCTGTTGTTAGTATAATGGATAGAGCTAAACAAAGCAAATAGTAGGAGGAGAATAAATCTGTTATTACGTCAACTTTTCTAGCTTGAAAAAGAGAACTTTATGGTCTAGAACTAATGTTCCCAAAAGCTTGCGTGCCTTGAACTCTAGAAACAGAGTACTTTTTTGGTTAATTTAGTTTTTTTCCTGTGGTTCTATGTACCAAAACCAATTAGAATTCTGTGGTGTGTAGATTAGTGGGTAACACATCTGCAAGAAAAGTAAATATTAGTGTGTCTGCTTTCGTTGAGTGAACGATTTCTACAAAGTTTATCAAGAAGTAGGTAAACAGTGGAGTTTAGGAAAGTGTTTAATAGAGTGTTTGCAGTTCTGATGTAATTATATTGTCTGGATAAGCATGTTTTCCTGTGAATTTATTAAGCAAATAAGAGCTGTTTGGTCCAATATTCAAGCAAGTGTGAGAATTTGAGTCACAGAATTTATTTTGGAAAACAGAGCTTTAGTGTCTGTAGGTACCCATGCAGTTATTTGTAGAACAGTAGATGGTGGTTGGCAAAATGCTGGCTAATCATAATTATAATGTCATTAGTGCTTTCTTATTTTTATTTAAAAAGCATTTTCCTAAAGCTTTTCAGTGAAAAAGTTGGGAATAGAGTCTGTAGGGGCTGGATGTGCTGTTGTGTGACTAAATGAAGTTTTGCACTTTTTGCCTATCTGTGAGTAAGCAGGCCTAGATGATCTCACTGCCATACCAATCTGTTGGATATGACCTAACTTATGGCTTGGGAATTCATTTTGTTGAAGAAGTGAAGTACACAGTAGCTTAGTTTTGTGCTCAACTATTCATTACCAAGTTGTTATAGGAAAAATGATAATGAATGGACTTTGCAAAATCTGTTAGCAGTACTCTGCGTGTTGTCAGCTGCAAGTCAAGGAATAGTCAAGTGTTTACAGAATGTCTGCATCATTTGTGATGACATGCATGCAAGACTCCAGACTATTTTGCAATGTTAATTTCTGTGCTGTTTTGAGTATGAAAATTTGCATTTTTCAGGGACCTAAAGCCAGAGAACATCTTACTAAATGAAGATATGCACATTCAAATAACAGACTTTGGAACAGCAAAAGTATTATCGGCAGATAGCAGACAAGGTATGTTATATTTACTTTGTCACGTGTCACAAAACAGAGCAGTTCAGTTGGAAGACTCCTGCAAAAATCAAGTCCAGCTTCTACCTACATAAATGTAGCAAGCGTTCCTTTGTAAATGTAGGTATATTGTATTTATCAAAATGTAACTTTTGAATGTCCTTAACTATTATTTAGGAAACAAATCACTGAAATATATTGAAACAAATAGTTTGACTCAGCTGAAACAGTAAGCTGTTACTTTCTGTATGTGTACTGAAGCCCTGGTGGCCATCAAAGTTACTCAAACTTGATTGTGAAATTCCTGTGTCACTGGTTGCTAATATTAAGCTATGAATCAATGATACTGTAAACTGTACCTAATAAAAAGCCTTAGGCAGAACTGTTTCTCATTCACCAAATTGGATAAACATGATTTTTGTACTCAGATTTAGTAAGCTTGTGTTGACAGAATTTGTACCATAAAGAAATGTCTAGCTTCTTGAACCAAGAAGATATCACTGAGATAAAGTGAGTTGTCTCCTCCATCCAGGTTTTGCACTTGGGTAGAGAGAGGAAATTTCTGTGTATTTTTTTTCTTGAAGCATTGCATAATTTTCACTAGTTTACCTTTGAATTTTTTTATGGATGGAGTGGGGGGGGATTTGGTTTTTCCACAAGTATGCTTCTGCTTAACTTTTTCAATTTTCTTCGTAGCACGGGCAAATTCATTTGTAGGGACAGCACAGTATGTTTCTCCAGAACTGCTGACAGAAAAATCTGCTTGTAAAAGGTGAGGACTGTGTTGTATTTTAGTACTTTACTTACTCTGTCAGTATGCCATCCAGTGGGAGATGGATGGGAAGTGTAGCTTAGTGTTTCAAAGATGGAAGATAGTTGAATAAGAGTTTGAAATATTTTTTTTTAGCAAGTATTACTTCTGATCTGAGTGCTGGCTGCTTCATTTTATCTTATCTCTGAGTCCTACAGGCTTTGGTGTTGTCAGGAGAAGGGAGTGAGAAATGAGAAGTTGAATTTCATCAATATCTTTATTATGCAAAGTCATTCTTTTAATTCTTTTTTCATATAAGATGGCTCTAGCATGGTGATTCCTGTGAAAGATACAGAATGTCATGTTACATCAGCTGAGGGAAAGGCTATAGAAGTGTCTTGGACATGTCTTTGGATTAACTTCCAGTATTTTGTGAAGCTGTATTTGAGGTTTTCAGTGGTTTAAATCTATTCTCTATGCCTGGACTCTCATTAATTTTTTTTAGTTTGCTCCTGATGATGAACTACCAGTTGATGTATGTAGATACAGTTTTTATTACAGTGATGGAAGAATGATCGCTCAGAGTAATTACTGATAAAACATAGAGAAAACATATTTCTTATGGGAAAACTATAGTAATTTCTGCTAGTATTTCTTGAAATTATACAAATACTTTTAGTTTTTCTGCTGTCTACTAGAAGAAAACTTCAAGTAAAGTTTTGACTGGTTTGGACAGTAGAAAGACTTGATCACACTACCATCTCCTTTGAGAAGTTCCTAAATAGTTCAGCATGACAGAAAGCTCCTAATTTGAGTAGTTCTGAGCCTTTGTTAGTATTCTTCTTGTTCTCCATGGGGATTTCTAAGCCTTATCAATTCTCTATGTAGTTTACCTTGAGGTAAAATAAGTTTCAAAATATGCTTTCAGGACATCACCTTGAAATTTAAGACTTTTCTCCCATGCACCATATTTTCTGCGTTTTTGTTTGCCTGAAAGAAAGCTTCTGGTTAAAAACATATATTTTGGTGTTTTTTTCCCCATGAAAAACTTAGAGGAAAGAACTTCTAATCTGGAGGAACATGTATTGCATTATTGTTGGATGTGTCTTGGAATTGTAGTAGAGGCTAAGTTGTCCTTTTTGTTTATATACCTGTTAATTATGTCACTTGAGGATGCAGCTGTCTTGTGCCTGTGCTTGTAGTCAGTTGTTGTGAGATGGTTACTCCTGTCAAGAAATTAAGTGAAAGTAGTGTGGAAATTATGCTACACAGACTTGTCTGACATGTTCATACTATATTTTTAAGTAGCAGTAGCTTAAGGATTTTTAATCATGGTTTACAGACTTGCAGAAAAACATGCTGTATGTTTGTTTTTCCTTTCTTTTGAAGCTCTGACCTCTGGGCTCTGGGTTGTATAATATATCAGCTTGTAGCTGGATTGCCTCCATTCAGAGCTGGGTAAGAGACCTAAACTACTTATATGTAAATCACAGATATCTTGACTTGATGTTGGCATTAACTTTATCACCAATTCTGAAGTGCCACTTTCCATGGTGCACTTCTAGTGTTGATATCATGTCTGCTTTAACTGGTGTAATGTAGATTATTTCCTTTTTGAGATCATGAAAATGGTAAATTAATTAGTTCCTTAGAGATTCTTTAATTTATCCTAGGATTTCAAACGTACTTTATACTGTAAGTTAACTATGCCTTCATGAGGAGGCTATGCTGCACACCCCCCCCATATTGAGCCATATGACGTTTCTCTGTTGTTTTTCAAGTATCTCATGCTTACAGAAGCATAGATACATGTAGTACTGATTCTAAGGTACTTAAGGAGAGGGATTTATAGGAATTTCTAACACTTCCCTCACATTTAATATTTGTCCAGATCATGCACTGTTAAGATAAAATAATCTTGGAGAACCAATAACTAGCTAAATATTTTCCTCTTTTGCAGAAATGAGTATCTGATATTCCAGAAGATAATAAAATTGGAATATGACTTTCCAGAAAAATTTTTTCCCAAGGCAAAAGACCTTGTAGAAAAGCTATTGGTAAATATTTATTGCTGTTAAATGATTTGATTACGTTAGAATCATTCAGCTTAGTATGTAGTTCTGTTTTCCTAATGGTTCTATGTACTCTATTGCAAGCTGTCCAGTAAGAACAACTGAGCATTATTAGTTTTGTGTGAGAATGTTTTGAAAGTCAACATCCATTACTAAGCAGCACTTACATTTTTGTGTGTGAATGACAAAGCATGGGCAAGGGAATGTCCGTCAAGTGGAAACAAATAGTTCTAAAAACTGTGCATAACACAACTTAAGATTCAAACACTTGTTTGCATAGTACGCAAATTAATTGGTGAGTTGCATAATGTATCATTTAATTGAAAACAGCATTCTATACATGGTAAAAATATATATTCCTAAAAATGTGCATCAATTTACCCTGCATTTTAGAGCAGCTAATGAATGTCTTGTATTAAAATCAACCAAAGATTTACTCTGTACGTGAATATTTGACAGAGGAAGAAAAAACGATTGTATCATCAGTGAGATGCTGCAGTGACACTACATTGAGTATGCAGAGAACATTTTGTGTGATGGAAGCTTCTTGAAATTAGATTCTGTAGAGTATTAGGGAGAAAATGCTATGTTGTTTGTAACTGATGGTGAGGGTAACTACTGCGTTCCTGTATCCAAGCTAGTTTTTTGAGCAAGCCAGTGCCTCACTGGTAAGTTCCAGGATGCATCAACATCTTGAGAACTGTGCTGGTTTTGGATGCTTGAGAGGTTAGTGTTTGGCACCAGCTACAGCTTCTTGAGCTATTCTGCGTCACCGGAATATGATGTTATATATTTAGATGTGTTATATATTAGAATGTGATGTCCTATACTTAAATGAACCATGCTCCATCAGACGTCCTCAGTGTGTTTGCTTGGTTTTATTCCATCTCTAT
>JAOWBP010004330.1:5232331-5274416 GCA_028571105.1 Tragopan temminckii
CCCCCCCCCCCACTGGTAGTTCTCACCAGGCTTCTGCAGCCAGATCAAGGTTGGGGACCACGGCATGAGGGGTCCAGCTGCACCCCCGATCCCCAGCCTTGCTTGGAATGATAGCCACCTCCTGTGCCTATCTCCAGGCTCATCACAGGTACATTAATTGCTGCAAATCTTTCCAGAGGGCTCTCAGGGAATCCCTGGTTTTTTATGGCTGATGAGGCCCCGAGAAGGGAGGTGGGTGCAATACAAGGAAAGCTCTTGTTGTGTGCAATAAATCTATGCAATGAATATGGCCTTGAGGAAGCAGAACTGTAGTGAGTTGGAGTTTCACAAGGGACCGCAGAGCAGTACACCCTACTCACAGAGATGCTGCCATGGTTGCTGCTGGGTGGGAGTGGCAGATGCAGAGCATCATCCATGTGTCTCTCCACATGCAGCTGGAAGGTGCCAGGAGGACGCTGCTGGGCAGTGGGTGCCAGCAGGCAGAGGCTGGCAAAGGGCTCTCAGGTGCTGCTTCATCTCACAGGATAATGCAGCCACGGTGCTGCTGTCCCAGCCCAGTGGGAGTTGAGGGGTGGCTGAACACATTGCTCAGTGTCTTCTCACTCTCTGGTGCATTGGTTCCACTGACCTCCTGCCCACTGCTGGGGTATGCTCAGCTGCCATCTGCAGGGGTTCCTATAGAAACATGTTTCATGCACCAGTTATTTAACAGTAAGGAGTTAAAACAGTTCATGTCCTGGATTTCTCCGGGAAGAGAGTGGTTTTCCTGGAGATGGAGCTGTTGGAAATTGCATGCTGCCATGCTGTGCCAAAGAGAGGGCAAAGTTTGTGCTGGGTGCACATGGGGCTGAGAAATGCTGGTAAGGGGCTCACGTTGGCCTTCAACCATGGGCAGGAAGGGGAGGGGAAGAGAATGGGGCAGCAAAGGGAGCACGGTGTCAGCCACTGTGTGGGACCATGGCTGCGGGCAGAGGGCACAATGCACAGCCATGTCCCAGCTCCTCGCCGGCTCTGTGCTGGCTGGGGCTCGGTCAGTGCGGGAGCGCAGTGGTCTGTGAGCACTCTGCTACTTCTGCTGCCTGGGGCTTCTCACCCCACGTGCCTGTGTGCAGGCCACTCGCACCCTGCCAGCAGCTGAGCTAAACACTTTTGACTCTATTTATTACTGAAAAAATTATGCAACTGGGTCGTGTGCTTGCTATTTTTTATGCATGAGCCAAGCAGCAAATTCCATTATTTAAAAAAACTGTTTTAGCTAGTGATGCACTAGACCACGCAAGTAAATGCCCAAAATAATTCCAGCTGACACCTTTATGAAGGCAGAGTGAAGTTTAAAGTCTACACAAGCCTTTCATTTGTAATCCAGCATCCCTGCTAACATGCTGCCGGGAGCCCCGCTCTCACCCTGCTCTCATCCCGTGGCAAAGGGTGCCTGTGCCTCACTGAGGTCGTTCACTGCCCCAGGCGGGGGTCCCAGCCTAGTGGGAGGTGTCTGCAAACATTTGGAACATTTCCAAACGTTTGAAACATTTGGAACATCTGCAGACATTTGAGAACGTTTGCGAAGAGTTGGGAACATTTGGAACATTAGCCTGCAGCATCCTGGACTGAGACACCAATCAGGAGGATCTTTAAGGACAAAAATGTTATTTTGGTGACTCAATGAGACAGCGAGGCTGAGCACTGCGGGATCCTGTGGCTCCGGGAGCTGCCAACGCTTTGTTCTGAGGCTGGCTTTACCCACCTTGATCTGTGGGAAGGTGAGGCCACTGCTAATCGCACCCACCTGATCACTCCCATTGAAATTCCACCTTTTGGAGTAACCTTGCTGCTTTAATGAATGGGATGCTGAGTTTTTTTGTACCATAAAAAATTTCAGTTGACCCTAAAAGTAACAGACGACAAACAAACTGTGGCATAAATAACCTTGCTCCTGGAAAAAAGAGCATTAAAGGTAACTTATCAATTAGCCCTTTTCTCACCAATATATCACTGTACTGCTGTACCTGACCCTGGATAGCTGACATTTCTATAACCCATTTGCCACTGTTCACGTACTAAATGACTTCCAGTCACCCTAAATTTGGAGATTTTAATCTCCTATATTAAGTCAGTGGTTCTTAGTAATTCAGTGAATCTATTTTTATTGGCTTTGTAAATCAGAGTTATCCATGTCAGTGACCGTGGTCAGGGAGAGAAGCGTTTGTCTGTGAAATTGGGTTGACACAGACCATTGACTGCAATGATAACAAGTGATTTGCAGGGCTGGGTGGACAAGCTATTTGCACTAAGCAGATTATAATATAACAATAAAAAAGTTTAATTACTGGAAAAACAGGATAAGCTGTGGCACACCTTGATGAAGCTGCAGGAGGAGTCAGTGTGGGGCAGAGGGAACTGTGGCCAGGGGACACTGGGGGACATTGGACAGAGCTGGAGGGAGAAGCACCGCTCTGCTGCTGCTGTAGGACTCACACAAACCTGCCAGGTGCTGAACACATCCAAAACAACATGGAGATCAGGGGGCATCTCAAGAGCTTTTGTGATAATTTAATCGACTTCAGGCTACACATTGATGACTGCACAGCACTGTCTGAGGCACTTGTGGCTACAGGAGGCTCAGGACACCCCGGCACAGCTGCAGTGGTGCTGCTCAGTCTGTGCTGACGCTGCAGGTGCAGCCGCTCCATGGTACCCAGCAGGAGCAGCTCCCTGGCAGCACTGAGTAATGCCATCAGCTGCTGAACACGTGTCGGGTGACCTTTCCCTGCACTCTCCACAAAATCCCATTAATCAGAAGAGCTGAGCAGAGCTAAGAACTCTTTAACAAAATTATTGTAATCTCTGGGTTTCTCATTCATCATGCAGCAGCACAGAAGCCTCCGTGCTCCCTGGGGGTGTTACTGGATCCCCATCCTCGCTCTGAAACACCCTTTCCCTTTCTTCCCCTATCCTCCAGTTCCATGGGTTTGTGGCTCCTTTCCCAACCGGAGCTTCCCAAGCTCTCTGCTCCTCAGGTAGGAATCGCGTGGCCCCTCCTGTCCCCTTGCAGAGCAGCAGCATGCAGGTCAGTGTGGGCAGTGGGAGTGGGCAGGGGGGCCACATTGTGTGCACTGCTGCATTGAAGCAGGAGGGGAGCAGCCCCTGAGTCCTGGCTGCCCTGGCGCACTGCAGCCCTCTCTGCAGTCAGGCCCATGTATGCAAGGTGCACAGTTGGGACAGGGGACTCGGGCTGCTGGCTGCTGGTGTTTCCAAACTAACAAGAAAAGGACTTCAGCCAACTATTTGCCTTCTTAAAGCTTTGTAAGCAACAGAACGCAGCTCAAACAGAAAGGGGCTGCTTAGGCTGTGGCTCCCTGTGTCAAAGTGCCAGGCGTCCTGTGGGCTGGGAAGTTGTGGGGAGAATGAATTCAGGAACTGTGGAAGGTCCCCATTGAAACACCTCAGCCTGATAACATAACCATGATGATATATCATGGAAGAGGCAATACTGGAGGAAAGCTGGAACAAAACAGAGAGGGAGAACTATAATGAAGTATGGCATTTATACTTCAAATCATCTCAAATTTTTCCATTGAGAGTTTCATCAGTGCTGACACATTCCTTCACATCCTCTCAGTGTCAGCACACGGTGTCCTGGCTGGAGGAACAGTGCTGATGGGGGCTCCCATGCCAGCCTGGCCCTGTGCCCACAGCATGCCTGCACCCAGAGCACTCCTCTATGGGGAAGGTGCTGCACGCACAGTACTGCCCAGCCCCTGCCCTGTGCCACATTCCCTGTGTGCACTACAGCCAGGCACGAGGCTCTGGCACCCTGGGCTTTCCCCTGGTGCCTGGCCATTGGGGCAGAGCTGCTCCTTTGGACAGTCCTTGCCCCCATAGCAGTTACTCTGCAGGTGCCACTGCAGACCCAAATGACCAGAACTACTTTGCCCACAACTTGAAATCCACACAGCATCTCAAAGAATTAATTTTCAGCTGTAGACTGGCATTCAGAAATACCCCCTGGCATCTTCCTTTCCAATAAGCTCCATCTTGCAAGTTCTGTGCTAATTAGTGAATTAAATACTCCAGACCTCAGACTGCCTCGTTGTAATTCACGTCCTCTCGTGGTCCGGTTTCACTGCACACCACCCGCTTCGGTTTCCCATCTCTCTTCCAGTGATGGCTGAACTCACAGCTCAGGGACAGCCCCAACCCTGCACTGCACCACACCAGGCACCAGCAATGCTCCTTCTTGCTCCCATCTGGTGGCAACGCGCCTTCCTGCTGAGCTCCAGGTGCAAAGAAATGGGATGCAATGGGCAGAGTGACTGCCCACAAAGTGAAATTCAGCCAATGACTCAGATCAAACAATTTTGAAAAGCATATATCACAACAGCCCGGTGTGAACTCTGGCCCTCAGCAAAGGCCTCTTCTTCATGAGTAATCACCAAGTATAATGCAGTACATCAATAATGCACATATTGATCGGCTCCGACGCTGGTCCACATACGTGCATGAATCGATAACGCTGTTTAAGTACATGTACCACAAAACTCTCAAGAAATACCACTCCTACACTTTAGCAAAACACTGGCTTGTCCCCCAGCAAATATATTACCTGACAACACTCTCTATTTTAGGGCATCTGTAAAAGGAAATCTTTATCGATGGAAATTACTTTAATACAAACACCATCAGGCTCTGTATTGGGGTGAAAGGATGACATGCATCTTTTCTTTTACCAAATGCCTTCTGCCAATGGGATGAGTGCACAGAGAGCTGCGCTGTCTGTATGTGTGCAGCACCCTGGGGCAGTGTGTCTGCTGACTCTGCCCAGCCCAGTGCTGAGGGACAGTGGGGCTGGGGGTGAGCACACATGCTGTGTTCAGCCCTGGGCACCGACACCTGTGCAGTCAGGGGAAGCAGATAGGATTAGCTCCACGGACCACAGAGTTCAACAGTTTATTTCAGGGCTGTTAAACACTGTTTTACATATTTATTAAATTGAGGATGGTTTTTTTCTGTGAAAGTGTACCAACAATTACCCTGCCTGACAAGCAGCCTCGATCGCTGGGAGTTGACCCGCACCACTCTCACGTCCTTGTTATCTTGGAATGAAGTTCCTTCAGCTGCTCACAGAAGAAGTAAGGAGAGCTCAGAAGCAGCGTCTGAAGGAGAGATTTAAGGGGAAAAAAAAAAAAAGTGATGATCCTGGCAGCAGGGTGCTGTGCTCTGCGTGCCCGACATGGCACTCTGATGGATGAGCCCTGCGCTCCAGTCCAATCTGTTCAGAGTTAGGCAATGGCAATCATTTTTTTCAAGCCTTGTCATATATAAAAGCAATTGAGTCAGCAGCACCAGTTGTCTGGCACAAGAAGAGATTATATTTTTACAAGGTTTTGCAGAAGGTCTATAAAAGTTTGTTCTTTCTTTAAAAAATAAATACAGATATGTCAACGCCTCCCTGAAAAAAAAAAAAGAAAAAAAAGAAAAAAATCAAGCTTGCAAATTGAAACTTTATGTCTGCAAAAGATATGCTTAAAGAGCATTTTTATCACTTGTATTAAATGACAAGGATTTCATGTTTAAATTGTATTTCGGGCCAATTCTTTGGAATTTCCCTGATGTTTCTGGCTGCAGATTGTGGAAGAGCTGCTGCTGCGTGCTTGATAGCAATGGCCCTGGGGACAGCTGGAGGAGGCAGCAGGGGGGCTGTGAGACCTGGAGCCAGGGGGAGCCCCTCAGCCCCCATAGAGGGAACGGTGGGGATGTGCCCCTGGGGAGAGGAGCAGCACAGCAGCCTGGGAAGCAGAGCTGGGACGAGCAGCACCCATGGCACCAGTAGCACCAGCAACACCAGCATTAGAACTAGCAGTACAGTTGGCAACCCGGCCCCAGGTGTGGGTCCCAGGGGCTGCGTAGCGCCAGTTCGTTATCGCTGGCTGCTGAAGGGTTGTTAGAGCTGTAGGAAACGCCGACATGAATCTGCAGCTATGGATTTATTTTTTGACAGAAGCTGACCCCTCGGGATTGCTGTTCATTACATTTGGAGTAGGAGCTACTGTAGTTATAGCAAATCTTTTTATAATGATCTTTCATTGTGGATGTGGAGTATTAATTATCAGAAGGTATTAAAAAAAAAAGCATTAGCCCTCTGACCCCAGGAGATTCACATGGGCTTATCGAGTGCTTCCTGCAGATCTACTGGGGTTGTGGGCCGTGCATCAAGGCACGCATGGGTGCTGCAGCTAATGGCTGACCAGCCCCAGGAGCCGGACAGAGTGGCCAGAAGTGCCACCTGTGCCCCAGCATCACCATCAGGAGGAGCCCGCAGCTCCCCCTGTCCACCTCAGCCCGAGCAGAGCAAGGTCCCATGGTGCCCGGGGAGGAGGTGATGGGTGCTGCAGTCCTGGGGCAGCTCCATCCCCATGGCCAAGTTCCACCACAGCCCAGCACACATCAGCACACTCCTGCTGTGCTTTGAATGCATGTTAAAAATTTGTCTTCACCTTCATTACTGCCAGAGTTTATTGCAGAAGAGAGAATTTCTTTATTTTAAAAAACCTGTAGGTGGAACACAAGCAAATTGCTAGCTTTTACTAGCATATAAACTGGGAAAAACCTTTGAGATACATCTACATTACACTAAACTGCATCCATAATTCATACCTAAAGGAGAAATTTTTAGCTCCCTTGGAGATTTGCTGGTATCTATTATTGATAGGGCCATGTTAGGCAACAATAGGCTACTTCTTATTCACACGCCATTTATTGCTTAAGTCAATTTCAGAGGAGGCTGCAGTACCTTTATTTGGCAGAACGAGCTCTCAATTAGATTTTTGTGAGGATTTTGAGGGGATTTAGTTAAGAAGCTGAAGTGATGTGGACTGAGTTGGGAGAGTACTTCTGGAGGGATTCCTGCTCCCAGGTTAATCAATAGATCAAGAACGTGAAAGCTACTCCAAACAATTAGCTCCTGTTCGGATCTCTGAAAGCTGCATTTACACAGCAAAACTCTGGAGATGTCTGGTAGCATCTTCTGAGCTGGGAATGCTGTAATCCATTAATCGCAGACGACTGGGAGGCTGCTGGCCTGCAGCGGAGCAGGGACTCAGGCATAATCACTGAGCATTTAACCGTTCATAATGCATGCAGGCTGCAGTTCTCTGCCTAGTGGGTAATTACTGACGTGATTGCACTATTTGCAGTCCTTTTATAGTGGGCTGGATGCAGCCCAAGTGCTGCAGGAAGTGTTTGTCTGTATGTTCCTGGGCAGGGGACACAGAGTCCAGGGATGCTGGGGGCTCTGTGGGCACTCAGTGCTGGTCTCCCCTTCATGTGGATGCTGCCCCCCGTGGGCTCATGGCTGGGAGCAGTCAAGCTTGCAGCCAACAGAAGGCACTGCTCAAGTGCCCAGGTAGCAAGAAACGCTCAGAGAGAGGAGAGGAACAGGCAGCACTTCTCACTGTTATAAATTAAGGAAACGTGTTGAGCACATGCGCGTGCTTACGGAACACGTGGCACTTAGTTTAATGTAAGATAAAGATTGCTGTTAGCATAAAATTCCCGTCCTTCCAAAAACATCAATTCTGAATTGAAGTAGATCCAGGCACCACGATGCAAATCTCAGGGCTACAAATCTCTCTGACAATATGTTTTGTGCCAAAAAACAGATGGAAAGCCAACTATAAAACCACACCGTGATCCTTATCTGACAGATTTCCCTTTGATTAGCTTTTAATTGCTCATTAAGATTTGGGTGACTTACATCTTGCTGATGTGGGAGCATCACTGCTGGACCTCAGAGCCCACTTGCCTGCGGGAGCAGCTCTGAGCCCCAGCCCTCAGGGTGCTGCTCTCCTCTCTAGTTTCCTCTCTCTGGGTGCTGCTCTTTTTCTCCCCATATTTTCTTCTCTCTGGCTCAGTTGAGTGTTGGAAAGGAATATTCAGCAATGATGGAAATAAATGGTTTCTGAAGGAGCTTGCAAAACAATATATTGCTGGAACAAAACACATCAATCATGGCTCAGAGCCAAGTTAGTTATTGAAGAATTTCTCCAGCATTACCCAGATCTGAGAGATTATTATTTCCTTCCATTTGGTGTCCCAGTTGGAGAAGTGAGCACAGGATGTGGCAGAGCAGTTGACATGGAGTGCTGGTGCCCTGCTCAGCACTGCCCTGCCACAGACCCACTTATTGCATGGGACAAGGACCCAAAGGACCCCTGCACACCGGTGGGACTACTGCAGAAATGGACGCAGGCTGAGGGAGGTGGTGGTTTGGTACCACTCTGTACTAGAGCTGGCATCGGGATTAGGAGAGACAGCGTGACAGGCGTTCTGGTGTTATTGTTTATGAGAGGTTTGCATGAAATTTTAGGATTTACAAAGTAGTCGTATCATTTAATCCTCTTTAATGAGGTTTAGGGATTTATGGGCCAGACATTTTCATTTTCAGCTCGTACAATTAACCTTGGTTAACCTATAAAGAAAACTTCAGCGCTAAGTTTGCTTTCTTCAATTATTAAAGCCGGGGATCTGAAGAGCGGCAGGCAGCCCTTAGCGCTCCCGGCGTGCTCCCAGCGCTTCGTGACAGCGCCGAGCCGCCGTCAGCACCACGGCCCGCGGACAGCTCCTGTCCCCGCCCGCCGACACTCAAAGCCGGCAGTTCAACCGAGGGACTGCGAGCCCCGAAAACATCGGGGTGACACCAGGAGCACGGTGACACGAGGAACGCGGCGATGTGAGGGGCATGGTGACAACTGACACAACTGCAACGCAAGGCACAGCGCAGCCCCTGAGTCCCTGGGCACCGCTGCTGTTCCCGAGGAAGCCCCTGGAGCTCGTGCGCTTGAGCAGAACCCTGTGCTCCTGGGACGCCAGGTGCTCTGGATCTGCTCCCCACCACCCCCAGCAGTGGTTTGGCTGCGGGTGCTGTCCTGGCTGCCATCACAGGAGCTGACCTGTAGCATAGCTCAGTGCTGTGGGAGGAGAAGGACCACGCAGCTCTGGAGGGAACATCTGGAGGGACAGCGGCTCCAGCCCACAGGAACATCTGGGCAGAGCTGGCACCCTTTTAACTTCCTCATAATTCCACCATAAATCAGTATGATAATTTCTCACTGCAATAAAACCCCTGTTCCCATTGCAAGCTCTCATAACCTGTGCCTCGATCTTTCTGTGCTCTTTGCTCTTTATTACCTTTCAATGACTTAAGTCCCTGAACTGAATAACTTCATCAAGGTGTCAACCTAAACAGATTTTTCCCTATAATGGCCCAACTCTCACAGGTTCTTAATGAAAAATATTGATTCTGAAGGATTAGTTGCAGATTTATGTGGTGGATGCTGATCCCTCTGTCACCTGATACCTTATCAGTGGATGAAAGAACTGATCCTCCCCGCATGGTTTTAAAAAAGCAATCACAGACTGTGTCAAGCAGAAGCTTATTCCCAGAGAAATGCACATGTGCTGTGTCTGGATCAGATACGGCCCTAACAGGCAGCTGATGGCGATGGCTGGAGGGTCACTGCTGTGGACACGCTGCAGTTCCTGTTGTGCTGGGCAGCTCAATGGCCCCGCTGTGTACCCACAGTGCCTCCGTGCCCTGACAAACCCCAACTGTGCCACCATCTGGGGGTGTCAAGAATGCCTGGAGATGTTCAAGAACCATGGAGATGTGGCACTGAGGCACATGGTTTGGTGGGCATGGTGTGGATGGGCTGACGGTTGGACTTGGTGATCTCAGAGGTCTAGTCCAACTTTAATGGTTCTATGATTCTATGACCCTATGTACACACCAGAGAGAACACAGGGATAAGTGAGCCCTCTGCTAACATACACTCAGCAAGTGATGGTCCTGCTCTCCTCCTCAGGTTCCCTGGAGACCCCAGCCAAAGCCCCCAGCCCGTGGCCCCAGCAGCAGGGCCCAGGGGTATGCACATATTCTGTTATTTATCTTCTTTTTTTCCCCCTCCCTTCAGAAACTTGGAGCTGAAATTAATACATAAATTACAGCCTGGAGTGAGCTGTTATAAATAACAGCAGAAGGGCTTTGATTATTTACATTTTTATGGAATCTGAACTGATCAAATATATAGAAGTCACCTGGCACATGGTAGAATTATGTCGTGTTCAAACATGATTTAAAGGCCACGAGGAGGGACCCCTCCATGAGAAGTGATCAGGCAGGGCTGGTGGCTCCAGACAGATGAGCGATGTGTGAGCACCACGAAATAAACCTCCACCCTTTGAAACTTCGGGAGGAGCAGAGAAGGCAGCAGCCATGTGTGCCACCAGCACAGCCCTGCCACCGCCCCTCCGTCTCCCTCTCACTTTGCTACGAGCAGGGCTGAGGTAATGGATGTTTTGGCAGCAGCCTTGCTCACAACCTAATGAAATTACTCAGGGTTCTGTGAGGAGCCTTGGAAATGGAAGCTGTCCTACAGCAGTGCAACACAATGGCAGCGAGCTCTGCATTTTGGGGTTGATTTAAAACCTCATTCGTTTTTCATTAGCTCGGAATTGCTGCAGACGAAGGTTCATTTTTACTACGTGTGTGGAACACGAAAGAAAATCTGGATTTTGTTTTTGCCATTGACTCAGAGCCTGGAGTCACCGGATGCCAGGGCAGGGACACCCCCTGCTGTCACATTGCTTCCCACCCAGCAGGTGCCCCTGGACCACCACGTGCTCGCCCTCCGCTGCTCCTCCCAATCTGTAATTTGCACCATAATCACACTCCATTCACATTTCCAATTACTTTACAGTTCAAGGCAGAAAAGACCTACTCTGCTGATTAAAACGGCAATAATTAAAATTGAGGCTTTGTGCTGCTTCTGCCTTTTAAATATTTTACAAACTCTCCCCCAAATTCCCAATTTCAAAGCTCCTCTCAGGGTCCCAATTTCATGGCTAATTTGCAAGGCCATTGCCTGTGTAATCACGCAGTGCAGGCGCTGGGCAGTGCTCATGGCTGCGTTCAGACGGCTCACACCGTCACCATGCGCTCATCTCCTCACCTTCTGCATTACAATCCCGCAGGAATCAGCTGCAGTGAGCACTGCACTGGGGGCTGAAGGCCCCGCTCACTGCTCACCCATCCCCTGCTCTTGGTGGCCCTCCCCTTCGCATGGCCCTGGCTGTGGTTGGAGGATGAGGGCTGGGGAAGCAGTGTATTTTGTTTGCAAGAGCAAATGAGAATGGATTTTAATTATTGCTAATGGAGCCTCTAGAATTTAGACAACTTCCACATTACCACCAATTAACATTGCATATCTGATATCCCAAACATTTAATTAAACCTCTTAAAATAAAACCTGCAGAGCTCCCTTTCCAGCTTCACCGAGATGATCCTTCAGATGCTGCACCTTAAAGTATCTGGATGAAATCCCACACCAGCTGCAAAGGTAGAGCTTTGGATTGGTAGAGCTGAGTAAGGCAACGGCTGCCCCCAGCACACCCACAGCATTTGGAGACCTGCCCGGCACCCATCATCCTGCAGAGCTGCCCAGTGAGTGTCCCCCACACCTCACTGTTGCCCAGAGAATGGCCCTGGTGCCAAGCAATGCATGAGCACGGTGCCCACGTGTGGATGTTGTCCCCTTTGGCCTCACGCTTATCACACTGCACTGCCTGAATGCCATCCATCTGTGTAGTACATTAGGTGAGAGCAACAGACAGGATGTGGCTCTGGGAATAAACGTCTGGTTGAGAGGCAGCTGAATAACTGCTAACAATTGGTGTTTTTCTGCTTGTCACCATCCCAGATCACAGCCCTTGTACATATGAATCTCTGCGGGATGCACATTTCTTGTCCCTAACCTGCATCTAAGGCAGAATCCAGCTGTGCTAAATCATATTTCACTATATTTAGTGTCATGGAAACCTTCGCCTAGACAACATGAGGCACAATGCCTGCTACATGGTACAGGCACCAAGAGCTGTGCAGCACAGCACATGGCCCTGCAGCCTCCCATGCCCGCGGGTTCTCACATCACTGCCCTGTGCTGGGCCTGCTCCAGTAGGTTTGGGGTCTGAGCCCCCAAGGGGGGCTGGGGAAAGAGGGAGCTGTAAATACTGAGTAACAGAGACTGCCCGGTGTGCTGTGATGGGCTGGTGTGGCACCAATGAGTAAATGGCACAGACATGAAGATCTGCCCTTCAGCCTGCCCTGCACTGTGACAGGCTGCTGGCTTCCAGCTCACAGCTTCAGCAAGTGCCAGGGGATGAAAACAGCAGAAAACACCAATTAAATATTAAAGCTCACAAGTGTAATGCAGACCAAGGGAGGGGAAGGGAGCAACCACCAGCCTGAAGGGGAGGGCTGAGCACTGGCCCCAGAATGAATAGGTTTTCACCATCTGCAAGCAATAAGGACGATTTGTATCAGAGATTAAAGAACTTTGAAGCTCATATATAATGAAAACATTCAATGTTAATGACAGCATTAAGGGTGCAATTGAAATCCATTTACCTTTGGGAGTTTCTTGCTCACTTCCTTCTCACATCTGTCTGGCTTCCCACTCCTCCCAGCCCCACTCTGCTCTCCAACAGATGGAGGCAGAGCCCTGCAGCCCCTATGGCACTGCTGGCACCAGGCACCCCTGACCTCTGGGGGCAGCCCCAGTGCTATTCACCCACTCCAAGAGCAGAGCTGTAGAGGGACAACACCTCCAGTAAACCCAGCTAACTCAGAGCTCCCTGATGGAAATGAGGCTTTAATTAGGCAAGGGGGAATAATCCTCCTCGTAGACAGGGGGAAATCAGAGGCTTCAAAAGCAAGATTTGGCCGGGACATGAGCCTTTTGAGCATGGAGATCAGAACTGCAGTGAGGAGTGAGCAGAGGAGAAGTCTTACTGAGCCCCACGGAGCTGTCTTGGACATGATGCCAACGTTGTGCCCGTGGGGCTGTGATCCTTCTGGGGGCAGCCCTATGCTGCATGGATCCTGCAGTGCTCTCAGTGGGATCTGGGACAGTTCTGGGGCATTTCCATCTCTCCCAGGGACTCTCCCCACCCCCATCCCTGTGTCAGTGTGGACTGAGGAGAGGGAAGCAGAGAAAGGGCAGTGCAGTGTGGGGCGGGCACAGTGTGGGACCCCCACGAGGTGCTCGCCAGCGGCAGAGCATGCAGTCAAAGTGCTGGAATGCCATAAATCAATGGAGCACTCCACTCTGTTTACAGCTTTCACAGCGCTGTGTGCCGTGCTGCTCCCCAAAGCTGCTCTCGGCCAGACTTCAATGGATGCTTTTCAAAGTGATTTAAAAGGTGATTTTTAAAAATCACATGGCAACAAGGAAAGTACTTAGGAACAAAGCCCACAGCAGGGCTGTGACAGAGTGCCGTGGAGCAGCTCCCCCCCGCAGCGCTGCGTTCCTGCCCGGCTGGGGGGGCTGCGGGGACAGCCACACACTGCTCCGTAAATACAGCGCATCAGCACAACTCCACTGCTCCGCATGTCCTGGGGATCAGTGCTGCCCTGGAGACTGCTGCTGCCAGGGGCAGTGCTGGGGTTGAAGACCCACTCTAAAAACAGAGCTAACATTGGGTTAGATATCAGAAGAATGAACACTTTGCGTCCTTTAACCACGGACGCTGGGGAGGACGTCTATCGGGATGCCTTGAGGATGTAGCCAGCTTGGTAAGAAAACCCAAGTTTTGTGTATCTTCAGCTGAACTGCCTTCATGATAGTACTAAAGATGACATCCATAGGTCAAAAAGACCCTGCCCAGGTGAAGACCCCTCCACTGAGCAGGCACAGTGTGGGGCAGGGGCTGTCACTGCCCCGCAGGCAGTGGGGCAGCACTGTGGGCACAGACCAGCGGCAGACGCTGCTCCTGGAGCAGTGCAGGCACATGGGTGCTGCGTGGCCTTTACAGCCTTATCGCGCTCAGAAACAGGCATAAAGGTCAAAGCCATTAGTGTTGGAGTTCTGAATTAAGCCCGCTGCAATTAGCCCTGAAAAGAAAACTGGAGATTGTGTAAGATAGCTGTGCAGGTATCTCCTGTAATTGATAATTACCTGGTGTACAGACATGTGCACTTGCTTTGAAAAATGTAATTGTTTTTCATCTGAAGAGACTGCTTTATTTTAATGGTCTGCAATTATTTTTATTTTAGATGTACCGATGCCAGCATCTGCAGCCTCAAACCGTCCCATTTCTGCAGAGTATTGCTGCAATTTGCCACTTTTCCCCCTACTACTTTTTCTTGTTGTAAGGGACAGAACTGGGGCTATTTCCCAACCCATACAAATCATTCCGACATCAAACAGGCATTTGTGGATATTTGGATCCAATTTTGCTTCTGGTGTGCCCAGAAACACGGCAGGAGCAGCACTGCTGCTTCCCAGGCTGCTGGCTATGAGAATGAGAGGCACGGGCTGATGGGACGGGGTGAGGAGCTCCGTGTGAGCAATGCTGCATGTGTGTGTGTGTGGGAGGGGGCTGCCCGCACAGCACAGCCTCCAGAGCCGCTTCATCACCATGAACAGGACGAGCTTTGTTATCAGTGCTCTGCACTGTGATTGCCACTGACTCTGGGGCCCTGTGTGATTGCCACTTCGGCTGATAGCATCCTGATATTATGGCCTTAAACAATCAATGAGCATTGATCGTGTCATTAGTGCACAGTCTGATCAGAAAGGAGCCCTGGGCTGAGAGGTGCCTGCACTTCCTGTGGCACAGAGCTCGTCTCCCTCTGTCGCACAGATCACACATTGCCTGCACCAGGTGTTACAGCTTTCCCCATTTGACTTCTCATTTTTGTGTTTGCAAGTTCATAGGCTGAGCTTAAAAACACCCAAAGTTCATCACAGGCTTGAAATCACAGCTCAGGGAGATGGAACTGAGCTGGGGCTCTGTAAGTCCTGCGGCTCTGTGCAGAAGGGTGTGCTTTCATTCATCCTCTGCAAAGCACCCCAGCTGGGTGTCCTGGCAGCAGGACCTGCACCTGGCTCAGGCTGCACTGCAGCATCAGCTCCCAAACGAAACAGGAGTCCTGAGAGGGCCAGGAAATCCACTGCAGATTCCTTTGGGTCTTTTACAACAGCTCTCCAGGATTTCACGTGGACAGGACTATCTGTGCCAGCCAAACCTGAAAGACCCTTCCCTTAGATTCACTTTCTTTCAACTGTCAGAAGACTCCTTCTTTTAATCCTGAGGATGCAGGACCAGAGCATCCCCATCCTGCAGTGCCCTGTTGTGGTGCAGCACCACCCGGTCTGTTTGCCATGCGCAGCAGTCAGGTCTTATTTAAATATTTGTTCTGCTTATGCCAAATAGTTGTTCAAAATCTTTGGGGACATTAATATTTATGCATGAGTTTTGAGTAAATCTGTTATGATGGAAAGGTCTCGCATAATTGTGGCTGCCCAGGATCGTGCTGGGCCCACGCAGAGCTGGGATGGAGCCGTGCCACCACCACCAGTCCTGTGCTGACCTTTGCAAGAGTGTGTGTAGGGCCTTCCACACCTGCAGGCAATGGAGCCGCATGCCAGCAGTGCTCCCATCTGTCCTGCCCCCACCCCTGCCAGCAAGCAGTAGTGAAAGTCTCTGGGCTGGCGGGGACCAATATATCACATTGACCATTCCCTGCATGCTGCAGATCACCACAGGGAGCTGTGTCCATACAGCTCATGGCTGCCTACGATGCAGCCCCACGCAGCCCCCAGCTCTGCACAGCTCTGCTCCTGCATAGCCCCACCAGAGCTGCAGGGTGAGATGTGTCCGAATGGGATGTGGGTGCCCCACCTCTGCAAGTGTTCAAGGCCAGGTTGGATGGAGCCCTGGGCAACCAGATCTAGTGGATGGCAACCCTGCCCATGGCAGGGGGTGGAACCAGATGACCTCTAAGGTCCCCTCCATCCTAAGCCATTCTATGATTCACACAATTCTGTGAACGCTTCCAAGCAATTGCTGCCCCATGCAGACAGCCCAGCTGTGCCGCAGCCTGGTGATGGGAGCCGTGCTCTTTGCCCAGGGTAGGCTGTGATTAAAGAATGATTCATGTGTCACACGGAGGGTCCTTCCAGCTATCCGTCTCCTGAATTAGTTTCTCCTGTGAAGAGGTAACTAAATCACAGTGCTGGCAGTGTGCTGGGCCGGACAGTGTCACGTGGAGGCTCCTGCCCACAGCGGTGATGGAGGGCTCTCATCAGCGTGGCCAGTGGGGCCTTCCTCAGCCTGACAGGGATTTATCACGGTGTGGTGCCAACACAATGCAGCTGGGGGAAGCAGTGGCGGTGTAATTATTCTGCAAATATAATTAGGTACAGATGTACTGAATAAGTAATACTAAAATATATTTCTTTCCCCCTATTCTCCTGACTCCTGCAGCCCATTAAAATGCATTATTATGATAATTTGTCAGGAAAATGACAACATTTATTAATGCATTAAAGCTAATTCCTAGTAAATTAGTAATTGGCTAAACAATGCCGCTCAGATTACTGCACTGGTGTTCACAGTGAAAGAGAAAGTCAAGAGGAAAACCATTTGTTCTCCTCAGGATCTCCCCCTCCTGGCACAGGCCGCAGCTCTGGATGGCCAAGAAGGTGCAAATATGTATTTGCACTGTTGCTGTCAGCTGTCTGGGCCCTTGACATCGACAGAAACGGGATCTTAAGCAGGGCTGTTTGGGATTTAAATGTTGATACCATTTCTGTTTGCATGCAAAGAGCTGCAGCTATTTGTTAGGTCCAGCTCCTCCCGCCCCCGCGCTCCAGCTTGTTTATTATACAGAACATAGCAGTGATGTATGACTCATCTTCTCCCAGCACCGGGAAGGGAATTTCAATTACACTCTTTCTTAAAACATTCACACAAAGTAAACTCAAATCCTCTTTGAAACATTTGTGAAACACGGCCAGAAAAAGCAGCGTGACAACGGAGAGCCAAGGGTTCCTCGTGCTGGCACCTCGTTTTGCGGCTGCAATTAATGAGACTTTGAGAGCAAAACGCTTTGTCGACTGTCAGTTTGTCATGCAACTGAAGCATCTGTTTGCAGCACCAACGTGAACACCGGAGCACTGCTTTGAGCACAGCTGTGACTTCACCCTGGGGTTGGTGATGAGCCTGGTTTTGTTCAACATCTTAATCAGTGACCTGGATGAAGAGATAAGACCATCCTCAGCAAGTTTGTGGATGGTACAAAGCTGGGAGGAGTGTCTGGCACACCAAAAGGCTGTGCTGCCATTCAGTGAGACCTGGACAGACTGGAGAGTTGGGCAGAGAAGAACATGACGAGGTTCAACAAGAACAAGTGTAGTCTTGCACATGGGGAGGTGCATGCATCAGTACAGGCTGGGAGCTGAGCTGCTGGAGAGGAGCTCTATGGAGAAGGACCTGGGTGCCCTGGTGGACAACAGGTTGGCCTTGAGGCAGAATGTGCCCTAGCAGCCAAGAAGGCCAATGGTATCCTAGGGTGAGTTAAAAAGAGTAAGGCCAGCAGGGTGAGGGAGGTGATTTTCCCCCTCTACTCTGCCCCATTGAGGCCACATCTGGGATACTGTGTCCAGTTCTGGGCTCCCCTGTTCAAGACAGACAGGGAACTGCTGGAGAGAGTCCAGTGGAGGGCATCAAAGATGACTGGGGACCTGGAGCATCTCCTGGACCAGGGAAGGCTGGCAGACATGGGGCTGTTCAATCTGGAGAAAAGAAGGCTGAGAGGGGATCTCATCACCATTTATAAGTATCTAAAGTGCGGGATTCAAGTCAGTGGGGGTGGACTCCTTTCAGTGGTGTGCAGCAATAGAACACGGGGCAATGGGCACAAACTGAAACACAAGAATTTGCATACTAACACAAAGAACTTTTCAGCTGTCAGAGTGACGGAGCACTGGAACAGCCTGCCCAGAGAGGTGGTGGATTCTCCTTCTCTGGAGATGTTCAAGACCCACCTGGATGTCCACTGTGTGACCTGCTGTAGGAACTGCTTTAGCAGGGGTTGGGCTCGATGGTCTCCAGAGGTCCCTTCCAACCCCACAACTCTGACTCTCCTCAGCATTCCATTCAGGGTGCCCGTACTCAGCACTCTCCACAGCTTCTGCTGCTCTAAGCTGGAAGATCCCTAAAGCTCTCTTGGTGTTTCGGGCTGTATTTTGCAGTTTTTCAAATTATGACCAAGCACTGTGTTCATTTTAGGTGATAAATGATGCATTGTTTTGCCCTTTGTTTTCTTCTATTGTCTCCGTTACACCCTTTCCCCCAAATCCATCTCAGCTCCTGCCTCACTTAGCTATGGAGTTAAGCCCAACCACTGTGGCCTTTCCTGCTGAGCAGGGCTTTGATCCACTACATTCAGCTTCCTGCTCTGGGTTGCAGGTTGGGTTGCAAGGTTTTGTCTTTCCCATCGGTTGCAGTTGGACTTGATGATCTTGAAGGTCTTTTCCAATAAAAAAAATAAATTGGAACGCAGAACCCCCAGCTTAAATCAAACATCTGGGGCACACGCTTCTCACCGCACGTTGCATTTGATGGTCACGTTGCGTGTCCAAGAGCTGGTGTTTGGAGTTATGTTTCTGTGGCTCTGCTGCTTTGTATTGGCATGTAGAAAATATGATGTGGTTCCAAACTTTATTTTTTCATGTTTTTATACAAAACCAGGTGATGAACATTGCTTTGTATCGTTGATCTCATGCTGGCAGCAGTGATGCCCTGCATATTAAACCAAGCGGAATAAGACAGGCTTTGCTTTAATAAATTTTAAGATAGGGTGTGGCTCTGTCCAATAGCAGCAAAGGTAAATTGAGCAGCCGTAGGTCGAAATGACCATTGTTGGTCTTTTGTGCACACTTTGCCCTTTGAGCACAAGCTTTGCAAATTACACCTGTAGATTAAAGATGACCCTAATTTACTTAAAGGCCTATAGCTGAAGTTACTGCTTTTCTAGATATTAAATGAAATCTTTTCAATCACATCTTTTTCTCCTTTTTTTCTTTTTCTTCTCCCTCAGTAGATAGGGATGATTTGATCTGCTGATTTCAGCACAGAAACGAAGCCAACAGATGAAGCTGATTCCAGCCCCAGTGCAAATCTTTTATAGTTTTTGGGGAAGTCACATAAGCCTCTTACACCTCATTTCCTCATATATACTGAGATCAATAGGTTTGCTGTGTACTTGGTATTCTCTGTGTGTGTTACATATTTTATGAAGGTTGACCTTTTTATGTCATTATCTGACATAAAATCTTAAGAGCTAGCAGGTGTTGAAAGGTCACTTTTGAATTTTCTCCCTTTATGTTGGCTTTATAGTCTGTTTCGTTACTGTTTCATCAAAGCTGTGGATTAATTCCATTTTTATCAACATACACAGAGCAGTTTTCCTACAAGGGAAGGACTTTTTTGCTGTCATCTGTGGATTCATATATGCTTATGTGATACAGGATTCTTTGCCAGAGTTTTAAGGGTTTCTTATTAGTTAACAACGGACTGGAAGGCAAACGTCCTGTCCTGAAAAGGACAGGAGGAAGAGGAGAACAATGTCTTGTGCTGCAGTCGTCTGCTCTTTGTTTCTTCTCCCAAGCAGCTGCAAAACCATTTGTGTTCTTTTCCAAAATGTTATTGCTGTACTCAGTCACATTTTCTGTTCCCAAATGTAAAAAGATCTGCTCTTGAGTAATAGCTTTCTTGAGTATTTATGGGAAACTTACTTTTGAAGCTGGTTGTGTTTTACTGGATGAGCAGTAGTTGCTGACGATAAGATCTCAAAACAGTTTCCATTCTGATGTTCTGTTTTCACTCAGTGTTCTTATCTCTGGACCTGTAAGAACGAAAGCTTCAGAAGCTTGTATTAAAGAGTGATCAATTACACATGTGGGAATAGAAGTACGGTACCTCTTCTGATCAGCACTGCCAGTTGGGTTTTGAGCTGGTTATCCCAGGGCTGACTTGCATACCAAAGCAGTGATTCACTATACAAGTACTCGTACTGTTAAATATGTTGAAGAAATCAGTGTTTTGTTGGCATTGCCTCCCTGTGTTTATTCTGGCTGACAGCAAGCAGAAAGCAGCTGCACTTCAGAATCCTCCCAGTTTTTGAGATGAGTTATTTGAGGGAATATGGCTTTGGTAGCATGCCTTGGGCTCTGCGTTCTTAGATGTATATGGCATTCACATGCATACTTCCAAAAGGTCATTAAATAATGTCTCAGCTAATTACTTTAAAAGGTTATGCCACAGCGGGGTTTCCTTGTGCTTTCTGCACTTCTAGCTCGTTTGTATTAGCTTTATTCCCCTGCACTTCTCACAGAGCAGATTTCTGGGGGGATTGGGCATTGCAGGGATACGAATCCTAACATCTAGCAAAGCGGCAGAGAAGAACTGTGCCCTTACCTTAATTGGGGCTGATGTAAGCTTATAATATTGTCATCCTGTTGCAGAATCTCAGCACAGCTCACCCTTCTGAGCCCAGAGAGTGAAAATGGTGACAAGATTGCCTGCACTGCGTACCCTGTGGATCCTTCTCTTTTCATACGCAACAATGGAAGGTACACCTATAGATGTTCTTAAATTATTATACTTAAGTTTTCCTAACAGTGTTTTCTTATGACTAGGAATAGCTAACAGGCAGCACTATTAATGTTAAATAGTGTAAAATCTGCAACCTCAAGTGCTAGAAATATCCATGTACTAGAGTAAAGTCGTAGATCTCTTTGCTTTTTTGACCTTTTCCATGTAGGCAAAAAAAAAAAAAAAAAAAGGAATTTGCAATAAGAAGAAACTGAGGCTTGGAAAGTCAGTTCTCTGCTTCCCCATTGTCTGATCTATTCTGAGCACTGTGTTGCAAACCGGACGCGTGGCAGTGACCCAACAACATCTGTAGAAATCTCGTAGGAATCTCTTGTTTGTTTTTATAGCTGCCACTGCTTGCCTTGTGCACTCACCAGCATCAGACCTGCTGAGAACTATGGGGAAAAAAGCACTAGTGTATAGACCTGCCATCAATGGGCATCTGTCAGTCTGTTCTCCAAAGTGTGCCGAGTTGGAAGACTGAGCTGGCTGAATTTGAACATATTTGGAGGACGCTCTGTCAGATATGGTGTGCTTTGCCTTGTGCCTGTGCAGGGACAGCTGACTTGCATGTGGTGTCGTATGCGTTCTTCACTACACCTCTATTGGTCTGGCAAGGTGTGTAGCTGCATTAAGTCTTAATGCTGCTTGTTAGTTAATGGCTACTTTCTGAAGTTCATAATAGAGAGAAGTTCATGATAAAGACAACTTAGAAAATCATGTTTCTCTGACAATGCACCTTTATTCTTTGGAAAATGAGTCTTACATTTTACTTTCTGTAGCTTTTAAGTTGTGTCACAAAAATCTACAGAGTTTTTTTGTGTGTGCATGTGTGTGTGTGCTTGTTTTTAAAAGCCAACCAAAATAGCTAAGATAAAAAATACCCTGTCCAAAAAATGAGATTTCTCAGCAATTTTCTTCTACGCAGTGAGTTCAGACTTGCTCCTAGTGCTGGGGGGAAATCTTTCAGTTTGAATTAATGAGAAGGGTGAAGGTTTGTGAGAGTACATCTTCTATGTCATCTCATCTGGGTACATTTGCTGTAAGTTATCAAGGTTTAATTTCACAGATGTCCACCTCCCTGGTTAATGGATGTTTAAGTTCTTTCATCATGATATTCCAGTTGAGGATTAAAAAAGAAATCCAGTGTTTCAGTTCCCTTTTCTAAATGCGAGAACTGAAAACAAACTCTTTACGGAATGTGGTTGCTGAAGGAAATTCTCAGAGATTAATCTTTTTTTAAAAAAAAAAAAAAATTGTACCAGAGATGAGGAAAGGGAAAAGGTCACAGGAAGAAAGTACAGAAAATAATCCAGACTGCTGGGAATCCACGAGGACCCTGAAAGGCAAGATAAAGCTGCTAATCAGCTTAATGCAGCAGGAAGCGGTTCATTTAATTCAGGTGTTCTTGAAAATGTAATGTAATGTTTCCATATGTTAATGATAAAATTCATCTTTAAAGGGATTAGAATGTTAGTATTTCTTTCAGAAATCCATCTTGAAGTGGAAGTAAGAGAGACAGAAACAGTAAAAGTATATAGGGCAACAAACTATAAGCAGCAACAGGGTAAATAGTGGTTCTTGTTTGAAATAAATGAGCAGTGTTACTACTGTAGTAGTGCCGATGCTGAATCTTCAACTTGCTGCAGTTGATGTTGCTTTTGTCTCATTGGTGCACATGTTTAGTGCTTTTTGTTGTTTGTTTTCCTTTGGTTTTGTTTTCTTTGAAGAACCGTGGACCATTCAGAACAAGAGGGAGCAAATGCGGTGCTGCCATGCAGGGAGGATCTGAGTGATAGCTCTCATAGATTAGTTACGAGGGCAAGATATTTATCTTATGAAAAACACTTTCTAAATACTGAACAACAATGAAACCACGAGCTGCAACCAGCAGCTCTAGGCTTATAGCAGTTGTTATATCAGACTTCTACCATGATTTTCATTAACAAAATGAACGATTCTTTGGCAATGTTGTACATCCTCGTTTGTGTAAGTGAGCTTTATTAACATTTGAGTTCACTTAAGTGATCCAGGACTCCTTGTTAATGAAGTTTTATGGGAGGCTGTGTAGAAAGGCAAACGAAAGTGATGCACGTTTGAAATGAGTGTGAGAGACCACATGCTGGCAGTGGTAAACGATTATTTCTTTGAGTCGGGTTTTTATTGAAGTACCACAGGGTGCAGTGGTAAATCCTGTTGTATGTGGTATATTGGTGCACCCCAGAGGGGAACTGACTATCATATGTATTGCGTTTGCAGATAGTGTACTATATCAAAGTGTGCGTGAGTTGTATCAGAAAACACGACATAGAGGAACCACAGAAAAGGAGAAACATGGGAGGAATAGAATCAAATTAGGAAACGATTTTGCTTTGGTAGAATAATCTGAAACAGGCATCGCTGAAATAAGCCCTGCAGTAGCTGAAGGGCCTTACAGGATGTGAATTGTTGACAACTAGTCTTAAATTTGCAATGTAAACGATGAGAATGGAGAGTTAGTAATGTGCTAGGCCATGTGAGCAGGAATGTTTACATACTGCAGAGAAACCAAATCATTTATTTATATGGACCTTGTATAATTGTCAGCAGAAAGTTTCTGGCAGCATAAGTAAAGAAATTCCAAGAAAAATCCCAACTTAAAAGGATTCTGAAAACAACCAAAGCTACTCTAAATTTTAATGGGGGAACTGAGGGGAAAAAAGAGATTTGCAGTGAGGAACTGCTCGAGGGAGGCAGATGGTATGAGCTTAGGAAGCTTAAGACAGTTGTAGATAAAGCACAAGTTCAGGTGTGTAGACAGTGAGCTTGGTCTGACTACTACTTGTCTGCATTTTGCCTTTTGAATTTAATTTTTAGAAAATGTTTCTGTTCAATTTATTCTTCTGATTTTCATGCATCTCATTATGTGCTGCTTTTCCCTAGTTATGGCTACGGAACACATACAGGAATTTGCATGCTTTACTGACTATGCCGAAAAGCTGATTTGTCACTGGAAGGTGCCTACACAGCTGAACTGCTCCAAAGAGTTCCTGCTCTACTACAGGAAGGAAGTTTTTCCTCCCGAGTGAGTGCTTAATAAGATTTTCCTTTGTTGTCATTGGAACTTTATATATTCTATAGCCATTACCAGCTTTGATTCCATTCCTTTGCCATGGGTGCCTGGGACAAGATGTAGTCAGGGCTGTCCTCGTTGCCAGGAGGAAGATGTGTTCTGCAGTTAACATTATGCTCTAGTGTATGGGAACTGCTGAATCATGGCCTGAACCTCTGATTGAGCACCTGAGGTGAGCAATGAGTCAGCCCTGGGAGCACAGGTGAAGACAATTCTCCTGTGCTACTGGAAGGGGTGGAGCCTGGCTGCACCTCTCCTAGACCCATTTAAGAGCTGACTAGCAGTAGGGAAGGATCTCTTTTGGAGATCGCTCCTCTTGGAGTGTTCTCAGCTAGCCCAGGACGAGGGTAAGCTTTCCATCCATTCTTCTTTAGCGTGATAACCTGTTTAGCTTTCCTGTATATTTCTTAATTACGACATCCGTATATTCAATGATTACACATCTGCTCAGTAGACTACTCCTGTACAAACCTCTCTGCGTTGTTGGTATGTAGTATTTGTCAAGTAGCGCTTGTAGGAACAGTTGTGTTCTCATCAGTGTACTGAGCCTTCATTTCATGAGAAACCGTGCACGATTTACCAGGCTGTGGCACATAGTGCAACTCATTGTTTGCAGACTGTTTGCTGCCTTCTGCAGCAGAGGCAGTGTTCTTGCCATCTCCAACAGAGGAAGACAAGTCTGAGCTTTCCTGTTCCTCTCCATGAATCTTGCTTTGTACACTGCAAGAAAACTGTTCCTGGACTAGTAGGGCATCAGTCCACTCCTTCAGAGGTGGAGTGTGATGAAGGCTGCTTTTTGGGTTAACTTTTCTTTTCTAGATCAGTTCTTAGCTTTTCATTAGTGCAGCAGCAAGGGGTGGTTGGGGAGGATGGAGGTTTGGGAGTTGAGAGGAACTTGGGTTTGTTTTGGATTTGTTTGGACTAAACTTTTGTACAGACTGAGCTTGCCTGTATCAGATTTGACTGGCTCCACACACTGGTAAGCTTGGTTCCACGCTTTCAAGAAATAGCATGCCATGCTATGTGAACAATCATAATTTTCTGCCTGTTTTTCAGAAATGTGTGCGTCCCTGAGAATGGAAAAGAGCGTTTCATGTGCACTTGCACAATATATCCTGATTATTTTGTATCAAGTCTCACCTATATCCTAGCTCTACAGTTCAATGGCACCAATATGTGGAATTCCAGTGTTACACCAGCCCATGTTGGTAAGAAACTGTTTATTTTGTCACCAGAATATTTAGTTTCAGGCTTTGCAATCCTAGCTAACTCTTCATTAATGCTACCAGAAGTTTTTTTTTCTTAATAGATGTGAAAACATGAAATTTGTAATGCTGGCTTAAATGAGAAGTATGTTTGGCTTAGAAACCTGATTCTGGAGCAGATTCTTAAAGAAAGAGTGCAAGAAATGGGGCAAGCAGAATGGTTCTTCCTCTAACATTACCATCTCAGCTTCCAGCCGTCCACAATTTGGGGGCTTGTGTGTATTCAGAGAACTTCACTTGTTGCTGTAGAATAGGATGAAGAGGAAGACACTACTACTAGTTTTTAGAACACTAAGCTCTCCCTACTGAAATTCTTTCATTCCTGTCTCTGTTATCCTCTGATGATATGAAGTTAATGACCCTGCTCTTTCACAGGACAAAGCATAGACACAGTTTCTATTTCTCTGTCAGCACCTAGTTTGTTTAAGCCAATAAGTGTTTGTAACACTGTGTCACCTCAAACACTCAGAAATCATTCTCATGCCTTGGGCAGACGTTCATCTACAGTGATGATCTGATTTCTTTCCTACCTGATGTCACTGCAACTCACCAGCAGAATAAGCAGGAGGTTGCATCAGTTTCTAAGACACAGGTAGGCAGGACAGTCTGACTGCGGGGTGGTCAGAAGCTGTATGGCCAGCATATGGCACAGCATGTTATTGTGAGGGCGCAGATTGTTACCACTTCTTCAGGTTGAAAGCTGCACGCAGTGCACCAAATGTAGAATCTGAAGTTTGCTCAGCCAGCCTGGGTTTTCAGTGCTTGTTGATGAATGCCTCGCAGTTGTGCTGTTTTGGCCTCTGTATTCTTGCAGAGCTCAGTGAAAAGGCCTGAAATGCATCAACTCTGACATTTTGGCCTCTGAATATTTTTTTTCTCTGCTTCTTTACTTCATCACTTCTCCTTAATTGTACTTTTTTTTTTTATGTACAGTTAAGCCCAGGGCTCCCAAAAATCTTGCCGTTGAGAAGGCTGGAAATGGTAACTTCAATCTGAGCTGGGAGGAGAGCTATGCTGCTTCATCCATGCTCTTTGGACAGCCAGTCATCTATGAAGTAAAATACTGGAGCAAGCAGCACCCGGGAGAGGTAAGAGACAGCTTGGTCTCATTTTCTCTCTCTGGAGCTTCAAGGTCTAAATATCCTGAAGGACTTTGAAACTGTTTTATGAACAATGGTATAAGGGTCGGCGAGGGCAGGCCCCATGGTGTTCCTCAGCATGCGCTTTCTGTTGGTCTCGTTCCCAAGTCAGTTCAAACAAGGCCTTGAAGGACTGAAACCTTCCTGACTACCACCCCGAAGGGACCAGCTGCTCACAGTAGGCAGGATGGAGACTGAAAATACAGTGCTTCTGTTACCTGATGTCTGGAAGCTGGAGGCAATTTGTGCCATTGGAGCATCTGAGGCATTTCAAGCACCCTCCTGATCTCTGCAGCGTTTTAGGGCAGGGCTTATTCTGCCCCAGGAAGAACATGTGTGATGGCATGTCACAGATATGACCCCTTCATGGCAGCTCAGTACAACAGCACATAGCAGATAATTTGTACAGTCATTCACTTGCTCATTTATGAAAAGTCACAAATGTACAACACAGTTGGCATCTAATTAGTGCCTAATCCCCATAACAAAATCAGTGAACTCTTACTGTCTTACCTTCTTTTCAGGTTACTGTGACATCAATTAACTACCAGGCCAAAAGCTTTGAAATTACTGCAAGCTCCTTGCGGAGAGGCTATGATTACATTGCAAGTATACGGTGCAACTATACAGACTACCCAGTCTACTGGAGTGACTGGAGTGATGGAGTTGAATTTCACTATGGTAAGTATTATAACTAATCACAGCCTGGTAGAAGCAGAGACATTTAAACTTAAAAATAATAATAAAAGGAAGTGGATATAAATGAGCAAGAGATAATTAAGTGGAAAATTAAGCAGTACTTCCACCATTAGAGGGGTGAGGCTCTAAAAATATTTCTTAAGAGCAGCAGAGAGGGTAAGAAGCACAGCTGCACTACAGTTCCATTCCAGGGACTACATGATGGGTTTGTTTCTGAAGGCTGACAAATGGCTTCACAGTACACGTGGCTATCCCAGTTCCTACATCACTAACAGTAGGTGACTGAAGGATCTGCACTGATGTTTAGATGTGACACATGCCATTGCCACTGGTAGCTGTGCACATTCTGCTGTTTATCTGCAAAGGTTTTATTTTACATCCTCTAAAGTAGTATTCTTTTGGTGATGGATTTGGTATTGTCAGTATGTGCACATGCACATATGTATGTAAATATATCTATTTATTTAACAGATTATCAAGTGACATCTGAAGACATTCTGCACATGGCTGTTCCGATATCTTGCATCCTGATCATGGCAGTAGCTGTAACTTGTTATTTCTGTTTTACCAAGTAGGTATCGTACTGTTCATGGATTTTAGAGACTAGCAATTTGCACAGATACTGGCATTGCCGTTGCTTAGCTGAACATTTAGCAGTACAGGATTTTCCTTTGCAACTTTACCTCAAACGCCATGAGCAAACATCTTTTAAACGTCAATCTGCTGCACTCTGTCATTTTCTGAAAAGATAATTGAGTATTTTTTGCTAATCTCACTAGAATGGGCTTACTACAGCATTAAAATAGGCTGCAGTTATGGGTCTGTTAGCTTTGAGTCCCAATCTTCGCTGGAGTTCCAGTAATGATGGTTAAATATGTGTGTTTCTTTTTACATTTTTAGTGGCAATATGAAAGTGGGAGCCTATCTGTTTCACGTGTCACTTTAAGGGCAATTGGAAGAGCCGTGGTTGAGTAGAGCAGTCATACGAAACAAAGTTAGTGCAAATATGTTTATGAAAAACAGCTTTTGGAGATGTGCAGAACAAGCACTTCCTTCTTATGCTCTTCTCTCCTTCTTAACGATCTGTACTGCAGCAGCAGGAAGTATACTGATCAAGCCAAAATTCAGTTAAAGCAAACAGTTTTCATTCTTACCTTACAGGATGAAGAAAGAATGGTGGGATCAAATCCCAAACCCTGCGAAGAGCCATTTGGTTGTAAAAAATGTCAAGGTAATGTAAAGGCTTTGCAAAATATACCTTTTCCTGATCACCAGGAATAGAATACAGAATAAGTGCTCTTGGCTGGCTAGTGTGGGAAATACTAAAAATACTTTGTGTGTCCTAAAACTTCTCTGTTTTATTAGTTTTCAGTCTTGAGCTATATTGATGAAATGAAGTTCCCTTTCTATGATTCAAAGCCGAGTCATATGGAAAAGCAAATGTAAGTAAGATAAATAGGGTGAGGGGAGAACCTCTGCTTCACAGCATGAAATATTTTTCTATTACATAAATGTTCTGTCTTTTTTATTTCCAAAAACAGAAGTTGCAAAAACTGTCAGGCTCAAAGTTTGTCAAGCCAGAACTTCAAGGAAAAAGATAACATCAGAAACATTGAGAAATCTTGCAGTTGCCGCAGCAAGCCTGGAGCGTGGTTTCCAAAAGGCATTAATGCAGTTTTAACCCCTGAGACTGTTCTTGTTGAAGAGTCTGTAGAAATCTGTGAACGTTTAACAGACATTGAGGCTGAGAACCAGGAAAAGACCAGCGACCAGATCACTGTATTTGAGCCTTGTGAGTGCAGTGTCAGCACGCTGAGGGAGCATGCTGAACACAATGATGCACTAGCTGACATGTTCATGAAGCTCTTGGCAGATGAAAAAAGCATGCAAGATGATAAAGACCCAGACATCGTTACGAGTGAAATCTTTCGGAAACTGGAGTCAGAAAATCCTCCTCAAAAAAATCCAGAAGAAAGTGCAGTCCAGCGTCAGCAGTCACCTGGTATTTCTCATAGAGTCTCTCCTTTTACTGAAGCCTCTCAGGATGAGTACAATTGCAGTACAACCAGCGGGAAGTCAGCACAATCAGAAGAATCCTTTGAATCTGGCTATCGGAGCTCCAGTACAAATTCTGCTTCTCTGGATGCAAGAGATAGTCCCTGTAAGCTTCAACAAAGCCTTTTGCCATGCAGTTCTGAAAGTCAGCATGACTCATCTGTGCTTATTTGGGAATCTCTAAATAAACCAGCCTTTGACAGAATAAGCAGCCCGGCATACAAGAGCTTTGATACCCTCATATCTCCTTCTGTGGAGCCCTGTGGCTCTGCATACAAGAGCTTTCATGCTGTAATGTCTCCATCTGTGGAGCCCTGTGGCTCTGCATACAAGAGCTTTCATGCTGTAATGTCTCCATCTGTGGAGTCTTGTGGCTCTGCATACAAGAGCTTTCATGCTGTAATGTCTCCATCTGTGGAGCCCTGTGGCTCTGCATACAAGAGCTTTCATGCTGTAATGTCTCCATCTGTGGAGTCTTGTGGCTCTGCATACAAGAGCTTTCATGCTGTAATGTCTCCATCTGTGGAGCCCTGTGGCTCTGCATACAAGAGCTTGGACACCCTTACGTCTCCATCTGTGGAGCCCTGTAGCTCTGCATACAAGAGCTTTGATGCCTTAATGTCTCAGTCTGTGGCTAACAATAGCTTGAATATGCACTTTGAAAATATGTGCTTGTTACCATCTTTAACCCAGTCTTCAGAGACACCTGCAAATGATGGAGTTCCAGCTTTCCTACCAGAGAAGGAAATTCATAAGCAGGCAGTGTATCAAAATCTTCAAAAGGAAGGCATCGTGCTTTCTTGCCCTGCTGGACCTCAGCCATCTGGTTATAAGCCTTTTGATGCTGCAGTTAAATGTAGTGGTGCACACTTTGACAGTAGCAGTGAGGTTATCTCAAAGTCACTGTACGAACCCTTAGTTCATCTTTTGTACAACAGCCTGGAAGAAACACCTCCAGATAATGTAACCTATGAGCCTGACCAGAAGGTAGATGGCCATGAGTGTTTGATTGTACAGGACGTTGATTCTGGCATTGCCCCAGGTGTAGGCTCTAGTGAGAAAGTCACACGCAGTAGTAGTGATGACAGCCTTTCGATTGTCAGCTCTCACGAGCTGTTGAGTGATAACAAAGATGAAAACACCAGCAGAGACAAACAGCTGAACTGTCAAGATTTTAATGGAGAGAGGGATATAAAGAAAACAAAACATAATGACTTTAACTGTTGTGGTGAAGGAGTGCCAGGGGGCAGCAGTGACGGAATAAGTACTGACTTCCAGTGTGCCCCACACAATCATTTGAGGATGTTTGGAAACACAGAGGAAAATAAAGAGGTGGCAAACAGAAGGTGTAGCTGCTCAGCAGCAAACTTACCTGATGGATCACTGGATGGCATTGGGCTAACCTTAAAAGCTGCAGAAGAGCCCCTGGAGCTCTTGGTCTCAGACAAGTTGTCAGCTGCTCTTTGTGTGGATAGCTCTCTTCTTTCTGATTCTCACACCACTCACAATAAGAGTTCTGGACTGGCACCTGCAGTTAGAAAAAGACCATCAGAACTATTAATGGAAAACAACAGGAAGAATGAGAAAAAAGTTGAACTTCTACAGGCTCTTGCCCAGGAGGACAGCTGTTACATGAAGGTTGCCTAGCCATGTTTGCCAGGACAACCAAACCAACCTTTGGAAATAAACTGTAAGGCAAACTGATATAGTGCTTTGTTATTCCAATCTTGCCTACAGCAATGGCTGCTACAATTCAGACATGGATTCACTGGGTTGTAATGCTCGTGCCTGCTGCTGGACTGGCAGCTGGTACATGAGGCAGACCCCTAGGTACAGAAGGGGCTAGCAGCTAACACATGGAGCTACTGCACTCTCAGGGAGGCAAAGCCAGTGCTCAGGTTTCTCTGGTTGTGATTGTTCTCTGAAAGTAAGCAGGAGATGCATCAAGTTGGCGTTCTTACTCAGCGTGGCTCTTGTGCTTGTTGCTCTGGTTCTGTATGTTGCTTGGGAAGCACAAGAGGTGACACAGATGGTGCTGATGCACCTGGAGGTGAGATAAAATCATAGAATGGTTTGGGTTGGAAAGGACCTTGAAGAGGAAGTGACTGATTTGCACTGACTGCATTGCACGTTCAAATATTTATTTGCTGGAGATGTCCTGTGTACGTGGCAGCAGAATGTGGTGTGTTTCTATATCTGCTCAATCAAGATCTGAAATAAAGATTACCATCATTTGGTCTAAAGAAATTATGTTATTGATGCTCAGTTTATTATTTTACAAGTAAACTGATATTTTATACTTACGCTGTTGTAAATGGAATCACGTGTTTCTAAATTGGTTTCTGTGGAAGTTTACTGGTTTGTGGTTAGACTGTGTAAGCTCATGGACTGTTCCTTGGCTGCTGCTTTTTGTTCAATCACAATGGAAACTATGCCCGCTGCTTTTAAGCTCTGGTTGGGCAATTATTCCAGAACTCATACTCATGATTCTGAATTTTTCTAGGGCGTTATTATGTATTTTGATACTGTAAATTTCACCCTAGTACATTGGCAGTGGCACAAAATAATTAAGGACTGTTATTTTATATGCACAGAAATATATATGTACCTATTTAGAAAACCCTATTGCCATTCATAAAGAAGGAAAAATAACAGATCTGTGGCTGCTACACAGGAACTCATTTGATACATTATGTAAGATTTGTGTCCAGCTACCCTTCAAATTCCAGGTTGGCTCAGCAGCAGAGGTGTTTATACATCGATCTCAGAGCAGTAAAAAGTGGTATGTAAGCCCAGAAAGGAGACTCAGAGTGACGTGTCTGTATTTGCATATGATGATTAACACGTGTGGTGGAGCCAACTGAAGTGGTGATGAACATGGTAATCTTTTTTTTTAATTGAAAATATGAGGATGAATTGTACTGCGAGGTTGTGGGGCACAAAAGTGAATAGGCTTTGCAGGACTCTAAGCAAACTCACTAGAATGGTGGGACGGGAACGTGCACAAAGGCCACAGTCTGCCTCCTGATTAAGCTGACTCACTTCCCTAAATCCTAACAAATGTTTAAGCAAAACCCCCCAGTTATTGCAGCTACCCAGAATGGATTACTCACTGTTTGCAGTAGTACTGCAGGGTGTGAAGGGAGGTATGGTGCTGTCAGTGCTGTTTTCTTCCCCTTCTGCCCCTGCTCTCATCCACGTGCTCTTGGGGATGCAGGGATGCCTGCGTGTGGCTGGAGCAGCCAAGAGAGCTTTGCTCATGCCAGCTTGGAAGGCTGTTTGCTGCAGCAGTTCCTCTGCTGAGCCCCAGCTTCGTTTTCACTTTTTTTTCAAACTTATGTATTCATATTTTCCCAACATAGCTGCACCTTCCTGTCTGCTCATTTCCGTTGGCAGATGATGTGTTCTTGAGTATTCTACATCAGCCCTCTGGTGAAATGAGAAATGCAGAAAAAACTGCATCTCTTTGGGAAGGAGGAATCCTGCTCTCCTGCCTTGGCAGAACCCAGGACTGGTGTTTAAACATCAGGACTGCGTGCAGCTGGCCTGCCCACCCCCTGTGCTATGGGAGGCACGGTATGTGTGTGACTCAAGTGTGATCTCAGCGTTCCATCTCCCACTTCCTCCACTTCTGCAATCTAGAGCTATTGCTATAGGCTGCGGGGCCATAGCTACATTTCAAATGACACGTTTGAGGCTTAAGATTAAGATCTGCTGAGAGGGTATAAGAGTTCTGACTTTTAGGCCTTCCGGAATGTGTATGGGCCTGAACCACACCTCCTGGGGGCTGATCTGTGTTTGGGAGAGAACCTGTGTTTGGCTTCAAACCTAAAAGTTGGGACCCTCCAACCGTGGCCTTTTTAGCTAGCAGATTGCTCCTACCAGGATGGAGAACTGCCTCTTGCAGTTATGTGTGTTTGCAGTCTTTCTCAGTTTGTTTTGTGAGACTGAAGTACAAATGGAGACTTGTGCTGATTTTCAGCCATTCATTACTAACTCATAGTTGTTCCATTTCCATGTCATCCTTACCTGTTTGCATACCCAGAGCTGGCAACCTGACTCATCATCCTGAGTGGGTGAAGCAGGTTCTTGAGAAAAGCAGCTGTATTCACAGTTTGGGAGGAACTCATTCTGTTAAATTGTTTTTCCTCTGCAGAGAATGCTATGTGGGTTTTTTTCCTTCCTTCTAAACATCTTTTAGCATCTTAGAAATAAGCAGCTGAACTGAGCAGTTGCATTCAAATTCCTATCAGTCAGGAGTTTTGTCACTGGAAAACACAATAACCCCAAGAGGGGGTTGAGAGAAGTGTGGGTTGTGGAGTTAAACAGACCTGTGACACGAGTTAACCAAAGGCAGGGGCATGTTGTGAGCTTTTGTAAGAGCTTGTGGCATCATCCTGCTATGGAACCTGTGTTGATCAAGCAGGGTGCAAGAAACATCTAAGTGCTTATCCATCATAAGCTATAAACATTATTGAAGAAAAACAAGTGCTGTTAGGTGTCACTTTCTGGCAGCATCGTGGCCAAAAGGTGAGAGAACCAAATAAGGGCTTTGTGACTTGCCCTATCCTCCTTTCTAACCTCGTCTCTGGCTGTGAAATTATTGTATGATGTAACCCCTTAGTGGAAAGAGACTGAGAGGATGGTTTGCTTTCTCCTAACTATGCCTTTTCTTTAGGAAACTCCTTAGCATGACTTTTGGCAGTTTGTGCTCTGACAGGTGCTTTCTTCTGGTGTTTGTAAATTTATGTGCAGGTGCTTTCACATATAATAGGTGGTTTGGGCTAATTCTTGGGGTACTGTGCCCAAGCAATGCATGCGTGTGTGTGTACATATGCGCACGTCACTTCCCCACCTCTGTAGACTGAGTACAAACTCTGCCTCAGTCTCCCACATGGTGACGTATCATGATCACATTATCTGGCATTTTATCTTTTTTTCCCACTGCTATGACTGAGGCGGCCATCCCATGCTGTCAGATTTTCATTATTTGCAGCCACAGCACGCAGCCTTCAAGGCCCATCGGAGCTGTGGTGGCAGGATCAGGAGCAAAGCCCCAGCTCAGCACCACCTCGCTGGCAGAAGAATGGGGCCAATGCACTGGTGGAGTTCTCAGCTGCAGTGCTGTTGTCCTTACTGGTCTCTCAAAGCTCTCTATTGGATGAGTTGAGGATGCAATAGTGAGAGGAAATTTATGTCTCTGCTGTTGTCTGGCCAAAATCTTTCTGCTGTTTCTCTCTTGTGCTGCCCTACTTCTGTCCGGTCTTTTCTATGTCTTTCTACAGCACGGAATTTCCACACACCCTTATTTAACCTCACCGGCAAGACTTTAAGATAAAAGAAAATTGACTGCAGCTTTGTAATGAACAGTGCAGGGAACCGATTGCTGCGGCACGTTTAGCTGCATGGTGATGACATATTAGACTTTCCCCAGTCCATGGGCTGTGACAGGTCTCCTAATGAGCTCTTTGCCCGGTTCAGTGATGGATCAGCTGCTCCCGTGGTCCTACCTGTGTTTGTCCTCTACTGTGTAAGAGCAGTGCGCTTGGAGCAGGGTGGTTGGATGTAACTGAGGCGGTGACTAACATATTGCTGGGACTTTCCTACTTGCTGCTGTTTCCCCAACTCTTAGACGTAGGGGAATTTGACACAAGCAGAAGAGATTGGGGTTGGCTGCTTCTCCCCAGCTCAGCCACTACTGGTTTCACTTGCAGTAAACCACCCACACAGCAGCAAAAATTGTAACAGGGTGAGGAAGCATTGGACTGCCTTCTGGGGGGGGAGAATTTCCACACCTGGCTCAGTGTCCTAATCAGCCCCTTGTTCTTGTTTTAATGCTGTAGACAGCTGCTGTGAAAGGCAGCTCTGCACCGGCTGTGGTTTGCCCTGAAATGAGCACTCTTGGCATGGTGAGCAGCCTACAGAGGTGCCAGGGAGATGGCTTTGGCAGGTTTAAGGTGTGCTGCATTCACTAACCTGACAGTATGTGTACCTGACAGGCTCTGGGCTTGAAGGTTACCTGGGGCTCTGCTCCCTAGCTGCCTGGTAGAGGGGCTCAGGAAGCACCAGGTTGCCCTACGGCATCACAAGGGAATTAACAGAACTGTCGGGTGACTTGTTTCTGCCTCAGGGGCAGGAACTAGGATCCATAGTTCAGCATTACAGCCCTGTTATGAGCTGTGCTGGGCCTTTGCAACAGATGCTGCTGCTCTGAAGCAACAGCATTTCTTCCCGCTTCTGGTCAGACACCCCTGCTGTTCTTATAACTTGTCTTAAAGCCTCTAGCTGAGTTCCCCAGTGAGAAGGCCATTGCAGTCACCTGCTGTCCTTTTTGTTTCTGTTTTACATGCTATCTGCCATTGCTTCAACTTGCCACTCGTAGCACATCTCATTCCAACTTCTGCAAATGCACAGTGGCAGGACGAGCAATGTGGAAACTGGGCTGTGCACAGTTACTCTTCCTTGACCCTAGAACAGCAGCCAAGGGATGCGAGCAGCATCCTTGTTTGATCAACAACCATACCACATCTAAAGCTGCTATGGAACATGAAATCCCCCAGTCTCTACTCTCTGTAGGAACAACATTCAGACTCCTCTTCTTGCTGAGCAATGTAAAAAATCTACCAGTGTTTAGGTGGATGCAGAAGTACTGATGTGAAATTATTTTGTTGTACTAGTCCCTGTGCTTCAGTGAAGCCAATAACTCCATGTTTAAGCCTTTTTAGTCTCAAGTAAAATGTGTGCTGCCTTCTGTCACCGTACAGCTTCATAGCAAGCCACGGCTTCAAGCAATAGGGATGATTGCGGGAAGGTTCCAGTAAGCCCTATAGCTTTTCTGTACAGAAATGTAATTTGAATTTTTTGGAAACACTGGTTACTCCAGAACTGTCTATTTCTGTGAAGACCATATTTATTTCCAATGTTATTTCCAATACTCCTCATAAACTGTCCATCCTCCATCCCCATCTTTTCTCCCCAGCATATGGTATGCCACTGCCAGCTGCACCAGAACGGTGTGTTCTATGAATTTTGGGGTGAGCTAGCAGTGCTTTTGGAGGCTGTGCACTGCCGTGCAGCCATCTGCAGCTCGCTGCTAGCACACTGAGGTAGCGTGCAGGGTGAGCCATTAGCTTTTGCTTTGAAAGTGCTTCCGTGCAAACAGGTTGAAAGCAGCTGGTATGTTTGCAAACCTATTTGAGATGCCAAAAGCTGTGCAAGGTACACTTAGTTGCTGCACCCAGCCCAGGAAGCGGAAGGCCTGTTGTAAAAACTTGTGGCCTGGCAGAGTGGGTGAGGTGAAGCTTTTGCCAAAAAAAGCCATTTGCCAACAGCACTGCTCTGATCTTGGTGCACCACTGGAGGCAGAGGGGATGTGCTGATAGATGTTGGCCCTAAATGGGTGTGATAGGCACTTCTGGAGGGAGAGACCTGTGTATGGGCTTCCAAAGGGGCCTGAGCACTCTGAGGAGGGTGGTGTGGAGGCTCCATCAGAGGAATAACTATTTCCTGCAGGCTGAATGTCTGCTAGCAGGTTCAGCACAGCAAAGCAACTGAGGAGAGGGCTCTGGGCACGTTCTGCATGGTTTAGATGAGGGTGATGGATCTGAGCAGAGCTGTAGGTTTCTGTTCCAGATGGTCAGGGTGAGTTGACAGGCACAGTCATTCCTGTTTCTGCTTACCAGTGTATATCTGGTGATTTCCTAAGAGAAGAAGATACGAGGCTGTGAGTGCTCCCCTCCGTGTGAGCAAGACACACAGTCACAGCTCTGTGAAGGTAAGCCCTTTTCCTCTGGCAGGAGCCAAAGCAACATCTGCTACAGCCTTCATGCAGAACGGGGCCAGAATGAGAAGCGTACTGGGGAGAATAAGAGGTTGAGCCCGCTGCTGGTGGTTATAAAGAGACAACAAGGAAAGGAAAGAGGGAGTGCGGAGGGCAGTGTTGTGGGGGTCTGTGTGGGTGGCACTCAGCATTCCCCACAATGAAAGCAATGCACTCCCTCCTCTGTGCAGCATCCTGTGTGAGCTCGCAGGCTCCAGCTGTGGGGCTCTGTTGTTTTTCAGCCTGCCGCTTTGCTGACTAACACCTCCGCTTTCTGCCAGGCTCATTCATATTTTAACCCATTTCCTGAGCTTTGAGGTGGTTTCTTCTATTGCTTTTCCCTCCAGTAGAACAGTCACTCAGTTCTCAGCTGTTCTTCTGTCATGGTTGACTCATTCCTTATGGTAATACATGATTGTCTCCCTCTTAAATGTCACTAGAATTGTTTTTAGAATCATTATGTGTGGTCTGTATCTTGGAGCCAACCGAGGAGGGGGGAGCCGGGAGACAGACCACCTCCCTGCCTGCGCTCTGATGGTTGCTGCTGCCCCCTGGTCCCAGAGGCTGTTTTGGAGACAGGTGGTAGCAGAATAAAGCAGCACTGAGTTGTCGGATGTGGTCCATACTGTACTATTTAGTTAGGTTTAACCACTTAACGACTTGCCACCAGTGCCTCTCCACTGCAAGCCACTCATTCTACCAACCCCACTAAGCGACTTACATGACCTTTTAGATCTAAGCCCTAGAAGTTTGCTTTATCTGCTCTCCCACCTTTTTCTCACATAAAAGTAAGATAAAAGAGCAATACAGTAATAAATGATGTGTGGGAGCCTGGACCTGAATTCATTGCCTCCTCTGTGCTCACCACATCCTTCTGTCAGTAATACTGATACAGTGATGACGTCAACCACCGCCTATCGCTGTGTATTCCAATACAGCACAGCTCCTGGTGCATACACCAGGCGCTATTCTCACTCAGTGCTGATGAGAGCCACCTGCTCTCCATCTCCCACATGCAGTGTCTGCGGTCCCACTAACCATTTAGCCAGGCCAGTCCGGCCGGGGGAGAGTTGGAGGGCTGATATGGACAGCTGAAAGGACGGGGCAAGGTAATGTCCATGTTCCCATCAATTTTCCCTGCTGCCAGTTTGCTCCTGCTTGATATCTGTGACTTCACTGTAAATCTTTCCTATTGCTGACGTGGTCCCTGTGCCCCATGTCATTCACGTTGCCTCATACTGGGCATCCGGAGGAGCCTGATGCCCCTCTGTTTCATTGGGCATTGTGATTAGGTAGCTGTGTATGTTGCTAATGAAGATTTCAAGAAGAAAACTTGCTTTTGCATCTAGCTGGTGGCCTGAGAGACTTCCACAGACCTTCCGCTCTTTTTACTTGGATGTAATGGGACGTTTGTTTTCTCATGCTTGGAAATATCCAGAATAATAAGAAAAATAATCTTAAACGTCTGTGTACTGGTCTCATCTCCTCTTTAATGATGTATTTTAAAACATTGCAGCGTCATTTATAAGTGTGCATGTAGATGAATGGATAATCACATTTATTAAGAACAGCCAGGTTGGATGGGGCCCTGGGCTGCCTGATCTAGTGGGTAGCAACCCTGCCCATGGCAGGGGGTTGGAACAGGCTGATCGGTAAGGTCCCCTCCAACCTAAGCTGTTCTGTGATTAACATGATGCCATGATTATTGCAAAGGGGTGGAAGGGGCTTCTCTAGTATAAAATAGGGAGTAAGTTCCTGCCTCTGCTCATTGCCTACTGCCATTCTGCCCTCTGCTCGGAAGTGAACAATCACGCAAGCAGGGAGCTGTCCTTATTCTGCTCCTCTGCTCTTATCCAGAAATCTTTCTAAATTGCTTTCCTTTAAAATAACCTTTCTCCAGTGTGTAATAACAGCACCTAATGTTGCTATAAAACTACTTGGGCTTGTTGCTTTGACTTTATCATGTTCAATCTTTCCTGTTCTCTGAGTAGAAAAGAAATAAGGAAGAAACAACAGTCCAGTATGCAAAAAAAGGCTTCCCTCTCATTGCTTTGCCTCTGTTGGCAGCATGAAGGAAAGCAGAACAACAGCAGTGCTGTGGCTGCAAAACACTCAGGGCACTGCTAGTTGAATTCTGAAACAAGCAGTGAGCCTGCAGAGCTCTTTGGGAGTCCAACGCTTCCTGCCTTGGCTGAAGAAGAGGCAGCAAGCAGCCTGCTTCTGCTTGCAGGGAGACCAAGGCTGTGGTGTGTGGCAAAGCAGTGACAATGAGGTTGGGCTTATGCAGCAGGGCACAGCTCTGAGTGATCACTGCAGCCCCTGAGCCTGCAGTGAGCTCAGGGAGAGGATACGAAGGCCTGAGGTGGCACAGCCTTGTTCTGGACCTAGTGATATCTAGGCGTCAGTGTACCACTCGTTTGGTACAGCTCTTCTATTAAATGTGCTGCAAGGAACAGAGCTTGTGATGAGACATTGCAAGCAGATGCTGCAATGTGAGGAGGCTTCCCATCTGCAGGGGACTGTTCCCATGGGACAGTTAAGTGAGTGTGCTTCAGATGGTGTGATGAGGGGTGCCTTTCTCAGAGAAGGAGGAGTTTAGAGAAGAGTTGGGGAAGGGTAAATGAGAGCACAGGTGTTGTTTCGTAGTGGGCTGTGCCATAGTTATCAGGGACTGGTGGTAATGACAACAGTTACAGAGAAAATTTGGAGAACTGGAGAAAGAGCTTCTGTCCTGCTGCTCACAGCAGGCAAGGGAGACAAGCAGGGTGCCTGGGCTCCTTGCTGAGCTGGAGCAGCTGCTTTTCTGTGTCTGCAAGGGAGTGAGGGCAGCTGCAGAGCTGAGGTGCTGCACCCAGCTCCGGAGTGAGCCCTGCTGATCTCATCTGGACACTGCAGTGCCTTGAGAGTGAGTCTCAGAGCTCACGTGGGTTTGCAGGGGCTTTTTGGTGGCTGCTAAATTTATTTTGCTTTCATTATTTGAGTAAACTTGGAAATTTTTAAACATCGTGAATATTCCCCAAGTGGGAGAGGCGTTGCTGCCGTTCTCTCTGATGGGCACCTGGGTGTTCACTTCATCCACGTCATTTTCACAGGTGCCTTGTTGCAGACCAGGGCCAGGTTTTGCAGGGTTCTGGCACTTGTTTCTTGCAAGCGTGGCTTGCAGTCAGCAGAGGAGCTCTTGCGGGGTCAGTCACTGGAGGCATGGCAGTCATCTGTGTTTAGTGTTGTTTCCTCATTTTGTTACACACATCTTGCTGTCTCCTTCTCTGGAGACCTTCCTTTCCTGTAGATTCTTTTCACTAAAGTGTATCAGGACAGTCTTCTCCTGAAGAGTGCTATACATCATTATTCTTGTGACAGATGGGAGACTGTTCTTTGTTTTACTCTTTCTGCCTCTGTGGAGTCCCTTAGCTGGATGTCCCCATGCTAATTTAACTATACAGAGTCCAAATCAGTGAGTTCTCACAGGTACTACCCATACAGACCCATGCTGATATTCAGACTCGTTTATTGGACTAATCCACTCTAGAGAGGTTTAAGCCACAACGTCACTTCTACTTGCAAGACATTTCTAATTGCAGGAAGTTGATGAAGGAAAAAATGAGTTAGCACTTAACCAAGTGTCTTCCTGTTGCATGGATAGGCTGGGGCTGCAGGCACTTCTCTGCTTGCTCTGAGCACATGCTGTTGGCAAAGAGCAGAAATGTCACTCATCTGTTTAATGGCCATAGGTCCCCCACCCCAAATCCTTAGCTCATGGGAGAGATGTATGAAGGAAAGCTGAAAGGCCTCACCTAAATTAAGCACTTCACTTTTAGACATGTAAATGAAGGCTAGATTAATTCCACTTTAACCTCCAACACACATGAGCAGATGGCTGAGTTGAACCCTTCACTGTATGGCTTTTTTGCTTTTTTTCAGGACATCCAGTCAGAACCAAAATGAGGAACGAACTATGGCTCCAGAGTATTTCCTTCTTCCTTTTATTCCAGTACAGTAAGTTCACAAACACGTATTCCTGGCTGTACACAAGGCTTGCCTTCCTGATCATTGACGCAGGCTCTGCGGGGCTGTACACAAGAGTGCCACAGGGCAATAAGCACCAGACAGGTGGTAGTGGAGAGGGTTCCGTGGGGTAAGGAATTATGAGAGGAGAGGTGAAGAACAAGCAGGAGAGGGAGCAGAGCGGGGCAGATCTCAACCAAACTGCAGAGTGGCATCAACGGGGATGGGATGCTGCAGAGGCAGTGCTTGCCTTGCACTGAAATGGCTCCTGGTGACAGGATTCCTCCCCAGAATTTTTGCTATTGGGAAGGTTCTGGTGGCTGACAGCTGGATAGGCCATACAGCCCAGTTGGAAGCCAACCAGGACACTGGAGTGATCTCTCCCAGTCTGAACCCCTTTGCTCAGCTCTGCACTGTGCAGATGACCACTGCCACTTTCTTGCTGGTTCTTATCTGCTGCTGCTGGACAGAAAAAGGCAGCAACAAGAACATCTGCACAGAACAAGTGCGAACTTAGCATTTCACATGCTGCTTTGAGGCAGAGCCCTGGACCTGCTCCAAACTCTAATTAGTGAAAGAGGTGAATTCGGAGTTGTATCTTCTGCTGTATTATGATGTCAGTATTGTGAATTTTGAGTACCATGAGGAATTATCTGTACTAACTTCTTTTTGGACCGGGCTGGATCTTACTGTTAGAAGTAAAATCCTTTGATCTTTGTTTCTGAAGCTGCCAGGGATGGAATTCATCCTACAATCGACTGGGTTAATCTAACATTTAATTACTCCCTTACCAGTAAAAAATTGACCTCTTCTTCGTTAGCAAACTCTTGCACAGAGATAAGTGTGCAGACTGCCAAGGAATAGTAGCCCTCTTGACCAATATCATAATAGCATAGAAGAATGCTAATTAGCAGTGCTTATTAGTTGATAAATACTTGCTGCCCTTTCTAAAAGAAAGCAGGAGTAACAGCTCTCTTTTCCTAGAAGAGCAAAGTTAGTCTAAGGAAGGAAAAATATCTTGTTTGGGACCAAAGCAAGAAATGCGTGCCCTGGGGGCTCAGGGCAGCCTGCTGAGGACACAGAATGAAAAGTTAAGATTGAAATGAAACAAAATGAAATTAATGAAAATTTCAGAACAGAATTCTGAAGTCAGAGTGAGAGGAAAAAGTCAAAATGAAACAAAATAACAGCCACATAATTTGAATAATGCAATGTATAGTAAAGCACACGGACACATTTGGAGACAGAGGCTGCTGCAAGAATCCCCACACTTCTTTTTCTGCCACCTTCCTGCTTCACTGCAGGTCTTGTACAGGGATCTGAGTGCTGCGATAGGCTGTGCCATGCTCAGAGTGACAGGGTGTTGTACGGCACATCTCAGAGGCGGAGAAGTAAAAAGAGCTTCTGCAGAACAGTTAAAAGCATAAATGCTGTTTTGTGGCCACTTATAAGTGTGCTCGTTTTCTTAATGACCTCAGCATAACTTCTATAATTG
>JAOWBP010004330.1:5274516-5301501 GCA_028571105.1 Tragopan temminckii
GTCTCTCATGTTCTCATCAGAAATCTGTTTCAGTTTAAGTGATCAATAAATTCTGCCGTTCACTTGAGCATCAGAATTAATTACGGAAATAATAATGGGAAAGTTGCAGTACCTTTTTGCCAACATTTGATGAAGCCTATTCCAAGTCTCTGGAGCTGGACATGAAAATCATTGGTGCTGCAGATATCAAACTGTAGAAAATTGTAAACTGAGAAAATGGTAAAGAAAGAATTACTAAATTACCAATTTTTAATGTGCCAAGAGCCACGAATCTTAGGCTGTGACCGTGTGAGAGAGGACAGAGATACGTTTGAAAATTCAGCCCTGGTTTGAGCACATTCTGGTATTTCTGTACACCACCTGCTGCTGCAGTATTCCCAGTAGGTTTTTCTTTATCACTGATGGCTGCTGGGTGTTCACCTCCCTTTGGAGGTGGAACATTCCTGTGCTCCAGAACTGGAGGCTTTCTGAGCCTGGCGCAGAGCAGTCTGTTCTCTTTGGATGCAGTGGGAGTCCCGAGGGCTGTGTGTGTTGATACCAAGTTCTGCTTTCTGCAGCGTGGAAGCTGGTCTTGTGTTTTCTCTTTCCAAACCTGCAGCCACGTGTCGTGAAAACCTCACTTGTTTTGTGGACTACGTGCAGACCCTGTCCTGCCTCCTGAGGAATGACTTGGGTGCCAGTTCGTACAATATCACAGCTACATGGTACGTCTTAATAGAACACAGATTTCATTGCAATCTGTTTTGTTGCAGTAGCAGATCAGTCCAACTAGATTACATGATAGAAGTGGACTACTTTCTTTGGTGTTTTTTTTTGATGGTTTCAGGGTTGATGAGGTCGATCCAGAAAACACAGTGACAGCCTGCACTCTCCTGGAATTGTCCAGGAGCACCAACCACACAGAATACATTTGCACTGTGGACATGACTGAACTGCTGGCAGACATCAAAGTCCACGTGGATGTCACAGAGATAGCTGACAGGCAGCACGTAATTTCCAGAAGTTTTTATATGAGAGAAAACAGTAAGTACAAAAATGATGGACTTGATACATGTTGCTTAAGCTTGTCTCGATTTGTCTGGGCAGAATCTGGGCAGGGAGTGAACAAGACAACCAAGTGTGGGGAGCTGCGTTCAGCGTGCACTCCTCTGGGCAGGACACTGGGATCTTATTGTTCCCATTGTAAACTGCAGAACACCTCATGCCTGTGCCTGAGCTGAGAGTGGCCCAACCATGCAAGTGACTATGACTAAAGGAGACCTCCTGTGTGATGAACAAAACGAGGAACTCTGTTCTCCTCATCTCCCAGGAGCTAACTGCCCTCATGCTAATTTCCCTGGTTCCTGAGGTGATAAGGAATTGCAGAGATGGGCAACAGAGTCAGGGACAGAAGCATTCAGAGAGCCAGATGTCACAGTGCTGCCTGGGCAGGAGGTTGTGCTGTGCAGGGGTGCACTCCTCCAGGGCACTTCTGGCCCCTCTGTGTTCTGCCTTCCTCGTACCGTGCTCTCTTGCATCTGCAGTGATGTTGTGAAGAGTAACACTGTTCTGTCTTCACCCCCAGTCAGACCACAGCCTCCGTTCAATCTGACTGCTGTGTTCACTGAAGGTTACAATATTTCTTGGGAAACCATCTACCAGAACCCTCTTTTCTACTTTTTGAATGAGGAGCTGGAATATCAGCTGCGTTATAAGAGAAGAGCTGACACCTGGGAGGTAAGTGAGATGTTGGCTTATCATCAAGTACCAGCAAAGAGGGGACCAGCCCTAGCAGGACAGGAGCACTGGTGTGGAAGAAGGGTTCTTGAGGTTTTGAAAAAGATTCTATTTTGCTTGCCTGGACTAAGAACAAGCAAGACTATAAAAAGAATTGAGAAGCAGAAGCTGTTAGAAAAGTACAAGGTTCTGTGGGGAAGGGAGGTAGATCATTTGCTTCTCCTGCTGTTCTGCTTTGAAGAATCCCCCAGGGCCTCATGTGGCTGCTGAGCAGCCAGAGCATAGCCCACAGAAACGACATGACAGCAGAGGGGATTCCTTTGCAGGGCTCTTCATGAGGGTAAGGTGAGAGAACTCTCTCCTGCACTGACTACTTGATGTGTAATTATTTACAGACTCAGAAGATTAAGTCTGTCCATGAAGACAAACGGACACTGGTGATCCTGCCGTGGGAATTCCAGGGGAACACTGAGTATGAATTCCAAGTGAGAGCCAGACCCCGAGAAGACACTGGCTACTATGGATTTTGGAGTGAATGGAGCTCCCGGCTGACACTGAAAACCAGCCCTGCTGGTACATACTGTTAGCTCTCCCTGTCCTTCCAGTTTGTCCAGTGTCAGAGAATGCTACCAGAAATCTACTGAAATCTAATTAATTAGAACAAAAGCTAGATAGTTTAGCAAAGGCGGGCATTTGACTTGTTTATGGGTCCATGAACTCTTGGCAGGAGAACTGGGCCCAGGAGCAGGGAGCTGCCCTGCCCCTAGCATGTCAACTGCCTGGTGGCATAGCTGCAGCACTGATGCACAGCTCCTTTCATTGCTGAATCCACTCTGACCAACTTCACTCATATCTGACCTCGTGTACAGGGGCTGGTCCCCACATAACAGTCTCAGAGTCTCTAAGAGAAAGTCTGGAGTAAAATCTCAGGTCTTCTTTCTGCTGCTTATTGACCATGGTCAAAATGCAAGGTTAGTCTGAATGACCTTGTCTCTTTCTCCAGCTGTGACACAGAGAGCAGGCATGGGATGGATGCTGTTCTTTATTGTTGCCATGGTGATTGCCGCCTCAATCACAACCTTTCTGGCCAAGCAACAGAGGTAAGAGCCCATAGGGAAGCTGGACTTAAATGCCCTTATTTGTTCTGCTAAAAATGGGGTGATCACATGCAGCCTTCTTTGCATCTTGTGCCTTCATGCACAGATACAGCTGTGACCTTGTGAGGGCCAGAAAAGTATAGTCTCCACTGATGTAATGCAAGAGTGCCTTGTTTTTCTCTGTCAGCTCTGATGCCTCTCAACAGGCTGGGTGGAAGAGAACACCCTGCACAGGGACTGAGCAGAGGCCTCCAAGCTCCTGAACTGTTTTCCTGGTCCTGTCCATGCTCTGGAAATGCCCAGATGGGAGCAGGCACGGCTTGCTGCCCCTTTTCAAGCTGGTGCACTCAGTGCAAGCCTGGGGCCTCTCCCCTCTTGCAGAGAGGCAGTGTGCTTAACCCCAAAACCTTTCTTTTTTTCTTTTCCAGCTTGTGGAAGAAGATCGCTTGCATCCCAGATCCATCTGCCTTTTTCAAACCACTTTACCTGATGTATAATGGAGATTTCAAGGTATAAATGAACAACATAAGTGAGTGGAGTATATCATAGAATCATAAAATAGCCGGGATTGAAAAGGACCACAGTGATCATCTCATTCCAACCCCCCCGCTATGTACAGGGTTGCCAACCACTAACCAGGCTGCCCAGAGCCACATCCAGCCTGACAGAAGTAAACAAAGAGGCCCCACGTTATTTCCTAGGCAAGGGATTCTCATTAGTACAGTAAGTGGAAGAACGTCTCAAGGGAATGCTGCATGGGTACAGACAAGGATCAGAGCCCTTCAGTGTGTTTTCTGTGCTATGATGGTCTTTATGCCTGTGCTGCTCATCTCTTGTAATTGCTGTCTTAGTGATGAGCTGAGCTCATATTTGAACTGTGAAGTTTCTTGTTGTGAAAGAAATGGACAAAACAATATCAGGACTGCAATCTCACGCTGCAATATCTCATGCTGCCATCAAGTACGTGGACTGTAGGCTTTGCCATAGGCCACATCTCCCAGTCCAGCCTCTGCAGTAAGACAAACTCAACATTAATCTTTGTAGTTCTCTCTGGAGAGTCAATTGTGCAGACAACATATAGGCATATCACCCTGGAAAGATGGCTAGAGCTCTGGGGGCAAATAGCTGCTGTGTCACAGCACTGTATGTGCAGCTGCCCCCCCCATAATAGTATCTTTGTGAAGTGAGCAACTTTGCCTAGCCCTCACCAATTACCTTCTCTTTTCACATCAGCCAGACTTGCTCACCTGACAAAGTGTCTTGCAAAACCTGCAGGGCTTTCAGGATTTGTCAAGATTGAAAAGTAAAAGAACATTGAGTATCCACAGACTTTGCATTAAGCTGAAGAGCAACCCCCAGTGCCATCATAAAATTGTGAAAGTGCTGGCACTGAACTGCAGAGATCACTGCCTCTTTCTGAATGAGTTCCTTTTGCTCCTGCTGGCTGGTAGCACTGATCATAAACACTTCAGGGTCTGCTTTTTGTTTCTGCTTTTCTTAGACACTCTGCAAGAGGGTTGCCAGCTGGGCCCTGATGATCATCGCGTCCTTTCCTAGTGCTGTGTGGATGATGTATGCAGTTGGGTTAAATGACAAATTTTGCATGCGCACCACTTAAGCTGAAGACTACAGCGATTGTTTCTTTTCTTTCCTGCCTTCCCCTTTCAGCCCTATCACAGCTTCCCTTATTCACACACGAGGGGTACTCGCATCTCCTTGTGATGCACGTGACACTGGTTGTTCTCAGGAAAGGAGTCAGGACTAGGTGAGCCCAGTGTGGGAATTCCTAAAAGTTAAGGGATAGCGCTCATAGTGGAAGTGAAACCAGCCTGTCATGCCCAGAGCCATGCTCTTGTCAGAGAATCTTGTGGCTTCACCCTGCTCGATGGGAGTGATGCTACTGCTGGTTTCTAATCTGCTTGTTCAGTGCTGCTGGGAAGGAATGAGTGTCAGTTACAGTGTTGCTGAAGCTCAGTTCTGAGAAAGTTAATAAATTTGCAGAATAAAGCAGCACACGAGATTCAGAAACAGACAGTGTCAAGAGGATGTGGTGACCTCGCTAATATGTGAACAGTCATCATTATCAGCAGGCAGAAAAACAATCAAAGGCTTGTTCAACAGCATCTTGCCTGCATCAGAGCAAGTGTTTAGGAAACGTCTGTAAATAATGACAGTAGCAATGCCTGCACAGAGCAGTCCTGGGTTGGACAGGAAGCAATGAAAACATTAGAGAACTGTTAAGACAGAAAAGGAGAAGGGAAAGCAGAGGAACGTTGTTTACCATTTAGTGTACATGGGTTCTTGTGTTCGTGTTGGGTGGGAACGTGCAAACGCGTGTCAAGAAGGCGTAGGAAATATTCTGCCTGCTCAGTTCTGAGGAGGGAGTTTCACTCCGTTCCCTCAAATAGCCTGCTGCATGCACAGCTTTAACGTTAAGCTCTTTGCAGCTTAGGTTAAGAATAAGTTGAAATAGATTTGGTACTTCCTGCAGTAGTGAAATTTCTACACTTGGTGTCAGTGTGTCACAAGCTGACCTCTTCCCAAATGCAAGGGATGCTCCGAAAGTAATGCCTCCTGTTTAATATGTTGTCCCATGATGGCAGAGGTTGAACCTTCCCACCAAAATCCTGTTGCACGTTGTTGCTGTGTGACAGATGGCGGCAGAGTGTGTGTGCTGTAATGCTAGTGGTGGTACGGAAGGACAAGGTCCAATGCGAGACACCTCCCAGTCATCCCAGTGTTATCTGCACCAAGCAATAGCTACAGCTTTTTGATGCCTGCAGCCCCTGCTCTGTCCATTCTTCTTGTCACTGTGAGAGAAAGGACTAGTTTTGGGCATGGCCACGCACGAAAGATCAGCTCAAGCCTTGCCATGAGCAGCTAAGATGAGGGAAGTGACAGAGCAGGGCTGTGTGTGTGCTGGCTGCAGATGCTGCACATAAAGAAACTGACTTCGCTTCCAGAGAGAAACAGTGTCCCGGAGAAGGGTGCAGGGCAGACGTGGTGGCTTAGGGGGGATACCTCCGGCTGATGAACTGGGAATGCTGCTATGGGCAGTGGCAGCTTGTTTGGTTGGTTTAGGTTGGTTTTTGTTTGTTTCAGCATGAAGAAAACTGTAAAGCCATGCAAATCTCTCAGAGCTGATTAATTTTGTTTATGTGAGCTAGTTCTCCTGCACTGCCTGTTCCTTATAATAACTGCATCTCATACGCTGCCACTTTAGGGGAGTCAGTGATATTACAGTTTGATGTTGCCTCTGAAAACATAAAATCTTCAGTCATTTCTATAGAAACTCACGCTTGACAATACTAACCTCTCCCTCTCTCTGTATATGTTTTCATGCAGAAGTGGGTTGGTACCTCCCATATGAAAATGACCATTGATTTATTTGAATGGGAAATAGTCCCTTCAGAAGTCCTAGAAGTTTTCAGCATGCGTCCTTCCAACTGCATCTCACAGGAGGAGATAAGAGAGTTGAAAAATGATCTGCCTTGCAAGCCTTGTGTGTCCTGCCTGACCGCCCCAGTCCAAGACAGCCTCCTGTCAAGTGTGAACAGCAGCAGTGTGACTCAGGACCGCTCATATGGACATTTGTCCATTGACACTGTGACAGTGGCTGATGAATTTACACCTTGTAACTGCCAGTGCAACTGTAACCGCATGTACAGGGAGCAAAAGCATAATGGTGATGAAGATAGTGCTGGAGAAAATGGTTACCCCAAGGTTAACATTGATGATGAAGACAGAAGGCCATCCAGTGCCTTGCATCTGTCTGACCTGAGCTCACAGGACAAAATTCTGGCCTCAGGCTCTATGTCCACAGATCACCTGAGGACTACAGGTGCTCCAGGCCACCAGAAAGTTGAAGAGGCTGTGGAAGGAGGGATGGGAAGCATCCTAGAAGCCCTTTGCTTGCATCCTAATCAGTGGGATTTGGAAAATCCAGCTTCTCTACCTTCTCCTGATGGTGAAAGTGTGTCCTGCAGTGAAGGATCCTGTGACTTTTTCCCTCGCAGTGCAAGGCCTGGTGACAGTTACCCCATGATCTGCCTAGATTTGGACACTATTGACAGCGGCTTTGTGGACTCGGACTGTGGGAGTCCAGTTGACTGTGAATTTGAGCAAAATAGTCAGACCAACTGTGGGTCTGTTTCTCTCGAGCAGGAGGGAGAGGACTTTCCGCGGAGCTATGTCAAGCAATGGATCTCCTGCCATGCTGACAGCCCTGCCAGCGGGACTCAGACAAACTGAGGAGTTGATTTTCTTCTGCAGAGTACAGGGCCTTTCCCATCCTGTGCCAGAAGCAAAGCGTTGGCCAAATTCAGAAGAAAAAGCAAAGTTTACTTTGTGTAAGCTGTACTGCATACAGTGGAGAACAGTTAGGTCCATAGAAGTATAGGTCTGTTTCTACTGCCACTCATTCTGTTCACATTGTATCAAACCTGACATGATTAATTTTATTTTTTTTCCAGCATCCTTGGTCAAACCCTTATATAATGACCTACAAACTTTAATTTTTTACAACAAGAAAAAGCAACTGTACCTTTAAAATTGCTCCTTAGCTTACATAGACTTGATTTTTTTAAATTTTTTATTTTATTTTATTTTATTTTTTGAAAGTAGGCTTATAAATAGTAGAGAATTTTAAAAGGTTTTTCCCTGGAATTCTCTTATGACTCAAATTGGATGTACTTGGAATCTCACAAGCATAGCTAATGGCAAGCATGTTTGTTACATTAAAGTTCCTTTACCCTATTCTAACAACAGGTGTTGTTACTCTTCCAACCACTCCCCTCTATACACGCAGCTGTGAAGTTTGTATTAAGTATGAATTATATCCATCCCTGTCCATGGGGTATAATAAAAAACAATTCTCATCATCAGAGAATGGTGTATCCAAGAGACAAATCATAACTCAGCTTTTAGATGGGGCTTGCCTTTGTAGGTAGAGTCTATAAATTAAAAATCTTCAAAACGTAATTCCAGAGAAACTCCTCCTGCTTGGGCTTCCTACTGATCCTGCACCTCTCCACACATTTTCCAAGCACCTTAAATATAGCACTGAGTAGCTATTAGAATTATGCAGAAGTTTTAGGAATGTTGTCCCACCTGGATGTGCCTGCATCTCTATCTCCAGTCTTGGACCTTGTCTGCTGCAGCTCACAGGTCAGCAGCACAGAGCTTCAGCAATCTCTTCTAGCTCATAGAGCCTACAACGAAAGTGGCATTTACACTGCATCTGTGATTGCTTTCCCCCACACATCTCTCTGCCTGTTTTGTTTAGGATGACTGCCTTAAAAAGTTAATGTGTTACTGATACTGAATGTGAACACCTTACAATTTATGTAGGCACAGTGCTACTAACCCAAGAAGTGCTTGGCTGCTGGTCGTACAGTGAAAGAACCTGTGTCATTAACAAGGTACGTTTCCAGTGCAGCAACAATCTGTTCCTGTGATGCCAATAAACGCTCTTCCTTCTCCCCAAGCTTTTACTCCGGACTTTCAGCAACCCCACAGCTCCCTGTAGTGGTTTCACCCTGATGGCCAGCTGAGCTCCACGCTTCTCTCTCACTCCCCCTCCTCGAAGGAACAGGAGCAGAAAACAGGATGAAAAATGGCTCAAGGGTTGAGATAAGGACAGAGAAATCACTCTCCAATTGCTGTCACAGACAGCAAGCTCCTTTAAGAAGAGAGAGCTTTGCAATAAAGAGAAGCTGTTTCTTTCACAGGTGGGTGCTGTGGGAGATTTTTCTATGCATCCACAGCCCTCATTTGATTGCTTACTGCAGCTGTGGTGCCAGCTGTGCTCATGTTGAGCCTATATGGATTAGCTTGTTTGCCTGCGCTGTTTTTACTGCCTCAAGATATCCCATAGCTCTGGCTTTCCTGGGTACAAAGTGAAGATATCAGTGAGTTAGATTCCTTCTTTCCTTTCTTCTGTTTTTGCAGCCTTCTGTGGCTGTGCAGCAAATACCCTGCACGCCCTCAGCGAGGCAGCAGAGGAGCGAGTCAGCTCCGCTTCCTCGTTGGTGAGGTGCGTTCCTCGCAGTGTCCTGCAAGCCCTGCTTGCACCGTCTGTGCAAATGTGGACTGGGCAGAAGCACCGCTGCTGGTCTGTCTGTAACTGCAGACTGTCTGCAGCTGCCTCCTACAGCTGCATTATACAGCTGTTTGCCCTCCTAAAATGACCTCGTGGTAACTGGCCAAGGCTGCTGTGGGGAGGAGGGGGATCTCACCCATCTTTCTGGGCCCTTTCACACCTCAGTTCTACATGTTCCATGCTTCTGATAACATCGTTGACCCCAAAACTGCTGGAGGAGATGTTTCTATCTTTGCTACAGTCTGTAGCCACATCTGGTAGTGTTTCGCAGCTCCATTGGGCTGAAGCTGCCTCTGGTCACTCAAGGAGGCAGAGAGGCGCTTGCATGGCACGTGGCACAAGGATATGAAAACAAGTGGTACAGTCCCCATTGAAGCAAGCTGTAGGAGATAAGCTGTTGGCCAAAGAGTTGCTGACACAGCACTGTGGATGTGGAGGTATTTGAGGCATTGATGGGTTGGTGTGGACTGTTTGTTTGCTTTTGTGAGGCTTCTAGCAGCAAACTTTACAAATGTCCCTGACCTAACAGTGTTTAATTTGAAAAAGACATTTTTCCCAAGGATTGCGTGAGCCACACTGGTTGTGTTGCAAGCCCATGTTTTGTTGATTTTCTGGGAGTCTTCCTCCACTCTCAAACGTCTGTAAAAGGTTTAATTCCATCCTCAGCAGTATTCAAAATGATCATGGACATGAAAGTGCACTTAATATACTGCTGGCTTGCATGCTTAGCCTGGGGGACCTGAACAGAGCCCTCTCACTGTGGATGAACAGAGGAAAGTGGTCTTGAGCCACAGAATGACCGGGGTACAGAAATGGTACCAGACTATTGCACTGACCATCTATTCCAATACATGCTGAACTCTTGTATTGACTTTTCTGCCTGCACTGAAGGCTAACATTCAAAACTGTGCAGCTGGAGCATCCTTACCCTGTCCTAAACCAACAGGCTGGAAGATGCAGGGTTGCGATGTGTCTCTATCGGAGACAAAATGTTGTCTGTTGTAGCAGGCAATCTATGCCTGTCCCTACAGCTCTGAGGCAGCAGATGCTATTTGCTCTTGCAAAAGGCTGCGTGCATTTTAAGGCTTTTCTGTTTCTGCTCATATTTAGGATTGTTGTAACGATAAGAAGTGTAAAATATGTTTGGATGGGTACCCATGGGGCTGGTAGAAGTTCTACTAGGTGGGGAAGACCTGAGAGCAGCTACTTGGAGAATCACCATCACCCTAACTGCATTACCAGTTTGGAAATATGTGTCTCCAGTTCCACATTGCTCCATCTCTTGGTCCATGAAGCTCACACTGAGAGACTGTTATTCAATCCATCTCTCTTCCCCTTCTTTGGCACCAGACCCATGTACATGACCAGCTTGGTAGATCTTGACTGTAACACTGCAATGTTTCAGTGAGTATTAGAAATATCTGCTCCCTGTGTTTTCAGGGATGCAGACAGGGAAGCACTGCAATTCTCATTAGTCTCTGTTGCCTTCAGTATTGCCCCTCTGAGCTCAGTACAGGGAAAGGTTGGGGAAGAAGCAGAGAACAGAGCAGCTCAGAAGTGCTGCAGGTGTTTGGCTGCTTGTGATGCTGGGCAGTACTGATAGCACTGCTGCACAGAGGCCAGTGGATGCAGGCTCATCTCACATTCACGCAGGGCAAGGAACTGGATTTAGGTCACCTACAGAGAGCTCTCTTGTTGGTACTTTTTATAGAAGTGTTCCAAGAAGATACTTTCATATTCAGCAAATTATCTGGCCTTTTAAATGTTAACCTCTTAACAGAAATTCCTCAGATTATCCATCACTAATGAGTAACTGCAGATGCAGCTACTTCAGCTCAATCTGATAATCTGAGCAGTTTTTCATTGGTTCTTGAGAATATCTTTAGAATCGGGCACAGTATGCTCTACTTTATTACACCACTGCTGCTACTGCCTGATCATCAAACCACACACCCTGCTCTATCGAGGGACAGAAGCAGAGTGAAAAGTGAAGTTTCCTTTGAGCTGGTAAGATGGTTTAACATACTTCTATGTTACGCAAGCCAGTAGATAATGATAGGATACATCTACTAAGATAAAATATAAGATATAAAAAATAATTGATTCATGTTGATGTGGAATTGTATATTGTTTCTTGTACTATGAGACTGGAACGACCAAACCACCAGACGGGTCTTTACGCTTTTGTTCTGCTAGACTGCTGAGCACAAAACCACACTCTATCACATTGATTCAGACTTAGATTGTGCTGAAAAGAGGAATCATCTTGGTTTTAAAAAAAGAAAAAAATAGGCTTTCCTCTCTGAGTGAAAAAGATGAATGTGAGTGAATTCAGCCAGAATAGCCCCCCTCAGTGTTTGGGACTATGCAGGCAAAAATAAATTCTTTTCATGTATGCATATATATGTGTGTATATACATGTAGGAATATATACAAATATACACACACACATGTGTATCAGTATCACTTTATTATAGTAGCCCTCTTATATAGAAACTTCTCTCAGCTGACAGGGTGCAAGTCTGTCAAAGCCAACAGTTCATAGCTGTTCCTGTGCACCAAGTGGTGGAAAAACGGCTCTCCAAAGATCAAGGCAGCAAAAGATTGGTTATTTGAGGTTGGACAGGGAAATCCTTCTGCTTTCTTATTCTCTATCAGTTCACACACTCACAGGCTGATCATGTGAGTGAGCTTTACGTGCGTTTTACATGCTTCTGTTGGACACGTTCAGAGATCTAGCTATTCTGTAGGTAGATAACATCATCATTTTTTCTTAAAGGGTTTCTTACAGGATTTTTCTGTCACTTTTACTCTACTATTTTTCTCCCTGTCTCTGTCACATCAAAAATAACCTTCTTGTCCACATCTTCACAATCCCTGACAGCTTCTCCTTTTCCTCTTGTAAACTCTCATTTCCATATCAAGAAGTAAACTCCATGATATTAGACTCCAGCTCCAATTTGTTCATCAAATCAGCCCTACATTATTTTCCACCATGCTATTGCTTATACACTGGTGCCTATAATTCTCTTTTGAGCTACCTCAGCTTCACTTTTTTAGTCTCTCCTGACAGCTCTGCTGAGTTACTTCAAACCAGAGAACATCTAAGCTGCCCATTTGCTGAGACTGTGCTGTCACCATCTTGTATTAATTCCCCTATCTATCAGTACATTTATTTTACCCTATACATTCTGAAAAGCAAAACTAACTTTTTATTTTGTGTTGCACTGGACCTCAAATGTGAGGGAGAGACTAAACTTTGAATATGGATTTCTGTTAATGTGAACAGATTTGGCAACAACAGCTGAGCAACTGTTCTTCTGTTGATGAGCATTTGGCAAATCCGTGTTTTGTAAAAGTTCTGCTTGAAATGGCTTTTGGGAAATAGAACTATAGGAAGGTATGGAAAAGGCACAGCTGCAAAGCCTTGTTTCCTTGAGCAGACAATAGGCAAGAGAACTCTGCCCAGGAAACATAAAGAAAGGATGGAAATACTATTGCAACCAGTTGAGATCATTGGGAACCCAAAGTCACCAGCATTGACATCTTGTTAGCTTCTGCTTGCTTCCTGGCTTGATTATTGGGTTCTTGTTCTCCTCTGCTGCTGTGAAAAGAATTGGCAGCGTTCTGAGATGATGGTCACTGGTAGTAATGAAAAATGTCCACTAGGCCATTGAGAATCCCTTTGCTCCATTCTGACTGAAATTGAAAAGGGTTTTTGCACTTATCTCATTTTTGCCCCACTCTGTGGCTGTCTGCTGTCAAGGAGAACTGAGGTTTGAATTAGCCATATGCATCCACTTTGCTATTTGGCTAATAAAAATCTTCACTCTGACCAACAGAAGAAGAAAACATTGCTGAAGCAGGCATTTTCTTCTGGACCTTAGCAGAACAGTTTATTTGTGGGCAGGCTGGGCTGTCATCAGCCTTTGGGTGATGTGGCAATTCATTTTCCACAGCTGAGTAATTTGAAGGCACTGGAGTATACCTAGTGTTCTAGGAAAAGATACAGTTGCTTCTTGGCAGACAAATCTCACTGTAATGTTCAGCAGACAAAGCTCAGCCTGATGATGTCTCTGCAGTTAGCAGTTCCCTCAAATGCTAATATTTGTACCATTATTTCCTTTCTGCACAAGAGGGAACTGCTTGGCAATTACTGAGAAGTGATATCACCTGTTTCTGAACCAGCTGATTGGACATACAGCAGGTTTACCTCTGCAAGGTGGAGGATTGTAGGTGTTCAGAGGAAAGTTCATTGTGACAACTTTAGGACAGAGAGCTGTAACTAAGAAGTCCTGTATCAATCTCGTGACTTCCATCTAAGCAAAGGAATTTATTTTATTTTCTAGGTACCTAACCAAGTTTTATAGACTACAAGTGTTGGAACGTATGCTTAGGTAAGAGGTTTTGGTAAGAAGTGTGGTTCTCCTCTGTTCACCTTCTGCCCTTTAGAAATGAAGATACCTTATCTGTCTTCAGCTCATAACGACTGGACTCTCTCCATCTTTCTCTAGCAGATCTTAAAAAGCAACTTTTCTCCTATCTGAAGTACTCTTCCTGTACAGATAATTCTAGCTGGCGTAAAATTTCTTCTTAGCCTTTCCTTTGGTTAAGTCTAAGAGATGACTTGATCTCTCAGTTGTTTATCTCAGATGAAAGATATCAACGATTAAATCGTTTTTATAGCTCTTATCAGAACTATTTTAATCTTTTCAGTAACATCTTATTCAAAGTGTGAATCTCAAGGGAAGAACTAATAGTGGCATTACAAATGCTACAAGTAGTTGCAATAGCACTTCTTTTAATTGATATACATCCAAGATCTGTGCTGGTTCTTGTAATTACGTCAGTGTACTGCAGGCTCTGGCTCAGCTGGTTATCTGCTGCTTGCCCAAAATCATTTTCTTCTAAACTTTCAGAATTTAGCTTCCATTACCCCACTACAACAAACATTCGTGACTTGTAACACACAGATCAGCATTTAAACAACACTGTATTTGTTTCCAGGTGAGAAAAAGAGATAGTAGATGTCTGGCGCGCTTCAGATATTGAAGAACTGAACAAAGAGAATTTTTGAGAGGTTGAGAGGAAGGGGAAGGAGTATTAACAAATTAGCAACATTTACCTGGAAATAGGTGATTACCTTGTGTCGTTATTTTGATGTTCTCTGTGTGCTTGGGCAAGTATTTATAAGAACATGTATAATTCTATTTGTGCATGTGCTTACACATCTCTGTCTATTTCAGATTTAGTCAGCCTTACTGTACTTATCACAGGGATCATATGCAACTCTGATCAGAACGATAAGCAGGAGAGATGTCATGCCTCCCACCTCCCCCAGCTAAACTCAGTTAGCAGTGGCGCTTCCTCTATGCAACGCCCACTTTGAAGAAGGTCTGTAGCAAAACAGGATGTCTACCAAAAACCCATAAATGAAGACATGGTGAATTGGAAGCTAAAAAGATTTTTTTTTCCTTTGATCAATTTCTGAGACATTCTAATTATTTTCCTATTTAATTCAGAAAAGCTATGCTGTAAGCGAATCTAATCATAGGAAGGAGTTTGCTATAGGAGTGCTGCTTAGTTGTGTGACATCTGGGACTGGAAGGATGCTTTTGGTCATAGAGTCCAGCTCTGTAGTTATCAGATCATATAATACCTTCAATAAAACAATCCTGCTGATTGAAACATCACAGTCCTTCCTAAGTATAGACTTTTACTCAGTCCTGTTCAAGACCACTCCGGAGTTCTTGCTGATTAGAAACCACACTCATTCCATAGCCTGATTAAGCTCACTTGGCTTTTTGCCAGTGCTATGCTCAGAGTTTCCTCTATCCTGTTGTGTATCTCTCTCTTTCCTCCAGCTGCTTCTGAAAGTTCATAGAGGTGGCATTCCCTCCTCCTCCCCCGCAATAAGTCAACCATGCCCTTTCAAGACAGGACATTCTCACAGCCTCCTCTTCCCCCAGACCTCAGTTCTGTACCTGCACTGGGGAAGCCATGCAAACAACATTCTCCTGTTATTCTTGAATTTTTCAAATAACTTCTTTAGGCTAAACTTAGAAGTGGTCTTGGTTTATGCTCTCACTCTGTGTTTTCTGGGCTCCAGGCTGACTCACGGGCTCCTTAGAGCACCATGCTGTCTGCAGAGGTGCTGACCTTTCTTGCAGCATGAAGGTAGTGGCAAACATTGCAAGTTGGAAGCATCTCACAAATACACCATGCATACATCGGGTCAAGATTCTTCATATTAAACTTTAGTTTGCTGAAATATCTTCAAATGGAAAGGTCATTAGGAAAGAAATCACAGAATGGAATTTCTATTTAAAAAGAAAGAGTCCCATATAGCCTTGTGGAGAGACTGTTCAATATTACAGAAGAAAAATCTCAAATTGCAATACTGTCCCCTTCAGCATGTTGTGGCGATGACTAGATCCTAAGTTTTCTACATCCCAGATGAGTGTTTGACCAGGAACATGTTGGCTACTCTTTCAATTTGTCTTTTGGAGTTTTCTTTTGCAGCAAAGAAGTACTTATTGCAAGGAAATACAGAAGCCAAGATTCTCTTGCTGCAGGTGGGCAGCTTGGTTATCTGCCTGGAATGGTGGCTTCTTCTGTATGTGTTTGAACATGTGAGAGAGAAAATTATGACAGGTCTCAGTTTCTTTCAGATATGAAATGGAATAATTTATTTTAAAAAAAAGTTTGTGGTAGAACACCCTTTTCTATCCCAGCTTTTGTACTGACCTCAAACCATTTCACACTGGCACAAGGAAATTTCAAGTGGATTGAAGGAAGACTCCCTCAGAAATTTTGTGACACCAGCAGCCCGAGGAAACTTTTCTCTAGTGAAGAAAAAGGGAAGGTTTCCATCAGGAAATGGTTGAAAATCAATAAGCCCCTCAAGTGAAGAAAGATCTGTCATTAAGGGCAGATAGTGGTTATGGTGTAGATGCTTTCAGCAGGTAAATACTGCTTATGAGAGGAAAAAAAAAGCATTGAAGCCTTGAAGATGCAGAAATTAGGTCTGCTCCAGGAGACCCATGAGCTGCAATATCTGGAGACTGAGAAGGTTCTCAGAGAAGATCTTCAATGCTGTCTCTGGTCAGAAAGAGCAGTCAAGCACTGACACAGGCTGCCCAGGGAAGTGGAGCCACCAAGCCTGCAGATGTTTAAAGGGCAGATGTAGTGCTGTAGTGGGCAATACTGGTGGCAGGTGGATGGTTGGACTAGACGATCTTAGAGGCCTTTTCCAGCCTTAATGATTCTGTGATTCTGTCACTACACGTTTCTCTAAGCATCTGTTTTTAGTTTTCATCAGAAACAGCACACAGGGAAACATGAATGCATCTGCCAACTTGTGTTTGGCCTGGCAGGAGCGTGGAGCTGGAGCTGCTGGTACAACTACTGAAAAAAATTCTTCTAACAATTGTTCTGATTTAGGTACTGTCTGGAATGGGACGAAATGTGCAGCAGACGGGTCTTCACCTGTGCATTACTGCTGTGCTGCTCCTTGGTGAAGGACAAGGGAGAGGTAAGGGGAGATTTTGAATAGGCCCACTGTGGGAGGTGTGTATACATGCTCTCATTTTTATATGAAGACTCTAAGGAATGGAACATAAGATCTCGTGATTGCCCTTTTCTGGTTCCCGAGCAGTGGTACAGCTGACTGGCAGTGCCAGACCTGGGAAGCCACGCACATAGCAGACAAGCTGAGCAGCAGAAAGCACAGCCACTGCACAGTCTCTGCCCTAAGGTCTTACACTCGTCTCACACAGGGAAGTGCAGTACCAGAGGGGAAGAGTATATTGTGAGGAAGGCATCACTAAAGGAAGGGCTAGCAAGCAGCGCATTTTAGATCTCATTAGGTGATAACATGAATGCAGCTCCTGTCTGCTTCTTCTGCAGATTTCCCTGGCAGTCTGAGCTGCCTGAATAACTACGTGACTACTGTGAGCTGCACGTGGGCACCAGAGGAGCCTGTGGGTGATGGACCTTTCCACCTGCATTTCACAAAGTAAGAGCTGCAAACTGAGAGCAGCCTGTGGCTCTCCTGGCCCTGGCACGGGAAGGGCAGCACAGAGAGGCAGAGATAGGTCACGACTGGGGGCTTTGCTTGCTTTAGACATTGCCAGTTCAGTCACCCTGCTGCTCTCTTCTCAGTCTTTCACAACATCAAGAGGTGCAGCAGAGCTCTTGCATATGCAGCTGTGTGGTCTCCTGCAGACTCAGGGTGGTCTTTTGGTCCTGTATTATCTGCTAGCAAGGGCCTCTCAGTGCAGAAAGCCCTCCCATTGTAGCCTTGACTCTCCATCATTGGGAAACTTCCATGGCTTTAGTAGCAGGTTTATTATGTGAGTAATTCTACATCTAAGACAAGAAATCTGGTGAATAATTTGTGATGTGATAGGATAATAAGCATTGTGATATGCTAATTTGAGATTAGCCTTTTTAGATTATGTAATAAAGTTGTCTTGACTACCAGTAATTAATAAACTGTTACATAAAGGTAAGCCACTCTGACATTTGATGCCTCACATTAACTCAAAAATATCATAATTCTTAATGGTACAGCATTTTAAAGCTGAAAAGCACTTAATCACATGACTTAAACCTTCAACCTTTCCATTTTTTTTAGCCTCTGGTCAAAGGGCCAAAATGCCAGCTGCCAGCTGACTGCCAGAGACAGCATGCAGGACCAGTACCACTGCACGATGCATTTAGCAAGACAGATCTTGGAAACAGATGGTTACAGAGTCTCTCTCCAAGGCAACTTCTACGGAAGCAATCACACGTACATTACCTTTCCAGAGTACAGTCCCCGCCAGCACAGTAAGTACAAACCAGAGCAGTGGTGGGCCGAGGCTCTGTCTGGAATCTTTGGGAAGGATCTGATATACTTCCTGATTAAAAGGGTGTTTCAAAGCAGGTGAAAGTGACGGGAACAAGCCAGACTGTATAGCCCTGCACAGCACACTGTCTAGGCTTTAGCAGTAGGGATGCAGTCTCAGTGTCTCTCCATTTTGACTTTTTCTGGACTTCAGACAGTGTTTGCTCTTGAGTACATTTTGATTGTATTTCTAGTCTGCATCCCGTTTTCTTGTGCTATGGATAATGTACCACTTGATTGTTTCCATGGTAGTTGTTTGGTGTTTTGCCACAAAGAAATGAAGTCACAAAGAATCTAAGTTGTGGATCTAATTCTAGATCCCGTGGCACAGTACTTCAGACAGATGGTATAGTGCTTGAAATCTCAGAGCCTCTCTATACCAGTGCCACACTGGAAGAGAGTTTGACATCTTGAGTGGCTCTTTGTTTGCAGAAATATCCCCAGGGGGTGAGACTGCATCCCTTTGTGCCAGTTCCCTATCTGTTCTGACCTACTCCAAAAGCTAATTCAGTCTATTGTTGCACTTAGTATCACTAGAGGCAGCTTGGTCTTCCAAGACTTTGATCAGCCTAGGAACACGCATCTCCTTCTGCGGCGCTTCAGTCCCAAATGTTGTGGAAAACCTACCTCTCTATTTGCAGTAAAACTTGATCCACCTTTGAACATCCAGAGCAACATTACTGCCAGCAAGTGTCAGATATGGTGGACTGTGCCTTCCTACCTCGATGAAATTCTCCAGTACCAGTTGCAGTACAAGGAGTACAGCACGTCATGGGAGGTAACTGGATGGGCAACACACTGATACAGTATTACTCTTCTTGGTGCAATGGCCTTGCCACTCAGCTCAGGGCCTTCTGACAGCTGATTGCTTTAAGATAGCCTTTCTGGTTTGCCACACAAAGGGTTTTATGTAAAACATTGACAGTGGAGATCAATAATTCTTCTTAATTCTGCATTCAGACATCAGTTGTCATCATGGAGGCCTTCTTCTTGCATCCAGGAACAGACGGTTTGGGAAAAAAGTAGTTATTAAAACATCCTCCCTTTGCCTCGTTAATAGAAACATTTGTAATAACTTGCAGACTGCACAGAACAAGACACCACCCAGTTCACTACCACAAATAGAAATGGAAGGCACAGAATTTCGCAGTGGCATCTCTTACATTGCACGAGTTCGCTGCAAAGTTTCTGAAATTGAGGATTCCTACCACAGTCAGTGGAGCGACTGGAGCCAGACAACTGTATTTCAAAGAGAAGGTACAAACAGTGTTGTTTCTGCCTTAATTTCATGGGTTGCTGTTGTTGTTGGGTTGTTGTTGTTTTTGCCTTAATTCCTGTTTTTTAGGTTCATTTGCATTGTTTACTTGGGGATCTATCTTAAAATACAGGGTTTTTATCTTTTTTTTTTTTTTTTTTCCCTTTTGGTGCTTGTTCTTATCATAGGTGCATCCGAACTGTCTGAAAATCTCTTTGATACCAGAACATTCGAGTTCTTGATCATTCCTCTGAGTTTCGGCACCCTACTCTATTTATTTTGGAACTGCAAGCTTTCTTCAAGGTACATTATGATACTTCATTAAGTTCTCCTTGATCTTCATAGCCCAAAGAGAAATTAAGTGTGTTTACATCTGTTTTGCTTTCTACTTCTGCTGCACAATCAGATTCTAACATGCTCAAAAGCTCTTTTGACAATCTCAGGACATGATGTGAACCTTGGCTAATGATAATTAATCACACCTACTTAATAATTAAGGAGACAAAAAACACCTTCTTGGCATACAAGCTCAGCTAAACGTCAAGGTTGAGGGTCTCTTGGACTTAGAAAGATTTAAACCCATGGATATTTTGAGTTGTTTCACGTAGGTAAATCAGAAATGCAAGTGTACAGCAGTCCCTAAAGCATGGTTAAAGTGGTATAGAGGTTAAGCTATTGGTGACATACCTACTAGTAGTCAATACGTAAAATATCAATATAGGCAAACTACAGAAATTAGTGCATGTAAAACCTTGGCTCAACCATACTCTTCTTTCTTTTATGCTGGTAACACAAAAGCCTTTTCTGCCTTGACGTACACTTATTATGCCCCATATACATGTTGTTCTCAGAGAAACAGAATACATGTTGTCCATACGATAAAATATTTCCATGAGATAAACTAATAAATGGACAATGATATATGGCAGAACTTCTTTTCCTAAATCTGGTGAAACTAGCACACTAAAATACTGCTTGAAGAGGTAGTTTAGATCAAACAATGCTAAACAAATGCATAAGTAGCTCAGTGCATATGAGTAATAAACTAGTACTGATTTTGCAACATATAGCGGTCCTCAGAAACCTTTGAGAAGACTGGGCTAGAAAAATTGAATGCACGTGCAAGAGACAAACAATTGCATACCCACAGGATGTCAGGAAACACGTAAAAGGAGCTTCTACTGCAGTCTTTCCAGCCATAGTGTTGGATTTTCATCTCATCAGTGTGCTATACCATCAAGACAATGCAGAACAATTTGATTTTAAAGTGTTGTTTTCTCATCTCAGGGCAAAAGTCCTCTCCTGCCTTAATATTCCCACACCAGCTGCTTTCTTTCAGCCACTCTATAATTTGCACAATGGGAATTTTAAGGTAAGATGTTTCATTTATTTCTTATGTTCTTCAGTTAAGGGGAGGGTTGATTTTTTTTCTAGGACTAATTGTTTTACCTCCTGCACAATGCTACCAACACACGGCTTTGGTCTTCCTGGGAGTTCCTGGTTTCCTAATTTCCTTTCTCCATATACTAACTACACCACCAGAGCTGCTGTTTAGCTTCTGCCTCTGTAGAAATAAAATCCCTCCAGTAACTCATTCCTCACCCATCTGCCATCTGTGCTTTTTTCATATCCACAGAATCTTTCCACATATTACCAACAACTGATGCTTCCAGCCTCCCCCTTCTTGAGCCGGATAACACTGGTATCCAAGTACAACATTCAAAGGTTGCTCTGGTTTAATAAATCAAGTTTCCCTCTTACAGGGAACCAAGTATTTTCTCTGTTAGTTTGAAACAGAGAGATCAAGGAAGCTGCAGTCTTTCCCAAGCTTCTCCCTTGTAGAAAATTAACATTGCTGCCTTCTTCCAGTAGGTTCCCCCTCCCACCTTTCTGATATCTAAGGTATGTTTGAATGGTCTTCCTGTTGACCACTGATGTTCCCTCCATATTGAGAGCCCTTCTGAAAACTAGCACTAAATCTGAGAGGAAAAAAGAAGGGGAAAAAAAAAAAAAAAGCAAAGACAGGGTAGATCTGTTTAATGAAAGCAGCAAAAATCAAAAAGCATCATTAGTGCATTTACCTTCTCTCATCTTCCATATTCTGATACACATACTGAATATGAAAGGTGCCTGCTGCCTTTGCAAAGCCAAAGGAATAGAAGAACGTGTAGCACATTATGGAGGTGAGATCTTGAAAATTTATTACGAAACCTTTCCTCGGGAAAATTAAATGCTATCACTACACCATAACTTATATTTCATCTATTAGATTTGCACTAAACCTCTGGATTATTGTGCCAAAGACATATAGACGGAACAGTAAGTTTGAAAATTCTACCTCTGAGCAAATTGTCCTGAACTTACTGATCCTTTCACTAGGACTGGGTTGGACCCAATGAGGCTTGTAGCCAACTCAAAAGAGAAGAGGCAAGCAACTCAAACAAAGTGACTGCAGATGAAGTTTCTGAGCTAAACATCCAAGAACTGATTTCCCAGATTTCCTTGAAACCTATGGAAAGCACAAATTTGGCTGCTGAAGAAGAGATATTTGCTTTTGCCTCTGGTCCAAGCCAGCAGCATGTCCCCAGCAGATGTGTAAGAGGAGAAGAGATAGAAGTCAGGCCAGCAGAACTGGTAACCCAAAACCATGCTAATGATACAATTGGCCTGAAAATCTCTGAAAAAATTAAAGCCAACCTTGAGAGTTCTAGCATGGGAAGGAGTTATCCCTCCCACTTACAGCCTGAAAAGAGTGACTGCCTTCTGCTTCAGGAATCTTTGGAGATGGCAAGTGTGTCATTCAGCAGTAGTGACTATTGCACCTTGTGTGATAGTGATACCACTGAAGGTTTGATTCCTGCTGAACTATTGAAGCTCTCTGGTGGAAATGGCCTGGTCAAATGCGAGAATGATCAGAATGACCTTCCCTGAGGAATGCTGCCCACAAATATATCTGTGTTGTCCTCTCAACTCCCAGTAGTGTCTTCACAAATGGCTTAAATGGTGACTGTGCAGACAATTACAGTCATGTAATTAGATCCCTTTTTAGACCAAGATCTTTGTCTGACTTGATGCATTGTTTCCAGATTTCAGATCTTCAGAATGAGAAGAATGCTTCCTAATATTGTCAAATCAGATGTATCTTAAATATCTCATATCTACACAGCCCTTGCATATGAACACGTATGCACAGAAATTGAACCAGTTTCATGAAGACTTGTTTACTTTAAGAAGGTATTCTAAACTGTTACTAGCAAAAGTGTAATGCGAAGAATTATATTCAGATACAAACATAAGGAGCACTAGGTCAGGCTATGGGGAGAATCTAAAACTTAAGGTAGAGAAGCAAAAGCAAATAGAGAGATTGAATGTGGTGAGAAATGACAAAAATGAAAAGCCAAGAAAGATGCTGCCTTTGTCCATCAGGCAAGGACAGGAAGACTACAGGAACTGAGTATGGAGATGATGACAGGCTCATGGTTAAAGGGCTGAAATGATATTGCATCATCAAATGAAACACTTAACAATTTTGGCAGCTTCTGCTTTGATGCAGCTACTTAAAAACAAAACAAACAAACTGCAGCAAAAGAAAAAGTGTAGAGAGGAAAAGTGCCGCCAAAAAAGTTACTTGTTGTAGCTAGGTTTAAAAAAAAAAATCTGATCTGCACTTATGTCTTTGGAACAGCTGAAGTCTAATTTTTAGTTAATGAATGAATATCCACATTTTATTTCTAGAGAAACAGTATATAAAAACCCAATTTGCTGTCTTTTCACTTTTTTCACTTTATTATTTTTTGGTCATGTTTGAGACTCGTATTAGATCAAGCTTTTTCACAGCTTCTCCCAGAATTTCTGAACTGCTCTAAGTCCAATTTTTCCAGGAAAGTGTGATATACACCATGCCAGTGGAAGATGGAGAATTTTCATTTAGTAAGGAGACATAACATGGGCTCTGGTCGAACCTTTCATTTCCTGGGACTACTGAGTGCATGCTATGTTTATCACCTGCACCAGAACAAAGCCACCAGTTTTTTCCCCTTTCTTTCCTTAGTGTTGAGTTTTGGCAGAGGAAACAATGTCAGAAGGTATTTGGGTAATGTTTGTATGCTACTAAGGAACTGAAAATATTTTATGACAAAGGATGTGTTTTAGTTCATAGATTTTTTTTTCCTTACCTGCTAAGCTGAATAAAGCAAAAGATCTAACACTGTGATTATTCAGAAGTAAATAAAGAAATTAGTTCAAAAATGGTTTTTCAGAAGTTGGTGTTTGAGAGCTTTGGAAATAGCTTTACGTCCAAAAATAAAAACAACCCTACAGTTATGAAAATACTGACTGTACAAATCATTAGTAAAAGCTGACTTGAAAACATCACAGAAAAAGGAAAGAACTAAATGCCATCCTTATTTTGCAGACCAAACCAGAGCCAGTGCTGCTGCTACCACCACCAAAAGAAAAAGAGATAAGAAGGATCCTGAGTAAAGACATGTTTTACAGCTAGTAAAGCCCAGGGGGACTTGCATGGTGAGCTATCCCATGGTGCCTAACATGTGGCCATGAGTATAATTCTGCTGGCTGTCCACCCAGTATATCTCTGGTTCACAGTGTCACCTCTGGTTCATTTGTGTTCACAGTGATGAGTGTCAGAAACTTTATCTCCAATCGACGTTTTCCTATGTAGTTACCTGCATACTCATTTCAGGAAAGAGAGATGAGAGATCAGATTGTATGTTTCTCAATAGCATAGGTATCTAAAAGAGCAGCAAACGAATCACAAGCATTAAGATGTGACCTGTCATGTACTCAGGATGAATTCTCTTCACAGTATCATTTCTGATACATTAAAGGACAATGAAACTGTCAAATACTGGAGTCTGATAGGCTGAAACACGAAAAAAAAAGTTGAAGCTGCAGGGCATAAGATCATTTATCTGCAAACTCTTATGGAAAGAGCTGTGGAAACAACCTTTTTCTCCTATGGCAGCCACTAGTCAATGGCCAAATAAAGCCATAAATCTTTTTCTGGTTAAGCAAGCAGATGGGATGAAAGTAATTCCAGAGACAAGAGAAACAGTTTGCTCTTTTTAGTCTACTTTTGTTAAATCTGATCAATGTGTAAAGAAGGGACAGAGAATGTTGGTTACATTCAGCACACCACAATCTTACAGTTTACTCAAAACACTGTCAAGTCTAGATCCACAGCTCTGTCATTTCATCTTCCCTGTATTGCTGTCCTCCTGTGAGTCACAAATCTTGTGCTACAGAAATCTTTAACATCACAGATCTTTCCAGACCACCATAGCCCCTTAAGTCACCAAGCATCCTTCAGCAGAAGTTATGGTCCTTCACAGAGCCACCCACATTTTCACTCATGCATACATTTTTCTAGCTAATAAAATCACCAAGAATTGAAAAGAGTCATTTTAGTAGTAATTTAATCTAATCTACAGATCTGATCCTGGTAGAGGCACTACTGCAATTCTGAAGAGAAAATCATTAATCGAACATGGAGATCTAAATGATTGGTTTTAAAGTGAGAACTGTAATATTTGATGGGGCATATATTTATGTACTGGTGGTGGTAACTGGAAAAGAAGATGTCTTCTTGTTATGTTAGAATGTGGATGCATTAAGCAGGAGTGGAGGGAAGGCTGCTTTGTTGTTTTTAAAACTTACAAACCAGGGATCAAGTTGTAACATAAAACTGCAGACATTATGTGAAGGGCTGACTCTGCTGGGGTTTTCTGGCTTGCACCACTTCATCTTGGGCCAGCCCTGCCTCTTGGTGCTCCCTTTGCTCTTGACCACTGCTTTTTTAGTAGCACCCACTCCAATCTGCCATTGCCCTCTGCTGGAAGAGTCCCGTTTTCACAGACTTCCAAGGTGTCCAATAAGATTTCACGCTCATTTCTAAAATGTTTTTTTTTCTGGTTTACCCTAATCTACTAAGTGACTCCTAAATTTAGAATCATAGAATAGTTTGGTTGAAAGGGACTTCTAAAGTTTATGTCCAACTTCCTCTGCCATGGGCTGGGCACATCTTCCACACGATTAGGTTGCTAAAACTGGAGTAGGCTTCTCTTAAGCTCCATCTCAATTTAGAGGTCGTGTTGCAGGTGAAGGTGAGCAGCCAGCACCGCTGAGGACTATATCTGTACTTGTATATGATGCTTTAAAATTACAGAGATGTTTCCTGAGTGAGGCTGTTGAGGTTATATAGTCTTCCAGAGTAGGAAGATATTTGTAACTTAATTAGGCAAAAGCATAAGATCTTCATATCAAGGAAGGCTAAACATTATTGTATTTATTTAGTTATTTAGTAAACTCAATGGTATTGTGAAAATAAAAGAATTATAGAGGCAGTGAATCATAGAATATCTTGGGTTGGAAGAGATCTTACAGATAGCTAGTTCCAGCCCCTGCTGTGGGCCGGTTGTCACCCACCAGCTCAGGCAGCCCAGGCCCCCCCCGTGGCCGTGAGTGCCTCCAGGGATGGGGCACCCAGTTTCTCTGGGCAGCAGTTCCAGTGCCTAACCCTCTGAGCACAAAATGTCCTCCTAATATCTAATCTAAATCAGCCCTCTTTCAGTTTAAAACCATTTCCCTTGTCCTATCACTGTCTGCCCCTGTAAAAAGTCATTATCACTCCTCGTTATTAGCTCCCTTTAGGTACTGAGAGGCCACAGTGAGATCTCCCTGGAGCCTTCTCTTCTCCAGGCTGAACACCCCCACCTCCCTCAGCCTTGCTTTGTAGGAGAGTTATACCAGACTTTTGGGATTCATTAATATTGCAAAATACTTACTGAAGTAGTTTACCACGAGGACGCTGCAGGATTGCTGCCTTGCCCAACCACCCCAGCCTTATTTTAATTATACATCAACGTTGAAGATTCTGATGCAGCTCACTAAATAACGTGGCTCTTCCCTGCATTACCCTTTTGAGCATTTCCTTAAAATTCAATAATCTCCTGATGAATTAAAATTGTTGTTACAAGGCATCATACCACCTTGTAAGCATACCTGAACAACAACCTCATATACCCTCAGCATTTGTGATGTGAGTCAGTGCTTTGGGCCGGATCCGGCCAACAGGAGTTGAGCAAACACACTTTGAGTGCTTGAGAACGCAGGCTGGGAAGCAAACCTGGGGACGTGCTTCCTACAAATTTACCTGAAAGAACAAATTTTCATTACTTATACCGTACAACAGTTGAAGATGTTGATGAGTACTTCTTGAGCGCATTTATGATGTAGGATAAAAATTATTTAGTTCTGAGATCTCAAATGAAAGCCTTCTAACAAAAACTTTATGTCAGATTCAGTATTCAGACGTAAGGAGCGCCAGGCACTGGTCTTTTATTATTATTACTATTCTTGAAAAGACAGATTTTTAAGAACGCCTACAGGGAAACTGTATCTGTTACACGCTCGGGTCCGTGGCTGGCGCAAGGACCTGACAGCCTCCGCGGAAGTAGACGGGACGAGGCACCAAGCGCCACCGGGCCGGCAGGCGGCACCGCGCGCCGTGACGCCACAGCGTGGCGTAGGAACCGCCCGGCCTCCGGACGTCACCACGCCGCTCCCACCGCGCCTCTACGTCAGGGAGAAAACCCGGATGTGAGCGCAAGGCGGAAGTCGGAAAGGCCGCGCGCCCCACCGCCCTCACCCCAACAGGAAGTGAAGCCGGCAGCATCCCCACACCAGCTGCGCATGCTCACACTGAGCGTGCGCTGAGGCTGATGGGAGGCGCCCCGTGCGGGCTTGAGCGTGAGTGGCAGGTAGCGAGACCGGTGAATTTACGGGTTGGACGGAAGTCCCGCCCACAACGGAGGGGGGGCATTGTTGTGGGTGACGTCACGGACGGAGGATGCGAGAGCCCCATTGGCTCGGGCTGGGCGGCCGTGCGCCGGGCTCTTAAAGGGCGACT
>JAOWBP010004330.1:5301598-5314155 GCA_028571105.1 Tragopan temminckii
GGGCGCGGACTGAGCCCCCCCCGGCGCCGGTTGTGCGGCCCGAGGACGCGCTGCCGCACGAGCGCTGCCCCTCGCTGGAGCGCTTCCGAGACCACTACCTGATTCCACAGAAGCCCGTCGTCTTAGAGGGGATTATTGACCACTGGCCGTGCATGGAGAAGTGGAGGTGAGAACGAGTGCTTGTTCCGCCTCCTAACGGGGGCGAGGATGAGTTTCGTGTCGGGTACTGCGGTGCTCGTAATGCGGGCACCTCCATAGATGGGTGCCGTCCGGAGTGATGTGCACGGAGAGCCTCTTCCTCTGCGCTGTGAACGTTTCCTCGTAGATGCTGGAAGTCAGATGGCACAGATCTCTTAAGAACTTCATCCCGCAGGGGCTGCCGTGTGCCAGGGCAGGCAGATCACACGCACAGAATCACACACACATAGAATTGTAGGGGTTGGAAGGGACCTCAGAGATCATCGATCCTGACTGTTGTATCCAGCCCGTCCATACAGGGGATGGTGCGATGCTGGCATGCTCCCTTTGCTTTGTTTTACTTAGCTGGAAGCCAGAGGCAAGTATGAATTGCCAACTGTACCAGCAGATTTACTCGCGTTTCGAGTGGGTTGACCTCCATCAGACACTCACTACTCAGTGATTTTTATATCTCAGAACTCGCTCTTCAATTTCAGAGCGAGCATAACTGGCTTTTTGATTCATGAGTATGATCTTTGCCGAGTAGCAATTTTTGAACATTGAGTTTCAGACAACCACATCCAGGAGCGATAACAATATTGTGGTGCTGGTTTGATGTAGGCAATGGTGTCAGCATTTCCAGTCCTGAGAATGAAATATTTATGAGATAGAGCTTATGATCCCTCTCCAAAGGTACAAAACACTCAGCTATAGTTTGAGGAATTGCTTACGTTCTTGCATTCCACAGTCAAGGATAAAGTCTACATTAGTTGAATGATAATTGTTATATGATGGTATATAGAAAATATATAATAAAATATAACTTTAGTTATATATTCATATGTGCATTTTATAGCCTTATTATTTCAGAAATGTTTTAGTCTCTTTTTGCAGCCAGGACACTCCATTCTTCAGACAGTTACAATGAAGAACTTTTTAACATAGCTACTAATCACAGTAAATGAAGGGATATGGATTACTCTTCAGAGAAACTCTTCTGACTTTTGCCAGGGTGGATGTTATTGGCACCTGTATGCTAGGATTTGGCACTGACAGCTGACCTAGCATTAATGGTTAAAAAAAAAAGTTACAGTATGTTATTTAGCAAACTTGGTAGCAAGCTGAAAAAAGTTTGGCTGTCACTAGTCAAGAGAGGCTAACAGCTTAAATCACCTTCACTGGTAAGGAAATGATAATTAATTGAGATAAACAAGGTTTTAAAGCAAAGCAAGACAGATGTAGCATAATGGACATACAAAACTGACCACTTGTTTTCTTGCTGGTTGAGTCAGCTTCTGCAGACTTTTGTCGCTGCTTGGTTGGTTTTAGAGGAAAGAAACTCTCACTTCAGTAGAGTTTTATTACTCTCAGAGATTGGTTTTGGTTGATTGTCCTACTCTCATTCAAAATTACTAAGAAGAGAATTAACTGGAAGTGTGACGGAACTTCTTTTGTTTCAGCGTGGACTATGTTTGTCAGGTCGCTGGGTGCCGCACAGTCCCCGTAGAATTGGGTTCCCGGTACACAGATGAGGAATGGTCTCAGAAGCTCATGACCGTCAATGATTTCATCAGCCAGTATATTGTGAATGAGGTCTGTTACTTTCTCTTTTTTTTTTTTTTTTTTCATTTCCAAAAATAGGAGCATCTACTGGTACAGAATCTAGCAACAGCTAGATTGTATTTTTATGTACAATCAAATGTATAACAGCTGAAATTTGAGGAATAGAGGAATTGCTGCATCAAAAGCCTGAACGGTGAAGTTCAAAGATAAGGGAATTAATTTTCCTCCTCAGCCAGCAGCACTGTTTCTCACAGTTATTAAACTGCTCAGTGAGATCTGTTGGCAGGACCCAAATTCATGTGTACCAGCAAAAAATTAAAAAGGTGATTGGCTGTCAAGTGGCTGTTTACTTTCACAGCTTAGGATCTGGAACTTTATTTCTGTTTAAGTCTTCTAGCAGGAGGGATCATGTGCCATTACAAATTAGTCTATGGTATAGCCTGGAATGGAATATCAAGGTGACTGTGGGGAGCAGAGGTGAACAAGTCTGCGTACCAGCAGGGCCTGGCTGCAGCACTGCAGAGTATTGTCATAGAACTGACAACTGAAGAACTGGTGTGGCTCCATATCATTATTGCTATGTTTCTACCAGTATCTTAAGTTAGATGATTTAATTGTGGGGATCTATCCACACTCTTAGAATTTCAGTATAGAAATAAATATTTTTCAGAAGACTCCTTATACTAGTCTACTATTGAAGCAATTCAAGTACTCTGAAATAGTAGACTGTAAATGGATCTTACCTACAAGTAAATTCTACTTAACTATATGTAAATGACCAAGTCTTACCCTATATGTCACTATGCTTTTTTTTTTTCTTCCTATGTTTTAATCTCAGAACAGCAAAGGATACCTTGCCCAGCACCAGCTTTTTGATCAGGTAAAACTGCATGAGTATTTCACGTGCTCCCTTTGTATGACAAATCATCTCTGAGAATGTCATTTCTACTTGATGGAAGGGTGTAGGGAGGTTTCGTTTTTCTGCTCAGCTGAAAGGAGTGGGAAACAAAGCCTTTGGGGAGTGAAAATGTTCAATTTTAGGGCTGTTTTGGTACAACGTAGCATTTGCTTACACCTGGAAAGCAGCATCTCTCCAAATGATAAGTCAGGGAAGAGGTTTGAACAGAAAACAAACTTCAATATTGGTATGTTCACCATGTTCCGCAATGTCATTTCAGGTAACCAGAGGAAATCAGGTGTTAGGGACATAGTTTAGTGGGCGTGGTTGCACAAGGAGAAATTAGTGGTCTTTTACAACCTTAACGATTCTGTGATTGGAGGGAAATATGAAAAAGAATCACATGGAGAAGCAAGCTGAGTGTATAGAAGATAACCGCTACCTTCTCCTTGAACAGCAAACCTGCATATTCTTGTAGTTTTCTTATTCCCTGAGTTTCCCTGGTTTCTTCTAGAGCAAAGAATCTCTGAATTAGGAGAAACCCCTTTCCTTTCTTTCTCCCACTTCCTTCCAACAGAATCTGCTAGAACAGAAAGTGTGAGGATATTTCCTGCAGATTCCCAGCAGCCCAGCTACTTTTCAGCTGGACAAGGCTTTTTGTTTTTCGTGTCAGGCCCTGTTACTCTCTTCTACAAACTACGCTTTTTGCAAGTCAGTAGGTACCCTTTCTAATGTTCATTTCTTTATGGAGTAGATCCCAGAATTGAAAGAGGATATCAGCATTCCTGACTACTGCTGCCTGGGGGAAGGGGAAGAAGATGACATCACCATTAATGCATGGTTTGGGCCAGCAGGCACTATCTCACCTCTTCATCAAGATCCCCAGCAAAATTTTTTAGCCCAGGTCTGTACTCTACTTACTCTACACAAGCCTTTAATACTATAGCTAGAAAAAAATGCTTCTAATGTGTATAACAGACAAGGATGGTAGGCAAATTGACATATAATGGAGGGATGGAGAATATGACCTTGGACACTTCAGCCTGGAGAAGACTGGGAGGGAATCTTATCAACACTTAAAAGTATCTAAAGGATGTCAGGAGGATGGGGCCAGGTTCATTTTGGTGGTGCCTCATAACAGGACAAGGTACAACAGGCAAACCAGGACACAGGAAGTTCTGGATGAACACAACAGAAATCTTTGGTACAGCGAGGGTGACAGAGCCCTGGAACAAACTGCCCAAACCCAGAACCCATCTGGACACCTTCCTGTGCAACGTATTCTAGGGAATGTGCTTTAGCAGGGGGGATGGACTACACGCACCTCAAATATGCATCCAGGTGGATGCAAAGCTCAACATGAGCCAGCAGTGTGCACTTGCAGCCTGGAAGGTCAACTTTAAGCTGGGCAGCATCAGAAGAGGGGTGGCCAGCAAGGCAAGGGAGGTGATTGTCCCCTTCTGCTCTGCCCTCATGAGGCCCCACCTGCAGTACTGCAGCCACCTGTAATTAAGCAGGTATATTTTACTACTAAAATTCTAACTGTGGCCCACATTATGGTATATTAAACTGGTTGCTAGTTAACTGAACTTGTCATTTTTCAATAACATAGAGGTTATTGGAATATAGATTGAAAGTATTTATTGTAATATATACAGGTATTTGGAAGAAAATATGTCCGTCTTTATTCACCACAAGATTCAGAAAATCTGTACCCACATGAAAGCCAACTTCTTCACAACACCAGTCAGGTAAATAATCATCTGAAATGTTAGTGTCAGTAATGTTAGTTCATCTAATCGTACTGAAGTAAACACTGTTTGTTTTTGTTTTTAAATAGGTTGATGTAGAAGATCCTGACTTAACAAAATTTCCCAACTTTAGAAAGGCTGCATTTCAGTCCTGTATTCTGATGCCTGGACAGGTACTATTTATCCCAGTTAAATACTGGCACTATATACGATCTCTTGATATTAGCTTCTCTGTCAGTTTCTGGTGGTCATAACACTGAAGCATGAGTAATGTTTATTAGTATTGTAATAGCAATTAAAGATCAAGAAAAGTAGCATCTGGTATGCTTCAGAAGTGAATTCTATTTAAACATGAGACTTCTTTTTCCCTATAAATAAAAATTCCTTTTTCAGCTTGGTAAAAGAATGTGGGTAAATGCTACCACTTCATTTTTGTGGATGTTTCTAATACAACCTCCTTGTAAAGAGCATCTGTTGGGTCACCATAAGGGGCAATAATCTGGAGGGGGAAAAAAAAACACAACAACCAGTCTCCTATGTGGAAAAAGTTGAGTTTAAGGACTATGGAACTAAGTTAATCAATAGTTAACTGCAATTAAATAATCTAAAGCTGAATTATCTTTTGATCAGGAGTCAGCTGAACTGCAGACTCTGCTGTCTGTCAAGGAAAAGATACAATGCCACTCCACACTAGTATCTAGCAACATATAGTCCTTGTTTCATTTTCAAGTCACTTTTAAAAGGATAAAGCATCTTTACAGAAAACAACAGTGTGAAGTACTTGTTCTAAAAACTAGAGGGGAAAAAAATCATCTTTAGATTTTTATTTTTTTTTAATGCTTCATAGATTAAGCTGAAATTGTAACTGGTTTTGATGGTGGAAAAATTCCATCTTTTCTTGAACATATCTGCCTGTGACCTCACCATATGACATGAACTCTTCTGTCGAAGGAAGAGATAAAAAATAAGCAATGGTACAAGCTGGAAGTTCGGACTCTAGCCAGGCCTTGATCAGGGATTCAGTTGACCATTTTAGCAGAGACCTTGAAGTGCTGTGTGATCAGCTACTTGAAAACCATGTAAAAAGTTATATAGGTGAACTGACTGAGGAATATTCACAAGCCCTGTGGTTCTAACAGGTTTCATTCTCAGTTTTGCAACTGAAACCATACAAATATGGAGTACAGTGGCTGAGAAAGGCTTTGTATAATAATTCATTTGCATAAATCAGCTTTCAGGAGTGAGCAAAAACATTTGTCTTTTGTTCACAAACGTGCACTGAGACTCCCAGCCCAAAATACAGAAAATACACAAACCCACCTCCTAGGAAGTTGTCTGGGCATAATTGTGTAGAAAAACAGGAAGGTCAATGGCAGTTTTATTGTAAGTTTCTTGAAACTCTAGAAAAAATAAATACATTTAACAGTGTGCTGTTACTAATGAATACAGTGCAGTCTGGCAATTCTGCCTGAGAATGGGAAAATAAAAATCACCAAAAGCAAGTTTTGCTAACTTCAGCTGAAGCTACGAAGACTGAAGCTCTTTTCTGCTCGCTCTTTTTGATGATGACTGGGAATCTATCCGACTCCTATCTACAGAGAAAGGAAAAAAGCAAAGTTAATGACACACAAAAAAGAAAAGATTATATGGTATGACTTCCAGATTTTTACAATTCTTTGCATGTTCCTGTGTTCCTGTTCAGAATGTCCAATTTCTCTGGTTAAATTGAGGAATTCTTAAACGAGTTTGCGGTCATCTTTGAAAGGCAGTATTTCCAAAAGTTTTAGTGTACCTGCTCATCCCCCAAAACGTTAATGCTGTTATAAACAGTATGCACAGGATCTGCTAACGACCACAAGACAACCTGTGCAGTTTCAGGGCTCAATGTTGCCTGAGTATGGTTCACTTAGAAACACACAACTGAAGTCAGACATATCTGATCTTCAGCTACAATTATAAGTAATTTCAGGCAGTGCCATTGAATATCACAGTCCATTCTTAAACATTACACTTTTTAAAAAGATGTTACTTGGTACCTGGGATCTCATAAGGCCAGAAATCGTTACACTGAGGACATCGTGGTTTAGACTGAGTTTTGAAGTACTTTCCAACGCAAGGTAAATGCATTCCAGTTCCACAGGTTTCGCATGCTTGGCTCTGAAATCAGAAGCGTTACTAGAAAAGCTTTCTAATCTGCCCTTCTGTCACAAAAGGCTACAAATAAACGATAGTTTATACCCAACAGTAGCTCAAAAGATAAGTTGAAGGACACTCAGAAATCAAGGCTGGTAAAACATAATAGGAATTATTCTCCTGGAAGCTAGGAAATGCCATTTTCTTATGTGGACATAATTTAGCTTGAAAGACAAAAACTGAGCTATTTGGCTGCAGTAAAGGAGAGCAATCAGGATGGAAAAAGTAATGTTAGGGAAGGAAGTTAGCTGAGAAGATGAAGAGAAGATTCAAGAGCAAGGAGCAAGAGAATGTAATAGTTCTAGAACAGGAGTTCAGGCTGTAATCTCTTATGCAAGACTAAATTGGAAACTTGCCAGCTATTAACACACAGTGTTTTAGTAAACTGTATAAACACACATTCATTCTTAAGTCCATGGTGGTCAATTCCTGAACCAAAATCCCACAACCAAAGACGGGTATGTGTCATATGGAAGATTACAGTTATCTACATTATATTATATTATAAACGTGAGTAATATTACCAGATTACAACACTGGAATTTTCACTGCCTGCCTAATACTCAAGTGAAAGTGTCACAAACTTCCACTGTGACAGAAACCCATTTGCAGACACTGAGGTAATCAGATGCATTACCTGGATGGCAAGGCTGTGACAGATATTACACTTCTTTGCTATATCTGGATAGGTGCTGAGAATGTATTGTTCCATCTCGATTATGCAGCGAGTATGCAGAGTATATTCCCCATTTCTCTATGGAAACAACAACTAAGATTAGCAATATCCCTTAGTTCCTTTCTTCATTTTGGATCTTTCTTACCACCTTGTACTAGCAAGTACTTGATATTAAAGGGGTTTTTTTTCTGCCATCATGAAACAAACATTCTTACACTCCTAAAACACAAAGCCAAAATGCTTTTGAAGAGGCAGAGCATGTTTACTAAGAGGATCGTAAGAATAGTCACACTCTTAACAAATACAGTCCTTGAAAGGTACAGATGAGCAAGTACGCTCTCCTTAGAGGCGTATCGTTAGCAGACCCTTCGTTTGCACATCAGTGGAACTTCTGGTTTTCTGCAAAATCTGAGCAGCTACTACTTGAGGTACCTTTGAAAATCCCTGCTAAATCTCTCTAATATAAGGAAATGGGTGGCAGCAGGATGGAAATCTATGATGTGATGAAGCCAGGAGAAAAGAGACTCAGGTCTCAACTGTCTTGGTAAACAACTGTAGTATTGCACACGGTAAAAACTAATCTCAATTTCTCCATTTTTTCCAAAACACGCAGAGTAGCCTGTGCGTTTCCAATTCAGGAGTTTTTAACACTTTATTTTTTACTGCTTGTGAGGCAATTCAAAATGTAACTGACAGCACAGATCACCCTTGAAGAGCCTTCCCCAGCTTTTGTTCCAAGCTTTAACTGTGCCATGCTGTTTTGTACAAAGAATGCCTTTTGTGTTGTAATACAGAGATACACACATTAGCTTAGGTAGAAGAAACAGAAACCACGTTGTTATGCATGCATCTACCCAAGGCCTTTGTGCATGTAAATGTACCAGCTTTTCTGTAAGAATCACTGACTGGAACAATAACCATAGCCCTCACAAAACCATTTTTGCCCTCACCCATTTCTGAACATCTCCAGCTTCCGCCACCACATCCACAAGAAAATAAGCACAAACACTTGCAAAGATAAAGCAGTTACCTCAGAGAGCCACTTATCATCCACAAAAATTTTCAGCACTTGTTCTGCTTCCTTTTTCTTCATTTTCTTTGTCTTCAGCTGGTCAGCACAGTTTAAAATATCCGTAGAAGAGGCAAAGCCATTTTCTGATAAAATGATTAGGTCCATCTGTAGAAAGAAGTATTTTCAGTTACTAAAAAGACTGTGCAATTAGATAGATGCATCTTATAGTAATGTACAGCTTTTTCAGCATCTGAACATAAGCATACATTGCCAATTCTCAGAGATTCTCTCATTGGGAACATTCCTGCTGCACATTATCACAGAGCAGAAAGCAAAGCTGATGTGCTAGTAGTAATATGTGCCATGACAACACCATCTCTGCAGCGCAGACATAGCTGTATAGGTGCTACATCAATAATGGCAGAGTGGATTCTGAATAGTGTCAGTTCAGATGACACTTCAGCAGCTGTCCCAGAACAGTAAATAACCTCTCTTTCTAGTTTATTAAAAAAAAAATTAGAATTCAAAATTTAAAAAAGCTAATTCCCTTCAAGAGGAGAACCATTACTTGTGTATATTCCCATTTCCCTCCCTGCCCCATTTCATTTAGGATAAAATTCAATTAAGTTATGCAAGATGGCAACTAATTCTTGAAACACATCTCAGATTTCCATTCATTTTAGGAGAGTACCTTCACAAATGATGTTATTTACTAAGTAATATCACTCATACTTACTGTTTTTCTGAACAATTCTAGTTCATTTTCTGCATAGTCAGATGCCATTTTAGTAATTTCAGTTTCTGCAATATTCACCTACCAAAAAAAAAAAGTAAAAGATCCTTCAGGGTAAGGAATACATCATCTTAAAATTAAAAGAAATGTCATTTCTTTAAGTGCCATGAAAAAGGCTATTCTGCTAAATAAATCAGGTCAGTTCTGGGCTTTGCTGCCATATTCCCTACCCACACACCTACCCTTTTGGCAGTTTATCTTCCCACTTCCCTGCTCTACAAGTAGTTTCCACAGCAGTTGTCAGCATAACAGTGGAAGAGCCCCACAAAAAATCAAGACATGCTAACGGCACATCTCATGCTGGCAGATGTAGCCCTTTGTTCTGTGTTCTCATGTAGCAGTTGTATTACACTGTAAGGGAGGATCCTAGATAAATCAGCTTTACTAACATCCAAAGATAACACTTAGCTCCAGTTCTTTGCCCAGTTTACTCACCTCTTATTGTGCTTTTATTAACACATTACTGAACGGCTAATGTTACATCAGACACATGGCAAAATCTCGTTATGAGAAGCTAAAACCACGAGATGGCAGCACCTCATACTTACCAAGGCATAATGTGTTCTTCCATCAACTTCAGACATTCCTTTCCGGATCTGCATGAACAAAGGCTGTAGCTGGTTGTTGATGGTACTGACGAAATCATCCAGTTTATCTTGTGCACAGTAGACTGAAAATAAGAAAAAAAACACAGAGGGAAGGGAAAAAAAACACCTTTTTATGTTTAATTGCTTAAACTAGGTGAAATTGCTAGCAATTTCTGAGGCAGAATTCAAACAGGCCATTAAGTGCAATTACACAATGTAATTAATTTAACTTATCAACAACAAATTCCTTGTTTCTTTGATAACGTTTTAGCTTTGTAGTTACATTGTTAATATCTTGTGTCCTACTTCATAAGCAAATGAAATAGTATGAGTTGTTTTATCAAACACATAATTCAGATGAACTTTGCAGAAGCATGTGCTGTGGCTTATGCTTGCACAGCAGTAGCACGCATTCTCCAAAGTTTCCATCCAAAACAAAATGACAGTGGCAAAATTCCTGTTGACTTTGAGCTTTAAGTAACAGCTCATAACTTTAGAAAGACTGACATCTCGAGACTGCTACCAATTATACTGTTTGCAATTATAAAAGTCAATTACCAGTGTAACAGCATCAGACAAAGGCCCCAAGCTTGAAACCCCACTGTACTGTACAGTATGTTACAATGCAAAAACATCACTCAGAATATTCCTGCCCAGAAAGCTCATTAGTCTTATTTATAATAATACTCCATAAATGGACAATTAAACAGCAATAATAGATTAATATTGAAATACATAAAATTGTGACAAATTGTCTTGCCTGGCACCTCCCAGCAAGAAACACTGCATAAATCAAGATCAGTGAGAACTAATGACAGCTCTAGAAAAGAGTAAGGCAAAAGATAACAGACTAATAATCTTTTGTAACATTTTGAGATGAATGGCTGCTCCAGTAGATCAAAAATGAACTGTTAAAAATGTACTATTTACAATCCCAGACTCAGAATGCCTTTTACTATTTGCAAGAATGCACAGCTTCCACCTACAAAGCAGTTCCTGTTCAGGAAGCTGTACCAACTGACTGGATCAGAAACCATTTATTCAAATATGTTGTTACTGAAAACCAGCTACTAAGCTTGCTTATTTTACGCAGAGTACTGTGGTCTCCATTCACTGAGTATCCAATGTCAATTTTTTTTAAATACATAACCTAAGTAAAACAGTTTTGCTAAAATGAAAGTGCTGTCATCAGGTTTTGTTTTGCTCTGTTTGTTAACTCTTAGGAAGAAGAGAAAACTCACACCACTGAAGTTTTTTGGATTGTTTTGAAGTTTTTTTAGCTAGCGTACACTTTCCAGAAATGTAATTATTATAAGTTGCACAATGAAAAAAAGAAGAGTTCTCCCATCTCCACACATTTCTTTCCAGAAGAAAGACCCACCTTTACTGATTTCACAGCAGCGCCTGTGTAATTTCCTAGCCTCCGCTCCCTCCATGATCCCATGTGACATCAGGACCTGCAAGAAGCGTCGATGAGCATCGGACATCTGAGCTGCCATTGCGATGTTCCTCCAGGCCTCAAGTGCTGCGAAACGTATCAACTGCAATTAATGCACCTGCAGATTAACAGTGTACATTATGAGCGCACACAGCATTTCAATTAAACTCCCTAAGTACCAGGGCTAAAAAGCAGACCCCCCAGCTTGTTCTCCAAACACGGATGGTGAGCAGTGCTCTAAGAGAAGGATGCAAAAGAAGTCCAGCTAATTTCCCTTGACGCTTTTAATCTGTAGAACACTTTGCATAGCTTTGCATCAGCACATATCCACAGACATTGTCTAATTAGAGCGTATCTCACTTAGGCCAGAAAATCCTCCCTACGAGGGCTGCTCCAAAAGTAATGCCTCCTATTCTATTATGCCAGCCCACGATAGCAGAGGCGGCTGCCGGTGGGATGGCAGCAGAGGCTGAACCTTCCCACCAACATCCCATTGCATGTTGTTGCCGTGTGACAGACGGCAGCAGAGGGGCACTCCGACACGACAGCATCTGACATGGAAGGGTGGATAAAGCAAAAAAAGTGGAACCGAATTCCTCCGTGCAGAAAAAAATGGTGCCCACCGACATTCGTGGACACTTGGTGACCACTGATGGAGACCAAACAGTGGCTGTGGCACAGAGGCACTGGTGAGGTGTTCCAGCACAGGTGATGGCAACAGCGGGGATGGTTTGGATTTATAGGGATAGCGTGCAGCTCCTGTTCATCGCTGCCAAAAAATGCACTGCTAACGGTGATGACTACACTGAAAAACTGCTCTGTAGCTGAGAGTTCCCCGGCGTCTGTTGGGAAGAAGAACAGACCGAAGTAACACCATCTCAAGGCACTCCCCGACCGAGGAGCCGAACGAAGCAGCACAAAGCCCCGCAGCGCGGGACCCACGGACGGACAGCAGCGGGAAGCCGCGCCCGCACGGGGCTCAGAGGCCGCGCGAGGTCGGAGCTGCCGCCGCACCTGACCTACGCGGCGGCGGGCACGATCGGGCCGAAGGTGCGCGCCGAGCTGCGCGAGGACCTGTCCCGGCTGTGGCTGCCCGACGTGTGGTTGCAGACCCTCAGCGCCACCGGGAGCACGCTCCAGCTCGGCGCGCGGACCGCCACCGTCCTTGCGGGCGTTCTCCACCTCGACGCGCGCGCGATCGAGCGCACGTTCCAGGATTTCCGAGAGAAGTGCTTCCTTGCTCGGGAAGTGTCGGTAGAGCGCAGGGCCAGTCATTCCGACAGCGGCGCCTGCCACACCTGCTGCTCCGCCTGCACCGAAAGTGGATACACAAAAAGCCCAGCAGGAACTCAAAGAGGTAGCGCAAGCCAAGGCTGTACAACAAGCTGCTGAAGCAGCGAAACGTGCCGAAGCTGCCGAACAGGCGAAACAGGCAGCAGCCAGAGCAAAAGCGGAGGCAGCACAAAAAT
>JAOWBP010004330.1:5314255-5417356 GCA_028571105.1 Tragopan temminckii
CTCTGAACTTAAACCTCTCATTTATTTTATGCGCTTAGATATTTCCTCATGAGTTGCAGGTGAAGTCCATATCCTGGCACACACATAAAAGCAAATGCAGAAGGAATGCGTCCTGGCAATATACACATCATCCCTGAAGATAAATCTTTTCTTGCTGGGAAGGAAAATGCATACATTTCAGGACACAAGTAAACACGTAAATACATGATGTGCTACTCCTGGGCTTTCTGCTCAGGAGGCAACATGACAACTTGCAGTTCCTAGAAAACTTGAAAGCAACTTACTTACACACTGCTTATTAAAACACAGCAAATCCTACGGAACAGCTAGAACCCAGGAAACACACACAGCGTGCTGCCATCACATCACAAACACCAAATACACGTGTTGCTGCCATTCCGGTCTAGGAAAACACTGCAAAATATAGGAACGCAGCACTGCAGTGCGGGATCTGCTGGGCCACCAAGCAGACAGAGGAGTGTCAGCTGGCTGGCAGAGCCTCATGGTGGAGTCCCCCCAACCATCCTGCAGTCCTATAGGAGCAGCCAGGCTGCCTGCTGCCCTCCTCGACATTCCCTGGGGTGGTGGGTGCAACGCCTGTTGCTGCAGGGCAGTGCCAAGCAGAGGGCAACACCTCTTGGGTTTGTTTCCTCTACATCCGTATTTCTCACAGGAAACACTATCAGGGAGCTCTGCGGGATCGTGAATATGAATTGCTTTGACCTCACTTAGTGTGATATGGCGGAGTATTAAATCTCTATTTTTCAAGCATTAAGCCGGTGTAATAGAAGGATGCTGCGAGCAATTTGCAATAAGATGAAGGGATATTACTGTCCTGGGAGACAGACAATCCAACCACATCCACAAATTGATAACAGAGATAGTGGCTTAGGTTCATCCTAGCTATTAATTAAGGGCATGTTTTATGTGGAAGATAATAACAGCTTACACAGGCAGGTACTTGTTGGTCTTCCCTTCCCTGTTGTGAGCAGCGTTCCTGGAGCTGGAGTGCAGCCAGGTGGGTCAGCGTACCTTGCTGAACCTCAGTTCACGCACTTACATCTGAATCTCTGACAGGCAAAATTAATTTCTCAAGCCTTTAGCGCAGCAGTGTTGGAGCCGCTGTGTGCCTGCACGGGAGCCGTGCTGCTGGGAGCTGCTGTGCAAAGCCCTCCTCCCGGGGACATGCAGAGGCACAGCCAGAGCAAAGGGCTCACAACTGCACTGATAGCCAACGTGTCTCTAGCCACTAATGAGCAGCTAACCATGTCCTGAGCTCTTCCTTTGCCCTCAGAACTCGCTGTCTCATTATCTGACTGATCCCCAGCTCTCAGGGAAAGGAACCCAGAATCTGATCTTGTTCTTTCTTGCCTCTGCGTTTCTCATCTTTGCTGCTAGCATCACCTCCTCAGCCACGGTACGGGTCCCCTCTCTCACCCAGTGCCTCAGCAGGCACTCTCCTTCCTTCTCCTGCAGTGAATGCAGTGGGACTCTCACAATTCCCAGTCGTTGATTCAGGTTGATTAGAGGGCTGCTACCTTTTCTCCTAAATACCAGCAGAATATTATCCTCTTACAACCTTCTGCTCCCTTCCCTAGAATTTAGCAGCAAGCCCACAGCATGCCCTGAAAGCTGCTCTGTGTCACCACGTAAGATCCATCGCTGCTCCCATTTCACTCAAGGAATTGTCTCACAGATCGCATTCTTCTCCCCTGGGCACGGCCAGCGCTGCTGAAGGGGAACGTGGTGTCAGACTGCTCTTCTGGAGAGCGCCTGCCCCGCTGGCTGCTGCCCAAAGTGTTTTGTAGAGCTGAATAATGTAGATCAGCAGTGGAAATTCATATGTAACACTGGAGGAGATTGTGCAGAAGTCCTGTGTGACAAATCAATTAAAGCATGCTTTCGTACAGCAGGTATGTATGGAGAGAAACAGAGTCAGAGACAGATTGATAGGATAAGGCTGGGGAGGCAGAAGAACTCTTTTTTTTTTTTAATATGCTTACAGATGGAGTTAGAAAACAGCTGGAGAATTACAGTGGTGAGGACAGAAGATGACTCTCGCTGACTGTTACCCACCCAAAGCCCCACACTGGGGCTCACACATAGCCCATGCACACACATTTCTGTAAAATCACACTCGGAGACGCTGACAGCTTCCAGAGCAGAGGTATGAGGCTTTACAAACCAAGGCAGTTCCTTACACACTTCCCTGATCAAACCCCCTCCACCCACTGCTTTCACTAGAAGGGAAGTCCAGGGCAAAGCAAAGCCCTGATCATTGCCTGAAAACAAAGATGTCCCACGGTGCAACAAAGCAGTGCACACCTTGGCTGTGTCCATGAGATGGACGAGATGGGATTTGTCACGTGCCCCAACATCTCAGTCCTGTGCTGAGCAGAGGCAAGGGCCGAGGGAGCAGGCTGCTGGAGAAGGGCAACGTGGCCAATGGGGAGCGAGGCCAAAAATCAAAGGGAGAAAAAGGACAAGCTGGGAGTCAGACCCCAGGCTAAAGAGGTCCTTCAGCATCAGCAGCACCTGTCTACAGCCTGCAGACCCAGCTGGCATGGGAGCCTGGGTACTCTGCATGCCATGCATCCATATCACATCCCAGCCTGCTCTTTGAAGCCAGGAGCTCTGCTGTATCCTGGCATATCGTGGATTACAACGTTTCAGGCTGCCTGCTGCAGCTCAGCTGTATGTCTGATCTTGGGTGAGAAATTTCTCTTTATACCAAACTGTCTATTCAAGTCATAAAAATAGGCCTTTTTTCCTTCTGTAAGTGCAACACTTTTCATATTTTTACTTCCAGCTGTCTAGATAGTATTTCACTTTTTTCATTTCTAGTGCTCGCTCTCAGTTATTTAATGTGAATTTCTAGGGCATGGTGCCCTTAGCAGACATCAGAGCAATATAACACAAGAAATCAGATATATACTGTTCCAGGAGAAGGCAGGAACAAAAAGACAAACTAGGCTCTTAATACATATGGTGCTTTTGATTCATGGAATATAGAAAATTGTATTTGATTATATCTGTAATGGATCCTCGTAACTTTAGATTAGGGTTATGCTGATGGCCCAACTAATGGACACTTTATTGCAGGAATAGATTTCATCCCATCATATTTTTTTTTCCTGGTATCAATTACTTTGAATGTTTAAATGTCTCATTTCTCTGCATGTTTATTGCTCAATTTTCTTTTCTTAAAAAAAAAAAATAAATAACCAAAACAAAAACCCAACAAGCCCTACTCACACAATGCCCCCAGTGTTCCTCTGACAAGTTGGAAGGACCAGTTTGCCTGCTCCTGGAATCTGGAAGCGTATCATCATCTACCAGGTGCATAGGTCAGAAAAAGATTAATATTTGTGGCTTGCAGCTGTTGAAATCATCCCAGTGTGTGAGCCATGAGGTAATAGAGTCAAAGCTCTCTTAGCAGACAAGTGGATACTATTGGAAAGAAAAAAAAAAAAGAAAAAAAAAAAAGAAAGCTCATTAAATTAATCTGTCTAAGAAGGAAAAAGAACTTGTGGGATTGCTGCCTGTGAGATTAACAGCAAATCTGATGATAAAAGAGGTTGGAAGCAAAGACGGTTTGGTGGAGAGCATCTCGTTTTCAGTCAACTTATATTAGAAAAGCCCTGAAGAATAGAATCATTAAATTATTACTCTCTGAAGCAGTGCAGAAGGGCCTTGGAGGAAATGCTGTCATGTCAGTAAAGAGTTTAAGAGTCTGTGGAGGTACCAGAGATGTTCCTTATTGATTTGAAGGCTGGGGGCAGAGGGCAGGAGGTTGGTGGATTTTTTACTTTGACTGGTTATAACCGTGTTGGAAACTCTCAAGAAAAAAAAAAAAAAACCTTGCAGAGAAAACTCCCGCACTGTCCTACTTTAAATACAGCTGAGCTGCTTGACGCCGGCGATTTCAGGCTGATCTCTGCTACGCACTTCACAGCAGTACGTGCTGCCTCATCCAGAGCTGATCACCACCAGCCATGGGGTGTGTGACATCCGTTTCCCCAGGGGGCAACAATCCCCAGTCAGGAAGGGATACAGAGCGGTCTGAGGGCATTCATCAGGGCCACAATGTGATGTGAGGGCCTACTGATGAGGGTAGCAGGTGCGCCTTGCAATGGGTGCCTGACAAGGAGAACCTGGTTTTTTAACCTTCAGATAAATTCTTCAATTTGGCCAACGTACCCAGAGGAGGAAAGAACAGTCCTGATGAATTTTTCAATTCAGCCTTGATTCCTTGGAGAAAGAAAAGAGAAAAACCTGACATTGGGATGTACAAGGGCTGCGTCGACAACAGCAAGGCTGCTGCACTCAGAAGATCAGGTCTTCCTGAGTGGTCCAAGGCCCAGGAGCCTGGCACCTGGCAGGTGTGTCCCTTCCCACCTCCATTACTGTGGAACCTAGCACCAGAAGCTCCAGGTCCCCACAGTGCCTGGTGCACTGCTCACATGGCTCAGCCTGGTTGCGGCTCTGCAGAGATCACTGCAGGCAGTGAGGGTCCGTGCCAGGCACTGCTCTCCTGAAGACCTCCATCTGCTTCCAGACAAGACTGAAGGGCCCTTCCAAGCACCAGGGATGCCCCTGGGTTGGCACATGTAGCAAGACAAAGTCCACATGTCCAGAACGCTGCTGGGCTGGGAGAAGAGCCAGAAGAAAAGGTGTGCAAGGACTCTGCGTGCACTAAAAAGTCATGTAAAGGCAATCATTGCTTTGCCAGGTATGGATTTGCAGAATGTCGGTGCCTGAACTTGGGAAAGGATGCACAGTGGGAGCAGGGGCCCAGAGGAAGCAGCATCCCTGAGTTCAGCTGCCATAGGCCAAAGAAAGAGGCAATTCCCTCACAGGGATAGGATCATTGCTTCCTGTCCCTGCATTTTCCCAGAGCCTTCCATTCAGTGCCCTGCTGGAGGCCCTGCTTGAACAATACACGCTTCTGCATATGGGCCCCTGCATGTGGCACCAGACCAGCCACGGAGGCTCCAACAAGGACAAACAGAAGAAATTCTGCCTAATTAGGGCAGAAACACCGGGGACCTGGGTGTGCAGAGCTGCCTCACCCTCTGCTCAAGCGCAGCCATTCAAATACAGGCTGCATGTTATTGCTGCTCCAAGAAGAGAGCTAGATCCACTTATTTTTTTCATTAAAATGCAAATTAATTTAATAAAAAGTAGAATTGTAAATTAATGAAGCACTTAAAAATTCTCCGTAATACAAGGCTAACACTTACTCTGTAGAATTTCTTCCAGTTAATATCACCACTAACTCTCCCGAGTGGGACCAGCCTGGCAGCTCCCCCAGTCTCAATCAGTCTCTTTGATTGGTAATGGGATCGGAGCTCACGTCAACTTTTTACTACTTTCCCATCACTGGGGGCGGTTGGGGAGTCCATCTCCTCTGCAGGAAACCCATCCCGCCGGGCCCTGCCTGCACTCAGGAGCAGGGATGTGCTCTCTCCCCTCGAAAGAGTAATAATGCATCTCTGCAATTCGCTGCAACACGACGTGAAGAGAGCAGGGCTGCTGCCCTGAGCAGAGCTGCCCTCCCACGACGTTCTGCTGCAATAACATCACAGCTGTCTCCCGTGTCGGCTTGGGACACATCTGAGCCAGAGACCGTGCATCCACGGTCCATTTTTTTCCCTAACACAAGTGCCAGATTTCAGGTTTGGCTCCAAGGCCAGGATGCGCGGCATGCAAGCTGTGGGGCTCTCTAACAAAGGGCTGGTGGGCAGCCCCATCCCACTGCTGTCACAATCACAGGCACACCAACTACCGTGCAGAGCTCCCCTGCAAGCAGCGGGACTCTCAGCAGCCCCTCCATCCCCAGCATTACCGCCTGTCTGCAGGATGGGAGCAGGGGAGGAGCCTTGCCTGGCAGGAGGTCAGCTATGGCTCAGGTGCAAAGCTTGCTTTCTGCACTCTCTCTTTTTAACTAAGGCTTCTATGAAAACGATGTAGCAAATTCATTCTTAAGATACAGTAGAATGAGAGAAGCATGCTCAATAAAATAAAATAAAATAAAATGCTGGCTGAAGGAAGCAAGGTATTTCCACAACAGGATCAACCCTTCCTGGCTTTCAGGTCCACATGCAAGCTTACTTTCTTCTTTACATAGAAGATAGAGAGAAAAAGCAATTCTGAGAACAGTTCAGTTCACCCTAAGGTAAGCATATGAAGTAGGTCAGGTACACCACACCGTCAAATTGCCCTTCCTTCTCTCTCTGCTATAAAAAGAGCCTGGGCAGACAGCTTCCATGGAGACATTGCACTAGCCCACGTTCAGAGTGAGGGGACACAAATCCTGCCTCTCTGCACTCTGGATACGGCCCAGGCCATCCCGCATGCACCCATCACAGCTCCTCTAGCATGGAGCCTCGAGTGACACACGCAGTCCCAATTCACACGTGGGCCCTGTGCCACGCATGGGCTGATGTATGGGAACCCACGGGACCGCCCTGCACACAAGGACCTGCCCGGCTCTTCTCCCCTGGCCACGCAGCAGGGACCATGCAGGCTTCCTGCTGCCGTTAATCATTCGCCACACTCATTTATTGCCATGTATACACCACTGCCAGGAACATTATCCCTTAAATAAAGCTCACCCACCCTATTATTGTAATGTCAGCCCTGAACCTCTCAGATAAGCCCTGCAGACAATTTATAATTACACAGAAGTAGCTCTTGTACACTGCACCAAGGGGCCATCAGGAGAGGATTTAGGTCTTTCACAGAGGCAGCATTTGACAGGTCTTTTTGCTGTTATTTCATCTTGACAGCTCCTTGCCACCCAGCTCCTCCCGTGGCTCCACACTCATGCTTTGTTGTGTGATCTCAGGTGAAGAGAGCATGTAATGGGCAATAATTGTGGGCGATTACTGTTTACTTGTTAACTTTGCTTGGCAGAGCAGCTGTGATGGATGCACGGACTGGAATATTCTCTTTATCCCCTGTAGCACCGAAAGTGAACTGGTGCTTAATTCAAAGGCTGAAATCTATAAAAAAGAAGACGAAACCCATCATTAAATTTCTCTTAGTGGCTATGTGCATAATTCATCCAAACACCATCAAATATAAATGGCCTCGTGTCAGGATGAGCAGTACAGGCACAGCAAATCCAACCTGCTCCAGGAGACAGAAACTGCAAAGAAGCCTCTCTCTCACCCATTAATGAGATCAGGCACCAAAGCACGTCCACGGAGCTTCCTAGGCAGGACACGGTGATGGGATCAAGCTGCCCGCAAGCAGCCCTTGCTCCCGAGCACGCGTGGCCCTGTCCTCACAGCACAGCCACCAATCCCTCACCAGTACACCACTTCATTTTTTTCCACAGTTTAATAACACTTGTATAGATTACGGTATCTAAATTCTTTATTGCTCCCCGCTAGCATCTGAACTTTGATTGGGAGCTGCATGACCTCAATTTCACAAGCAGCAGTCAGGTACTGGTAAACAATCCGTGTTCCGCACAAGCAGATGTTAATCTCAGTGGTTTAGCAAAGGCTTGCAACAAGTTTTCCAGAAAGTTTTGTGGTGGTTTTTTTTTTTCCTTCCAATTATTTGAAAAACACCAAGTTATTTAATAAATCACAGCAAGTTGTTTTGCAAAAGTATCCTTTGAACCATTAGATATTATTGTGAATGCCAATTTTTCTTCCCACCTTATGGCAGTATAAAGATACCCCACTCAATTTTCATCAAAAGCACATGAAAGCAATCAAGGCTCCTGTAGTTTCTATGGAAATAAGGGATGCAAATTGGGATTGCGTGGTGTCTTTTTTCTTGAATTTATCCATAAAAATGCAAATACTCTTCAACAGATACTGAAATATTTGCCTTGTTCTAAGGGAGGCAAAATATACAGATGAGACTCTTTTGTCCACTGGCTCTCCTGGCAAAGCCATTTGACAGCTCTCAGAGCTCGTGCTATTGAAGCTGAACAAGTCCTGTCAGAGCATGAAAGCAGTGGCAGAACTTGCTCTGCCAAGAGCATGCCCAGCCCCAAAGGGCTGCAGTGTGCTCCAAGCAGGCCCCCAGCCACCCGCTGAGCAAACGGGCTCTCCTGCCCTATCCTACAATGCAACCTCCTCCATCCGCAGGTAGCGTGTGCATCCTCACCAACGTACAAGGTCATCCCAGCCACCCTGCTGCTGGGCTGGAAGAGCAACATTATCTCTTTGGTGCAGGAAACAGATGAGAGAGAGGAACAACACAAACAAATCACATTCGTGACGCATCTGCTTTACTTTCCTGCCAGACGTTTCAAAGAGAAACACTGTGGAGGATATCCTGCCCCTGTGCACAATTCTCTTCCCACACCGCAGCTGGGACTGATCAAGACCCTGCAGCAGGAGGTTTAATTAATTCCCTTCCAACCTGAAGAATACAGAATAGTTAATGCTAGCAAAGGCCTTTGGGTTATTCCCCTAAGTGCTCTCCTGTTCTCTCCTCTTTTTCTGTAAGCTGCATTGTGTGCTTCATACACCACTTACCGATAAATAATCAAACAGCTCTGGGAAGTGCCGATCGCAGCTGGGTCTCACTCAGCCACGTGGGGCCTGCAGGGAGCTGGGGCTCATCCCTGGGGCACACTAAAAGCCTGGCAGTGGGATTTTGTATCGCTGCCGCCTGCCAGAATTAACAGCAAAGCCTGGAACCTCACCACTAAAACTCCAGAAATGAACTAGGCAATGCTGAATGGTTGTAAACCTGCTGTTAATTGTTTGTGCCATCACTGTATTGCACCTGAGAACAACAGCTAGATCAAACAACTGAACAGAGATCAAAACGATTAGTAGATCGCTTCACTTACAGCAGAAAGCACCAATTAGGTATAGCAAAGCTGTAGTCTGGTTTAGTTGCTTCTCTTAACAGCTCTGGAAAAGCCACTCAATAGACAGTAGGAAAAAAATAATAATCAGGAAGGTCCAATTGCTACAGTATAGACAGAGAGAGAAGCCATGGCAGCCATCCATGGGCAGACCATCCTGAGCTTTTCTTTTCCAAAGGTGCTGAACATCATCATGAGCTTATCACACCCCAACCCACCACAAGGCCATCCCTGCACTGCAGGGGATGATATAAGCACCTGTGTGAAAGCACAGCCCTGCCATGTGCTGCTGGACACGTACACAGTGTCCTTCGTGGAGATGCTTCAGCAGTGAGCTCTGTCTCTGTTGTTTCCTGTTTGTCACATTGTTTAATTTCTCTTTTTAATTGACTCAGACGTTGTTTAATTTCTCTGTTTAATTGGCTCAGACAGAGAGGCTGCAGGCAATGGTGTTCTCAAATCATCTCTCAGAAACGTCGCAGGATGAGGGTGACATTATTGGACATGGGTCGCAACATCCCTACCCACCACCCCAGCCAGCAAGAAGGAGGCAGCAACAGAGCAGGTAGGAATCAGGTGTGCACAGGACAAGGGCTGTTAGTGAGGAGCAAACCCAGCCTGCACGTGAGCTGCTTTCCTCTAACACACAAGCTAACAAGTGGGACAGCAGGTAGGAGGAAAGCTCAGCAGAGCACAGAGCTGACAGCAGTATTTACATCATTCATATGAGCAGCACCTGAAAGGAGCTCCCAAAGTTCCCACCACATGAGGTGAAGGCAGGTGAAGACATCAAGCAACAGGACCTTGCCACATGTATGCTGCAGCCACTACAAGGTTGGGTAAGGCACACGATTTTGAAGATTAATACAGGCTCAACGGATACCTTAGAATACACTCAACAAATGTTCTTTTGTATTTTCAAACACCTTGCATCTGGCACACCCCGTGCTTTCCCAGTCACGTGCATTACATGAACAGATGTTTACTTCTCCAGGTTCAACACATACAAACACAGAATAGAATCAGAGAATCACTGAATTTGGAAGAGACCTCTAAGATCATCCAGTCCAACCACCCACCTACCACTGGTGCTGCCCACTGAACCACATCCCTGAGCACAACACTGCCCTTCCCTTAAACACCTCCAGGGATGGTGACCCCACCACCTCCCTGGGCAGCAGTGCCAATGCCTGACTGCTCTTTCTGAAAGAAATTCTTTCTAATATCCAACTAATACAACACAACGGCCATTACATCAGCTCTGCTTTGGCAGACCCAGGTGCTTCAGAGAGTTGTTTTCCACACTCGTTTCTTTTGGTGGGTGCCAGACCAGTCTGGAACAAATAGAGGTGAGGAATGTAAGTTTAAACTTTCCCTGGAGAGCCACGAGTGTTTGGAGATCAGCAGCACTGCTCACTGAAAAGATTTGTAATAGCTTTGACCTTTGCGCGATCTCCTTTTGTCAAAAAGTACATATGGAAGAATTCTGGAAAACAGCTCAAGGTAACACCGCTGCTCTGCGGATTTTTGAGGAAATTACAGAATGCAATTTATACTGCAGTGCTACACCCCCTGCACTGGTATTTCCCAGTGAGGGTCCCCCAGGAGCAGACCAGGGATCCCAGCATGTTTAGGGACTATCCCTGGTCAAGCGCCTAGCATGATTTTTTAAGTATGCCAGGTGAACCTGAACTGTTTCCTACTTTTTTTTTTTTTTCTTCCCTCCAAAGACACACACAGAAATGAGCGCGCATCAGCCTAATAGCTCTGTGTACATTGTGCCTCATCTGTATTCAGCACATCACCAAAACGCGAGGAAGAAAATAGCCCCTGAAAAATAAATGTATGAGAGATAGGAGGAGACAAGAGCTGTGAGAAAAGCAAACAGCTCCTATCTGTGTTCTGACTTCCAGCGTCTCCGTCACTCCCACTCCCTCTGAGCTGCTGTGTACAGCTCTGAGTGGTTTTGGACTCATCAATGTTCAGAAACATTAATATAATCTGTTCTGAGATGTGCACATATTACCCGTTCTGAAACATGAAGACAACAAGAAGCAGTATATTTTTGGTGATTTTTTTTCCTTTGTGCATTTTAGCTCAGAACAATAAAAAAAAAAATTCAACAAAATACAACTCTTGTTTCCAACAGCTTAAATGTCACTTTCCTATTATTTTTACAATCTGGTCTCAAGGAATATAAAGGGCACTATATCCCAAAGAAGAATCACAGAGCTTTTCCTTTACAGGATGGCAGGATGAGAAGCACCATCCAGGACAGTTGGAAGCAAAGTCACGTGGCAGCAACTTGGAGAAGGACACCATTATGGGATGCTACCAAACAACCCATAAGGTTCTAATCTTCCAGCACCCCATCGCTAAGATTCCCATCCAAAAGTCTCCTTACTAAATGTGAGGGGCTGAAAGACTGTAGATGTCCCTGTTCCAACAATTTCATGGTTGATTCTTAGCAAGGAGTCTTAGTGTCACAAACAAAGCCCTGCCACTAGGAGCGATGCCACGGTGCCCACAGGATGGTGCCTGCTGGGACAGCCGCAGGTGGGCACACAGCAGAAATTTCTGCTCCGTTGTGAATACTTTCTACTCTGCCAACCTTCCATTTAAATGACATTTGGCTGCGGCGCTAACAGTACAGTATTGAAAATCAATAAGTGGAAAGTGTTTGAAAGCCAATCTAAATCAAATATTACAATATGGCGAAGTTAATCATCTGAAATTAACCTTATAACTGCTTGAACCACTCTAATCTATAAAGAAAATCAATATACGCATATCAGACCTTATTCCAAACCGCTGCCTGTTCCAGCTGACCATGCAAATGGAAAATAATAGCCAGGAGATGCTTATTTCCCTTTATTATATGTTAACACTCAGCACGGGGCTGAGATGCTCCATCACAAAGGATTTCCCAGCCAGACTTTGTTATGTAATGGAGAAATGGGATCTCCTCTGCAGAACCCAGAGCAGTACCACAGCAGCAAACCCACCCCAGGTTGCTTTCATGGCAGTTAATTTCATAGAGGCAGACAGCGCTGCGAGTGACTAACAGGCTGTTTCACGAGGAGAATCAATTGCTTCTGGATGGAAAACCAGCTGCTGAAGTGGCACCACACCGCACCCTGGCTGGACTAAGCTCAGCCCCTGGGCTGCACAGTGGGCTCCATGACCTTGCCATCTCAATGGTGAGCAGAGTCAGCTCCAGGCACGGACACGTAGGTACCCACAGCACGTGCAGCACTGCAGCCACCACACACAGCACCCAGGCTGCCAGCATGGCCACCTGCAGCACATCGTGCTGCATCCTAGACCAGGTCATAACAGCAGTCCCAAACATCCCTGCAGCTGATGCTGCCTCGGGGGGAATTCACCCCAGGGCTGTTGCACCTGCTGGCTGCATTCCTTTCTCACAGGCAGCAAAAGCAAGGCATGGTGATGTGCACCCCCAGCAGCTGCTGCCAGCAGCAAGGCACAGTGATTGCCTCCCCGTCTCGCCACGTTTCCAAAGTGGCCATCAATGTGGCATTTGCTAGGAGGCTCTGAGATGTGACAGTGATAAGTGCTTTGATAGCAGATAGAAATCTATAAATAACAACAGCTTTTCTCAAAAACCTCATTTTAAAATAACGAAGCCATTTCTTAAAGTGACAAGTGTCTCAAATGTTGATAGTAGAAGCTGGAGGACACTTTTTTTGAAGTCTTGGGAAAAGATGCAAGTACTGAGATCCCAGCAGCAACCTGCGCAGCCTCAGGAGTCTGGGATAAGCCAGAGTGTGCTGATCTCAGCTTTTCCAAACACTGCTTATGGGTCCCAAACAAAACAAAACAAAAAAAAATGAATGAAGGTTTGTGGACAGACAGTGTAGTCTGGAGGAGCATGGTCACTGCAATTGGGTTCTGCCTGAGTCAGATCAATGAGCAGCACAGAAATGCATTTCACTGAGTTTCCCCCAGAAAATATCCTTTGGGTACCCCCAGAACGGCCTCGCACAGCCCTCCCCCAAAGGGACAGCAAGATATGCAGAAGTGCTCCATTTAATACTTTAAGCTGAAAGTTTTAAATAAGCTAAGTGCTCAAGAGTCTCTTCATTTCTGTTAATTACTAGGAGGAGCTAAACGTTCAGAATCAATACTCAGAATTTATAAACAACCTCAGGTAGGGAGGACTCAACAGCAGAGCTCAGCTCTCAGGGAGGAGGGCTGAAAGCAGGTGCTGCACACCCAGGCTGCAGCATGGGGCACATCCAGCAGAACAGTGCTCTCCACCCCACAGCACTCTGTTACTCTGCATCATAGTTTTACACTTGGAGCTTTCCAAGGAAGGGACTGTATTTAACTTAATATGGGTATACAGCAGCCATAGGATAGAAAAATCTTTCTGCCGAAGCCATGAGCTTCTGCCACAGTGTGAGAGAATAAATAATGATGAGACTAATGGCAAATACAACTATCCCAAGTGCTCAGAGCGTGCTCCAGGAAGGCTGGTACTGTGTCAGAAGGAAGGGGTGCACTGTGAGGAGCAGGGGGTGCAGCCCTGGCTCTGCACCTTTGTATCTCCTTTGCAGGCCACTGGAAAAGGGAACCTGGGTAAAAGCAGTACTGGTAGTGCTGTGAGTTCCTCATCATCACCCACCGTGTCACCACTTCCTGCGACAGAACAGCTTTGGCAGCCTTCCTTTCATTCAATTGCTCCCAGGAAAAAGCTGTTTTTTCTCCCGTGCACACGGACCCGGTGCGTTAAGAGCCCACGCAGATTGGAAATGGGCATTCCAGTAATTACACAACTGTAAAACATAGGGTAGGCTTTTGCCCAATGTCACTAAAACCATTTACAGCCTATTGGAGGGGACACTTGTCCCATTAAGAAACCAAAAGTCATTCTGGCTTTCTTCAGCCTCAGGGCTTGGAATAAAGAAGCATTTACTGCCTAATTAAATTTTAATATACTGGCAGAGTACAGCTCTTCCTGTGAATCCGCATTGGACGGTACGCTCGACTGCACAGAAAAACAGCAGGGCAGGGCTGCCTGCGGTCAGCAGTGCTGCTCCCAGCTGGCATGCAGAGAGCTGCGGGTCACTGCAGTGCTGCACCAGCACTCCTACTTGCTTCTGCACATGGATGCACCACCCCTGAATCTCGAGTCTTTCCACAGCAAAAACGCCATCAGGAAACAGGATGCACGCACTGTGACGGGAGGAGAATGTGACTGTGGTGGCATGGCAGAGGTACAGTGCTTTCCTAGGATCTGATGGACAGAGAAGACAAACATCGGCCAAGTCTGCAGCTCTAACAGGGCACTGCCTGCCACAGCCACACAGTTTATTAATTCTCTGTTGCTTGCTAATAGGGTACATCTGAAACCAAGCAGCTCTCCCTTCCTCAAAGGGCTGCTCTCTTTTGCTCGCTAAATGAGGACTCCTTTGCCCATTAAAAACAAGCAGACGGCAAAGAGTGCTGCCACAAGGGCTGACTGCTCCAGGGAGACAGTTGTGCTCTAGAGCAGAATGCAGCATCCAGGGCACGTGCTAGGAAGCTGCTCTTCTCATGCTCCTTTTTCGGCCTCAGTGTCTGCTGCGCAGCACTGGGCTCCCTCCATCTGCAACCCAGAGAGCAGCTGTGGTCCCTCACCTGCCCCTACTTTGCTACACTTGGGCCAGTGTTCCCCAGTAGATAAACACCTGAGAAGTGCCTTGGTGAGACCAGTGGCTGACAGCCAAGAGCACAGACAGGTCCTGGTGCTAAAAACATGATTTTTAAATGGGTGACTCATTCGTTTTCATTGTGCCACGGCTCTCCCACCGTGAAGCTGCCTGCAAGAAATGTTCACGCAAGCCTTTCTGAGCACTGTGCAGAAATAAGGTGCTGTCAAAACAGCATATATTTGTGCAGCTGCCACAAGGAGTTGTTACTGTATTTTTCTTTAATAGAGAGACAAGTGTGCTCTTGTGCACAGACTGATAGCAATCAGCTGTGCTGGGAAGAGACAGAGCTCATAGAGATGTCCCAGGGCTGACACAGAAGGCCAAGTTTCAGGTCTGAAGCAGAGCAAACCAGAGGACACTTGCTGGTCACATCACAGATCCAAGTGCCCTTGGAAATACTCAGTATACTCAATACTCAGACTGCTGGATTCAGAGCCAGAAATACTCCAAACTCTCTGCTCCCCAATACCAGAAATGTTTTCACATCATCACAGACCTCCTCCCCTCTTTGCCACTGTACTCTGGGCCTCTGCAGACACAGCCAGTGCAAGGTGAGGAGTTCTGATAGAAAGAGCCCTGCTGCATGCTAAGGGATCATCCATGCCACCAGCAGAACTGCTGCCAGCAGCACTGGGGGTGAAGCAGCCTTCAGCAGTCACTGCCTGCTCCTCCCACTGCCACACGCATGTACACACATACACACAGGCACACCACTCTTCATAGCTGTCTGCACACAAAGCAAAATGCCAAGCAATTGAGTAACTGTAACGCTCCGATGCAGTCCAGCCAGGGAACAGCCGGTGTTTGATCAATATTTTTCACAACAGCCACTTCCATGTGATAAATGCACTTATGGGGAAGAAGAACAAATTAACCTCCTGGTGCAGATGGCAGCTCCTGCCTGGGAAAAAAAGACAGCTCAATTCAGCAGGGAAACAAGGAAAGGGACACAGCTAGAATTCCCCAAAACTGACCATATGAGAAGCACCTGGGAAGTATTAATGAAGATCAGCCCTAGCAGTGCCCACCCACCCATGCAGGGGGAAGCAGAAACCAAGTCTGTCACTGCAAGTCTGTCATCTGTGTAACAAGGAGAGCAGCAGGGAGCGAGACCCATGCAGGAAGCAGCAGCAGCGGAGCCCGTGGATAATGTATATACTTGGGGCAGCTGATGGATGAAGACAACGAAGGAACTGTGCTACAGCATTGTGCATGTGAGATAAAGGCACCTCCAAATTCGCTTCCCTACATCAGTCCTTCCACTGGTCACTTGGCATTCAGAGTCATAGTAATTCAGCAGCTGGTTGGATCAGACTATGTCAGATTTCTCACCCACAGGCCAACTGGATGCAAATGGCAGTGAGCAGAGCAGTGCTAAGTAACCTTGTGCTGCATCAGCCTCAGCATCGAGAGCAGAACAATTACAATTTAGTGTCGGGCCCTGGCACTGTAAGTGGTCCAGGAGCCCCATTTTCCATCTGAGTGCTGTCCCATTTTTTTCATCACTGCCTGTCTGCATGGATTTGTGTCCCCACTGGCTCTATTTGGAGGCAGCAATACAGGATCTCATAGGCCAGACCCTGGGCAACACCTGTGCTGCACAACTGTGTTGAGCCAGGAGCTGGGCTCTATCCCTGCAGATCCCTTCCAACTTCAGCTGTTCTATTCTATATATTCCCAGGGTGTTTATTTTTTTCCCCTCTCTAAGAGATGACACCCAACCTGGCTGTAGTCTGCCCTCCACACAGGGGCTGCTGACCCAGAAGGTCTGAAGACCTGTTCTGACAAGGAAAAAATGGAGTGCACCTTTGGTGATCTGGAAGGAAAAGGGACTGAAAACCTCGGACCAAAGATGATAGTCTATTCTTGTTCTGGTTTTGCACTGAAACAAATATACAAGGTGTGATATTGCTGGAAATTCATTAATTTTCCACATATTCTTAGTAAGTTAATCTATCAACTAGCAACTGCATAAATAGAACAGGCAAAAATGCTGAAAGTAGATTAAACATTGATGTAAGTATATATTGATTCGAACATTCCTGCGCCTTTGCTTGTGACACATCAATAAAATTAAATAATATCTTAATAAAATGTCTTGGTAATTATGTCTTCTCCCTTGGGTAAGCGTGCCCTCCAGCAATGTAATTAAAACCAAAATTACATTAACTCTCCAGTGACCAATTTACAAAAAAGAAAAAAAATTAGGAGTCTAGAGAGTTCTGACCTGTTGCACCCAACAAGATGATTCCCAGTGTGCTCAGTCCAGCTTCCACACCTGACTTACTTGGCTTGAGCGATGATTGTCCTCACAGCACACAAACACACCAAGAAAGCCAGGTTCCTGCTTCCCAGGTATGGGAAAACACAAATGCTGTGAAGATTCTTTCTCCTGGTGCAGCCAAGCAGTGACAAGTCACAGCCAGGCCACACGCACCTTGCTGGCACCCAGCACAGCCCATGCTCCGCTCAGACACCTGCCAGGAGTCTGCCATCCACTGTGGCCCACCCCAAACCACATCCAAGCTGGTAGCTCTCAGGGACACAGAGAACAGCACTGATCTGAGCCACGCGCAGTGATTGTGCTGTGCTAACACTACACCCATCCTCCAGAGGTCAGCTGGCAGTGAGATGAGCAAGCCAGGCGGGATGGAAATGAGCATTTACCAGAGGGTATCAGATGACCGTGTTAGAATTGGTGACTCAAAGCAAATAGTCCAATTACAGATCTGGCTGTGCAGTTAAGAGACATGGAGCTTGCAGGAAGCTATTCCCTCTGTAGTTGCACTGTTTCTGAGGGGTGAATGAAGTGTTGCTGCCCTTGTTTACAATCCCCAGTCACTACCGGCTGAGAAGTGCCAAACAACCAACACACTGACTGTTTTGCTTTTTCCTACAAATGAAGACTGTGATCCAAGCCTGGCCTGCAGCATCCCATCCTTCATACACCGCTATTCTTTCCATCCAAGCAGCCTCGCTGGCTTCTCCCAGCTCTGTCAACACAGCATAACACCCTCTGCCTCCCACTCCTGTGCCTCTCGTCTGCCACTCTGTGGAACATGGCAGCCAAAGACTAGGTGTGAGGACACAGCACATGCTACCACTCACCATCACCCCAGAATGCTGCCCAGCCACAGGTGCTGGGGGTGAACACGGCAGAGTCCCCTCCCCATGGGATGCCAGGACAGTGGCACCAGCAGTGCTCCAAGTGAGGAGCAGCTGTTTGAAAATGTCACTAAGAAACATCGTTACTCACAAGTGCTCAGAGCATATGAGAGCCCATCATTAACACCCGAGGCACCACAGCCCTCTGTCACTTCCCATTTGGCAGCAATAGCAGCAGCTCTTCCCACTGATGGAGACACTGACAGTGTGACCTTTCAGGAGCCACTGTGTCATCAGTTTGCTCTGACTCTGCTGTGCCACACTGTCAGTCTGTCACCAAAACTTGCCACTCACATAACCTATTAGTTGTCCAATTTGTCTTGCTGTCACAGACCTCAATACGCAGCCCAGTGACTCTGTGCATTTCTAATACCCTTGTTAGTTAATAAAACAACACTTCGGAGTTTACGAGGTTGAAAAGCCACATCCATTGCAACAGATCCTGCCAGAGGGAGCAGTGCTGCCCTTCGTGGTTTTGAAGAGCAGATCACCTCTGGTCCAACAGCAGCAAGATGGGCTGTAAGGTGCCCACAGCTGCCTGGGATGCAGAAGACCAATGCATGACACTCATGTGGGCAGCAGGGAAGACCTCATGTGTAGGAAAAGCAGTGCATAAAGCTGTGAACGCACCAAATGGCCATGAAGCCTATTTCTCTGACAAAGAGACCATCTCTTGTCCTTTCACACCTTCAAAACAGGGCTTCTAAGTATGTGCTGAGCAAGCTACAACACTTTTCAACACAGAGGTGCTCCATAAATGGGGACAGTCCAGATCAGGAGAAAGAAAGGCACAGCAAATGGAGATTTGAGTACTGGGATTGATCAGAGGCTTCCCCTCCTGTCCCAGTGACAGGAGGACAAAGGGCCATCTGGCACACAGACAAGCCTCTGTCCCAGACACCACATCTAAGGCCTCAGCATCACTGTGTTAGGCACTTGACCTGTTACTTTCAGGACTGTCAGGCAGAATCTTTCCTTTACCCCCAGGAGATGATCACAGCCCCAGATGTGAACTGGCATCCAGCAGAGCAATAGCCTTTAAGGCTTGACTTGCATCACACGGTTTGCTTTGAGAGGTGACTGTGCCCTGTGCTGGGCTTCTATAGCTGTTTTCATCTGAAGGCCTCACAGAACTGTGCAGCCATTCATTAGCAAAGAACATCTTGGCACCATCAGCTAATGAGAGAATGGAAGCAGATGAAAAAGCAGTTCCTGAAAATTCAGGATTGATCCAGGTTCACAGCAAAGCTTTTTTCCCCCCCTTATTACAGTTGGAATGAAGACACTCTGGCAAACTATTGTGCTGCTTTGCATGGCAATAAACAGATACTTGTCTACTTGGATGCAATTAGAAAATGAACCTTTAGTCATATAGCAAAGAGCACAGAGTCTCTGCTTACTTAATTTTCCATTGAAATCCCACTAATTCTGTGTGCTGTACTTTATCATGCATTTAAGCACCATAGTTAAAACCCCAGTATGACATTTTACACCTGACTTAACCAGCACTAGATTATCAGCTGTTAGGTTGAGAGTGCATTTTTTTACAACTTGCTTTTCTCTGAACTTGCATTAAAGGGCCCTGGAAACCTACTGGGACAGAGAAGGCTCAAGACAGTCGCAATGTAACCTTACAGCTCTTGGCGTGCTAGTGCAGACCATTAACTGCAGATGTCCTTCTGAAGATCAAGAGCACTTCAAAGCCTCCTAAATTCCTTCCTAAGCTCCAGAGGCTTGGAACATTTGCACAGCTTATGCCAGCTGACCTTGATTCATAAGGCAGCACTCAGATTCAGAGACTAAGACTTCTCCTGGAAGTAGTTTAAATATCTCCCATCCTCTGGCATGAAATAGTCAGACCACTGTCCTTTTCCTGGCTGAGACAGAGTTAATTATCTTCAATAGTTGCTGGTATGGTGCCACGTTCTGGACTTAAGAGAAAATAACCATGATAATGCTGATGTTTTAGTGTAAACACAGCTCAACAGCAACAACTAAATCTTATCTGCTTCTTGTGTTTGCAGCCTGTAAGGCCAACCATATCCTGGGCTACATCAACAGAGGGGTGGCAGCAGGACAGAGATGGGATTATCACCCTCTCCTCTGCCCCTCTGAGGCACCATCTGGAGTGCTGCATCCAGTCCTGGGGCCTCTCAGCACAAGAAAGAAGTGGAACTGATAGAAAAAGGCTAGAGGAGGACCACAAAGATGCTCAGGGGCTGCAGCACACCTCTCCTGGGAAAACAGGCTGAGGGAGCTGGGGGTGTGCAGCCTGGAGAAGAGAAGGCTCTGGGGAGACCTCATTGTAGCCTTCCAGTACATGAAAGGAGCCTATAAACAGGAGGAGAGTGACTTTTTACACGGGCAGATAGAGATATGATAAGGAGAAATGGTTTTGAACTAAAAAAGGGCAGATTTAAGTTAATTGTTAAGAAAAAACTCTTCACTCAGATGACAGTGAAGCACTAGCACTGCCGCCCAGAGCTGTAGGGGTCCCACCTCTGGATGTGCTCAAGGGCATGGACAGGCCCTAAGTTGCCTGAGCTAATGAACTGGAAACTATCCCTGGCACAGGGGCTGGAACTGGATGATCTTCAAGGTTCCTTCCAACATAAGCCATTCTATGCGTATATTATTCTTTCCTATTAAATCGCCTTCATCTCAACCCATGAGTTTCACTCTGTAATGCTGTGACACAATGGAAAACAGAGCAATGATAACAGAGCAGCAAAGTCCTAGGCTACAGTAAGTGATGATATGCTCAACACAACAGCTGTGAACACAGAAACAAAGGAAAAAAATAAATAAATAAATCTGCTTACCTTTCAAAGACTTTGGGTGTGCAGGGATCTCCAGCAAGAGATCCTTGCTGCCACTGCCAACCCTTAAATGAGGTCTGGGAACAGGTGGATCCTGTCTCCACCCTTCTGGTCACTCAAGTATATTGCATGCACCTGAGCTCCCCTGGGTTGGCCCTGCCTTCCCACCAGGTGCTCAATCACTGATCAGTCTGTGACTTTGCATTTCCACTACACACCCCCACCTCCATCCCCCCTGTTCTGTCCTCTATCCCATGGGGAGATGAGTGAGCAAACAGCTGTGTGCTCCTTAGCTGCCTGCTAGGTTAAACAACAAAAAAAACCACATTTGCACAGATTTACAGAGTTACATTTTCAATAGTCTGTGTTAGAGTAAAAGCAAAGCCTTGATGCTTTATCTGTAAAATCGTGTGCTTATGAAACACTGAGCACCACAAAGAGAGTGTTCTATATGCAGTAAGTGTTAAGAATTATAAAGATCTATGCAAGTTTTTGTTGCTTACAGGTTAACCGGGTAGCTGTACGCAGCCCAAGCGTGCCTATCCCTCTACGTGCTTAATGCAATACATTGCTGGAACAGCCAGGCCAGGGCCAGGAGAGCTCCCCATCTCGGCCCCAGCTCCAACCGGCTTTCCTGCATGGGGCAGTAACAAGAGTAAAAAAAGTAACAAGCCAGCTGCTCTATTGATTTATCTTCAAGTGAGGAAATGATATTTCATTCCCATACTGAAACATTTTCCAGACAAAACAGATTCATCCAGGTCTCAACCTATGGAATGACAAGGTCTTTCTAAAAGAAAAGCAGCAAGGTTGCAAATCCAAAATTGCTGTTTGTTCTGTCATGAAAGCTTGAAAATTAATTTATCAGGTGAGTTTTCTCTGTATTCTATATGACATTTATTTTATCCTCTTATAGGCTTAAAAAAAAAAAAAAAAAAAAAAAGTCATGACTGCTTCCTTCTGTGAAAAGGCCACGATCATCTGAAAGACAGGACAAGCACGTTTCATGTGCCCAGGCATGCACTGTAACAAACGGATTCCCCTCCTCTACAATTAATGCATTAACACAAAGAATTCCTAAGACAATATGGTGAGTGAAAACCATATGTCACAGCAATGAATGCCTCAAGGAGTGTGTGAAGTCTTCTTTAGTTAGTTGTCTCTACTAGAAATCTGGGGGAGGTTCCCTAATCCCTCTGTAAAAGAGCAGCGGAGATGTCTTCTCCCTGACGCTACTGGGACCAGGCACTAACGTGCATTAGTGCCTGCATGTTCTCAAGAAACAGTGAAGTTAATTACTAATTTCTGAGCACTAATGTCAGCTAATTTGCATGTATTCTAGCTGCAAGCACTTTGGAATTTGAGATCTGATGATTTATTTTAGAAGCACTTACTGTCATAACATTAGTAGAAAAATAATTTAGATTATATGTAACTTAAATGCTTCATGGAAAAAAAAAAAATCCCATTGTGTCTATTTTTAGAGGCCCAAGGGCACTGCCATTCCCCAGGAAGGAAATGTTCAGTCTGTGTCTGTACATTTGGAAGCACGGGCCTTGTTGGTACACCAGCCTTGCACTGCGCCTTTCTCCACCGTGGATCTCCTGATTTACCAGAGTGACAAAAAGGATAAATCATTCCATCGCTTTTTAAGCAAATGAACCATTGCATAAATAGTACAGTCCAAAAATCAGAGATGCAAACACCAGAGCAATAACAAAGAGCAGACGGCTTGAGCACTCTAAGTGGCATAACAGCATTCTGTTTCAAAGATGGGAAAATAACAAACAACAATGAGCTTTCATGCCCTGGCAGCTCCTGCCAGTTACAAGTTCACTGAAGGGCATCGATCTAACATGAGTTTGTTTAGTGTCAGCTGTGATGGTGCTATATGGGAAATTGATTTCTTCTTTAGTACATTCTCCTCCAATGGAAGCTGGCTCTCCATGGCGATGGGATGTGTTGATCAGTTTAACGAACTGCCAATGGGATTATGCAGAATCATTTCAATTGGTTTTCAGTAGCTGTGTGAAACGGCATTTGCCAGAAACACAAGTCTGTGTGGGCCTAACCAAAAAGACAATGAGATCTGAGCCCCATAGCCTTATCCTAAAGAGGAAGAGACACACAGAGCCTGAACTTCTTCAATATCTTATGTGAAAAAGTGCAGCCCCCACAGACAGCAGGCATCCCAGGTATAGCCAGGCTTCTCCTAGGACAGAGAGGAATCTTTAGTGCCGTGCATATAGAAACTAAGAGCAGCTACTGACAAGCAGCTACTGCACCAGCTGCACAGACTGATGGTCAGTCTGCCCACACCAAAGCACTGCACACAAAGACACGTCCACACCACACACCAGGGAGAAGCAAAGGAAGGTCACTTCTTGACCTTTGCAGCTGTCAGGACCCTAAAAAAAGCTCGGGTCCTCCAAGTGAAAGGTGAACAGCTCACCTAACTTCATTAAAAATAGCAACATTAGTTATTTCAGCCTTCCAGGGCAGGCATAAAGATAGATGAAAGGAATAAGGCAAGCTGGGAACATCAATAAATTACTGCAGCTGCTTATTGGCTGCAGTATTCAATAGTTTAAAATGTTTTCTGGTGCCTTAGGCAAGCAGAAGGTTTGCAGAAATGCTGAGCCCATCGTCTGTGATGTATCATTGTCACTCATCAGCTGCTAAGTTGCATTTCCTCTTCCTTTCCATGCAGCTTGTGTAGCTGAATGGCCACAGCAGTGAATTAGAGAGATGATGTCCCTAGGCTAGCGTGAGCTGCATGGAGACTAAATGTCAGGAGGACAGTCTACATTTCTGCTATTCAGAGATGGATGTGTGAAGCCAAAGACCTGCGTGCAAAGGAAGGGAAATACTTTAAGAGAATCAAACATCTGCATGGATGAGGTGACCTGCCTGCCCACACGCAGACCTCCCCAACCTGCTGGGAGGAGAGCATCCCCTACAATGACATGTTCTAAAGCCATGCCCTGTAATGTCCCTAGGTCCTCCTTCAAAAGAGGAAGACATAACAGCAGGACAGGGACAGAGCAGGACTTGCCCTTCAATATGATATAAAGTGGAGGTTCCACTGATAATGGGACAGGCCAAGTCAACGCAGTGGGGCCAAGGAGGAATCAATCCCACACTTCCCTGCAGCATTAAAACCAGGCTCTTCTTTTCTGAGGAAGAACTCTGCTTCATTCATAATGACCCCATGGAATCCCACTCGTGGAGAGGGCTGTTTGTGAACAATTTGGTCCTGCCCCAGCGTATGAAGGATATGACAGGCCTGCAAGCCTGCTAATACAGCAAGCACTCAGAAGTATCCTTGCAGCAGCCAAGGGAAAACCCAATCCAATTAAAAATTATTTTGGCTGACCCACTCCTAGTAAGTGTCATGTATCAGCAAAGATGATACTCACAAATGTAGTGGACTGTTCCATGTGGCTTTGGCTGCTGTTGAAAACATTTAATAAACTCTGGAATATGAATCACTATCAAGCACCCTGAACATTAATTTTAGTCACAGTTGGCCACACTGTATCACCCTATAAACACCTCTCCAGTTTCAATTAACATTTCTCTATCTCCTGTCTCACCGAATATTATATTTAACTAATTTAAGAGGATTGGTAAAGATAGTTTTCACACTTCACAGGAAAGCATAATGAAATAATTATACCTGTACCTACAAAAAGCATGAGGATATTGCATAAAAAGCTTTAAAGTCATCTGAAGCACAAACTTCTCTAGGAGACCTTCACTTGAGCTCTGGGTACCAGAACTGCTGTGCAGGTGTCTGCAGCTCCTTCCTCAGTATTTGCTCCTGCATTTCCCCACAGCAGCCCCTGTGCTCAGCCCAGAGCTCCCTCTGCAGAACAGGCATCCTCGTGCCACAGCACCTTTATTCAGCTGCCACACGGCCAAGTGTCATGCGGAACTTTGTGACTGAACGGAGGCACAGAAGACAGCTTCATGCAGAAGCAGTCTGATAACAACCATCAGCCCCCTCACTGCCCAGGTTCCCCACCCACGTCCTCACCATTTGCCATGGCTTGGTACCTCTGAAACATGGCCATGGTCCTGACAACGTCAAATCAAACTGTGCTGTGGAGGGCCCCATCCCACAGTGTGATCAGGGTCCCAGAGCCCACAGTTCCCCAGGGCATTTGCCCCACAGAGCTGCACGACTGAGATGAGCCCCAGACTTACTATGTTCTTTTTTTTCTGCCACCACGAACTCATGCTTCCCCTTACAACAGTAGCAGTAAACATACTTTACAGCTATTTTTACTGCACAGAAATTAGCCCAGCAGGAATTCAATTCCATTCAATTCCTTTATTCTGAGAAGGGAAACCTCTGTGCTTACTTCAGAGCATAACAGCCACAAAAACCTGAAGGAAGGCACGGAAAGGACAGAAAAAGGAAACGACCACTGGAGAGAGGTTGGGAGAGCTCATGACATGTCCACATGCCCCAAGACCTATGAGATAGCTGCCCAAAGGCACTCTCACCCATATGACCCTTCTGCCCCAGCACTCAGCTCCAGGGAACACAGCTCTGTGCAGGGGGAGCTGGAAGCAGCCTTCATCATTCCCTCGGGCAGTGCTCCACCCAGACCCTCACAGTGCCTCCCACACAGACTCCAAGCAACAAAAGCCTCTAATGCTCAGGCACAAACCTTCCTTGTGACACCCCTCTCCCAAGCACCAGCCATGTCCTGTGCCCGGAGTATCAACAGCAGGCAGCTGGGAGCACCTCTGCCTCATCCCTCCTGCAGGGAGAGAAGGACACAGGGCAGAAGGGGCTGAAACATGACCAGCATGGGGGTGCATAACATCGCCATAACATAACTTCTGGAGTCTGGAGGACACACTCTCCACCTTTGCCCCCTGTACATATAAAGATGCACGCTAAGGGGTGGTAGCTCCTGTGTGTACAGGCAGTGAGGCTGAGGCACTAAAATGAGCAGATGTGAGAGCATGTGCATGGTGAATTTAATGGAACGGAAAGGCTCCTTTCTCAGCATGCCAAGGCCACCGCGGCTCCTGCAGGGCTCCAGAGGTACCTGCAGAAGTGGGCAGCCCAGAGACCCTTACAGGAGCCGTTGCTTCCTGGTCTGATCTCAGTCTGGGTCAAGGCTGCAGCCCTGTAATCTACAGAAGCTTCCTTAATTCAGACTCTAGCGAAAAAATTTGCACTCTGATACTTTGCAGTAGCTCCCTAATGTTAATGATTTGAACCTGAGGCGCTGGCAGCACAAAGTCATGCGGAGTCACCACTTTCTGGGCACACTTGACTTTGCTGGACTTACTGCTCTCACAACTTCTTCCCCACGCTCAGAAACTCCAAAGTCAAAGCCCTCATCCTGGTGTTTATATTACCTCATTCAGCATCATTGTGACTTTCTCAAGAATACGTGACTTCCTCAAAGCATCACAAAAGGAGAACAACAGGCTCATTCCCTTGCAACTGAACAACCACACCAAGATTTTGGATTTAACTATGTAAATACTTCACTGCTGCTCTGTAACCAGAGCATGGGTGATTTGTAAGGAGGGGAGGTACTAAACTCCATCTCACATCACCATCCTGGGAAGCGTGCTGTCAGCCCTTCGCTAATTTGAAGCTGCACAGCGTGCTGACCTCCCACACAGGACCACGGGGCAAATCCCAAAGTACAGTGCAGCACACAGCTTCTGAGCATGGTACAGACACAGGAAGGGACCCAATCTGCCAGGCCTCCAGACCACCCAGGCTAAATTCACACCAGCCCAGGTCTGCTCTGAGCCCCTGCACCCAGAGCCAGTACAGCTCAGCGCCGCAGGTGGCCGATGCTCTGCCCCCAGGGACACACCTGCGCTTGGAAAGTGAACATATTTCTGGGCTTATCTGCCTGCTGGAAGCTGTTAGCAGGAGCAGCTTCCTCCTGCCTTCTGGAGACAGCCAATTTCCTCATTGGCAGTGACAGGTTTCAGAGCCACAGCTCGGCACAGACATCTTGTACGCAACACAAGGACAGAATTCCTTTCACACATTTCAGTGCTACCAACCTGCTTATGCAGCCCTGTCACCAGCAAGTCCAGGAGCCTCCCTAGGATATAAAAATAGCAATCACTGGGGCTTGTATTTTTTTCTTCCTCTTGTACTGGCACTTCCTGAGACTGAGCATACATACGTGCACATATCTTGCCAGCAGGAAATTATGCCAAGGATGTTTTGCATCTATTTCTGAATGCAGCCCTGGCTCCAGTCCAGACAGCTCCAGACCCAGCATGCAGGAGAGCCCTGCGGGCTGCAGCAGCAGGTGAGCCACCAACAAACCTGGGACACTGGCACTGCCACCCAGGAGCACCAACAGGGAGCCCCAGGGTGGGAGCCAGGCTCTGCCAAAGGAGAGCATTCACCCCACCGTCCTTCTGCCCCTGGTGTCCTGAGGTTTTCAGTCCCTTTATTTGTTCTTGAACACTCCGTGACACAATTCAGTCCTCTGCTGGCACCTGCACCACCCACCATCACCTATCTTCATCAAAAGCAGTGACTCTGATGGCACCCACAGGTATGGGCACACAGCATTGCTCCATCAGCAGCCACTAGCTTCTCCAGTAGAGCTTGGCAGTGCCTCATTGTACTCTTCCTGAGCCTCTCCCTCATCCTGTGCACACATGCCTCACGTCACCCTGCTGTGCCACCCTGGCTCTCAGGGCCCTGACCATGTCTATGCCACCAGCTCATTAATGGTTTTCGCAAAAAACTTTTATTTGGGAACTGTTATGACTGAGGAGCATTTGGCTTCACCCTGTGGTCATCAAGCCCTTATCTGCAGGGTTAATCACTACGGTATTTCTGTTCATCAGTCTTAAGAGCTCCATTCTCAAGACACGCAGTAATTACACAGCTTTGAGTCTCTACACAATACCTCATCCAGCACAGCTCAGCCTGCGAGCATCTGCCCCGTCCTTCCTTGAGCACGTGCCCATAGATGCTGATGGCTTAATATTGCCATTTATTTTAGATTGTAATGCTCTCATTTTTGTGCAGCAACTCATTTTTAATAGAGTTTGGAAACATTTTTTTGTATGTCTCTCCTACTCCATGGGTGTTTGCTCTCAATTTATTTCTGCGCTTCTTATCTTCTCAAGAACTGCATCACTTGTTCCAAGTCCTGCTCATTTTCTGCTCCTTATTGTGATTTTTCTTTAATTTCATCTTGTTCCTGCACTTCCCAATCACACATTTCATCACTTCTGCTTCCCTGTTTCCAACAATATGTGATTTCTTTATCTTAATTGTATCACCCAGTCATCTGGTTCCAGGATGGCATCCCTTTACCTCACAGTGCAGTCCCTTTAATCATTACTCTTCTGGCATGTATAATAATAGCCGAGAGAAGCTGTTAGCTTTCACCTCCCAGTTACAGTCACATTTTTTTCCCTCCCATGCAAGTCCTAATGACAACACAAGCCAAAACCCTCCAGACATCTCCGGGTACAGCCTGCAGAAGGTACTTTCTGCTCTACAAGCTGCCCTGCTCAGCTCCAGGTGAGCAGCAGGGTGATGTGCAAGGCCAGCCCTGCAGGGAAGGGAAACCTTTCTGAAGGATCAGATCCAGCTCCTTGGAAGAGCTCCACAAGCTGACAACCCTGTGTACCTAAACTGCTCTTTTACAGATAGAAGCAGTCAGAAAAGGACTACTCTCTGTCCCATGCCATTGCTCAAGGGTTGATTTATCTTCAAAATGACTCTATTTGTAGGGCTCAAAAGTTAAACATATCGTAAATGTAATCTCTTGGAAACCTGGGCAGAGAGCATGGAGCAGCCAGAAGTGAATCAGATGCTAAACATTTCCAGAGCTACAAGCACATAAGCTGCTGCAGGACAAAGACCTGCATATGAAATAACAGGAGAAGAGTTTTTTGTTAAGCAATAAGACAGTAAGCAGATGCTGTGCAGTATCTGGAACAGAAGGACAGCACTGACTGACCCAGATGTCGGTGTGTTTATGTACATTGGAGGGAAAACATGCAAACAAGTATGCAAGGCTCTAAGTGGTGGCAAAATTGTTATCTGCCCTGTAAGCCTCACACCTGCCAAAACAGGAGGAGATGTACACGGAGGGTGAGCAGGTTCACTGAACAGTGCCACGGACTTGTACTGTGCTGTCTCAGAGGTCTTTGCCAACCAAGACAAACCAGACAAACACTAGTAGAGAGGCAGAATACACAAATGCTGGCAAAGAAGCATAAGATGACCATCAAAAGAATGTCAGCAAGTGGTCCTGGCAGTAGCGGGGGGGAGGTGCTGGGCTGCTTCCTGGGCAGCATGAGTTGTGCACACACCTGCTCAGAGCCAAACCCAGCGGCTCTCCTTCAGAGAGTTCCACTCATGGTGCTGAGGCTGGGGAATCCCAGATCAAGGCAAGGTCAGGGAGATGATTTACTTAGTACGTGTGATCACAGTGAGCAGAGGGGTCACAGGAGCAGGAAAGCACTGCCTTCCACACACTAAGGCCAATGCTGAAACAGTCTATGCCCTTTATGGTCTTACTGATGCATGAGAGACTGTCAGAACAGAGTAAAAGCCTGCAGGGCTTTTGAGAAGCAAGCACAGCACTGAGTAGTGAGAAACTGCTGGTGAAGCACAGCTGCTGGCAAGAGAGCCTCTGCTCCTGCCATCCCAGCACTGTGAACCTGAACAGTGCTTCCTACTGCATTCCAGCAAGCCACTGCCTTTCCCCGCTGCTGGAAGCTGCCAAGGCAAGAGTAGATCAGGATGCTTGGAGCTGCAGCAGTCCTGGGGAAGACAAGATGCAGCATGCAGCAAGAGCACATGTTGAAACTTCAGTTCAGAAGTCCCTGAGGCTCAGCTTCACTGAAAGATACTGAAAAAGCTATGTGACAATAACACTGCTTGCTTTCATTCCTCCTTATTCCCATACATTAAACAGGCATACTCACGTGTCTTAAATCTTACGCATTCAAGACATGTTGATGTATTCAAATATTTCTTCCATGCAAATAAGACTCTATATAATCCATTCTAGGCAGCCATAACTTAAACTGACAGCTACTAAAATCTGGGGGAGACTGCTATAGGCATGACAAATACAGATAACAATACTTAAATGCAAAGTGAAACGCACCAGTAGTCAGCCATGGAAACAGATGGGGAAACTCCTGATGGGCACTCAAAGGTAAACGAAACAATGATTCACCTACGCAGGTCTGGAGCTCAGCATTGGCACTTCTCGTTCCATCCATCCTCCCATCCCCCCTTAAAAAGCAGTTATTTTTCCTCTGGCAACAAGGAATGCTGTCAGAATCAAAGTTAGAGACCTTTCAGAGAGGAGCTCTTCAAGACATGCTCTTGCTCAGCAGCATTCACCCTGCAGCCAGGAGAGGCTGCCCCTACGTGCAGCATTGGTCACAGCGGCTCTGCAGCTCCCCAGGGAGGCTGTGAAGGCACAGCCCCTCATGCACAAGATAAAGGCCTTCACACCTGGCTGGAACATTGCTCTGTCCTTCCTTCCTCCTGCCTCCTCCAGCACCCCCTACACTCACAAGGGCACCACAGGGACCAGAGCTGCTCTCTGCTGCAGCCACCTCGTTCTGATACAGCTCCACTCCAGCTGCACGTCTGGAACACCCCCTGTGCTCACACCTTGCCAAACCATCTGTATCTTGTCTGCATATACATGTGCAGGTAATGAGGCCAGCAGGGACCTGACGATCACCCCTCCTGACCTTGTACCAGGCACAGGACATCAGACTGCCCTAGATTTATTCAAGTTTGAACAACCATGAATCTTCCAAAAAAAGAAAACATTTGATCTTCTCTGCAGCATTTCTAGTGAGGAAGAGATCCTAGATGCATCGCTTCGGTACTTAATTAAACTCTGTTTCTTCTGTGTAGCTTATTTCTAATCTGTACTTGTCTGTCCTCGGCTGCATCTAGTTAGACCTTTGTCTGCCAGACAACAAAGCAGTCTGCTATCAGGGCTCCATTCCCTGCACAAGTACTCATGGACTGAAGTTGCTTCCTCAGCCTGCCTTTGATAGGGTGGAAAAAACTTCCCTCCTGCAGGCTCTCACCTTATGGCATAATTTCATTCTCTGTAATCATCTCACAGCTCTTCTTGACTCTTATTACATACCAGCTTCCACTCTCACATAGGCAGAGCTGGGCGCATTGTTCCAGCCACATCAGTAGGAGATAACCTCTGACTTCTACCTGGTTTTAACACTGCATCTGTGAAGGGGCTTGGCCTGGCTGAGAACACCCCTTCTTCCTCAGCAGGGCCACCAGGTCCCAGGAAAGCTTTCTCCACCCTTTATCAATATTCTATAAAACTTGCCTTCTCACTTACATTCACTATTCTTGGCTGTTTTCTTTCATTCATTTACATCTTTCTCATGAAATCCTTGTTCCCAAGTGACAAGCCTCAATTAACTTCCAACTTTGTGAAATTAGCCCTTTTAAATCACCAACTGCGTGTCCATAGTTATGAATTGGGTTTTATTATGCTCACGCATAATAAACATAATTAAGTCACAATGTCTTGTATGTAAGCTGCCACAAAGGCTTAGTTCTATGACCAGTTCCATTCTGTCAGAATGGGAGTTAATGCAGCACTCCTGCAATAGATGCAACTCAGGAGTCAGGGAACCATCCTTCACGGCCCATATAATTCTGGCAGCAGGGAACCCAGCCCATGCCATTCTCCCATCACACATTCTGTTTTCCATAACAAGCACCCACCACCACCCCAGCTCCTGCTTTGCAGAGTAGAATGTCCATCTCTGTTTACCTGAGATCACTTCTGAGCTGCCAGCAGCAGAAATGCCGTTTTAACTTGGACTGATGCACCATCCCCCCTTTACCCTACTGCTTCATAGAGAAGCTGCAGCCTGGCACTTTTCTGGTTACAGCTTTTCCAGTGTTAACTTTCCAGTTGTACAGACCTTCCCAGCAGGTCTCAGTAACAAGAAATAGTTCAAATCGGCTCTCAGAAATGAGCAGTTCTGAATCTTCTTGTTTATTACTCCAGCTTCTGGCAGTGCTGCATAGCAATTAAATAACTTTGTTAATGCATTTTTTCTTAATTCCTTACTGCACAGACGCCTCAAGATCTTATCACCCCTGCTCACAGTCAGGGACTTATAAGCACAGGCAGTGACTCAGATAAAGATATTCCAACTGGTGCATGAAATCATACCAAAGCTCTCCCCAGTCCCTCCTCCACAGGGTACCACAGCCTTTGGGATAAAAAACTGCTTCTCCAGAGAGAGAGAGACATAGCCCCTAGCTAGATCTATTTAGGAACTAAAGTTCCCTTCTAATCAAATTATCATGCCAATGACTGTCTTCACCATCATTGTAATTAACCTCCTTACACATGAAATGCAAATGATCAAAATGTTTCTCCAGGGCTCTGCATGACTTACAGTCTGACAGGGGCAGTGCTGGCCCATTGCTGTGCAGGACCTGCTCTGGCTCTCACAGGATAATCTTCTCAGGCTCACTCCCCTCCACACACACACTGGCTGACCACCAGCCCTCCCTTTATCTCTTCCTATAGGGGAAAAAACAAAAAAAAAACAAAAAAAAAACAAAAGGATGCCTCTCATCTTAGGGCAGCAGCTATGAGCTTAATGAGGAGGGATGGGGGGGCAGTGAGATTAATAATTAGGAAACAACAATAACAGCATCACCAGCATGGCACGAAGCCTTCGGGATGGCAGGAGGCAGGTGGAGCTGACTTGGGGCCGGCCCAGGTGTGCTCACACCCAGTGGATGTGTGCTGCCCGTGCCTCAGCGCTGGCAGGGTTTGCTGGGTCAAAGCTCATCTCTGTTTTTGCCTCTGCACTTCTGATAGAGCTCTCCTTTGGTGTGGTACCTCCTGAGGTTATTCAGAGCCCGGCTGTCCAGATGGCAGCAAGGCTTTTTTTGGCTGATGCTGCTTTGCTTTGGGAACGCTGCCCTCGGAATGGCATGGGTGGATAGTCACAGAGAGAAAGAGACTGAAGAAATGATATCGTTTTTCATCCCAGACCAAAGCACCAGCACTGCCCCATGACATAAAGGAAGTCGGCTCTGAATCTGCCCAGAGAATCCTTCTTGTTTCTGTGTGGAATCTACGCAGAGCGCAGCCTACGTGGTCAGCTTGCTGTTTTGGTGTCTGGAAAAGTAAAACCACAAATACTCCTGCTTTTCTTTGACTCCTAGCAACAGTGCTCGGTGCTGTGAATAAAGCCAGCCTGGAGCTCTGCAGGAAGTACAGGAGGAGGACAAGCCCTTGGGCTAATTTACAAGGAATGAAAACACTTTCAACACAATGTCCTGACACCGTGGCAGCCATTTTCTCTACACAAAACAAACCCAATATTTGCTGTCCATTCAGCCAGGCTTTTCCAGCCCTAGAAACAATTCCTAAGTGCTCTTCAGCATCCCCTGTGCTGCTGAATCCCCTGTGGCCGCTGCAGCACCGGGACATCTCAGCACACAGCCCCTCTCCCTGCAGCCACTGAGCTGCACTTCTTCACCTCTTAACCACGATGGCTGCTGCCAGATCCTGGACACCAGGAGCTGCTTGGATGTGGGATTTTCAGAGGCTGCAGAGCCCCACTCAGCAAGCTGACATCACGCGCCTGATGTTGCCAAACAAGGATGAGCTGTTGCTAGAACAATCAATTTTTAAACATCTCTGCCTGTTACCCTTGGCCCTGTAGTAACTATAGTAACAGTGCTCAGGGCTTCCCCCTCCTTGGAGCCCTGCAGCTGTAGCAGCCCCACAGTGCCAGCTCCACAATGCCAGCCCCACAGTGCCAGATCCACAATGCCAGCCCCACAGTGCCAGTCTCACAATGCCAGCCCCAGCCCCACTCTCCTGCCTGGGCTGTGGGCACTGATGCCCCATGGGCTCTGGGCCACCATTGAGCCACCACTTCTCCCTGGCTGGTGCTACTACATCCCTGGCTTCGTGGCAAAGCCGTGTATCTCAGTGGTGACCCCAGGGAGGTGGGGGTCGCACATGGGATCCTTCCATCTGTTGCAGCACCACCTGCACTAAGGGGAGACCATGCCCATCACAAGGCACAAATGAAGGGTAAATCACACCTAGCTCATCTGCTGGGCAGAGGTAAGGGATCAAGCAATTGATACCAGAATTAGAAGTGGACAAAGAAGGAACGGCCAAATGCACTGTCAATATCAAACACTTTGCTTGCTGCCAGCTGATCTCTGGGCTCCCTCCGGTGTGTGAAGGGCTGCGAGGTGCCAGCAGCCCTCTCTCTGAAATAAGGCAGCAATGCTGCCATCAGGGATCCCATCCCGGGTCCAGGGCACGGCCTGCCCAGTGGCACAATGCAGAGAACCAGCTCGTGCTGCAGTTCAGGTTACCTGGCACACATATCAAAGTACAAAGCTGTCCTCAGGCTTCAGAGGGGACATTTACCTTGTTCCTATCTCCACTTCCATTTTGCTCAGTAAAAATGCAAATAAAGTGTTGTCATTAAGTACATTCTTTCTGCAATGCAAATGATGTGTGTTCCCTCTGTACCTGCCTGCCTTTTGGATTCAGGAGGTGGAGAAGCAAAGAGGAGGTGGGCTGGTGGGATTGCAGCTTTAATTGGGCTCCTCCCCAGACAACATACACTGTGAATTTTTCAGAATCTTAGAAAACATGCAGTATCAATTATTCAATCATTCTGCTAATCTGAAGGTTCCCAAGAAGACTTCTAGCTCTGTATAAAAGCTACACATGAAGTATCAATTATGGACAGCCCTGTCATCAGAGGATTAGCACACAAGCACGTGTCCCTTCTGAGATGCGAGAGGAGCAGGTGGTGCTCCCCTGGGAGGTATTACCTCTGCTATTCAAAGTGCTCTTGGAGAGGCTTCATCACACCAGATTCCATCACAGTGTTTTATAAATCTTGTACCGTGTGATGTTTTTATCCTGCAAACAACTTTTCAATATAATTCCTATTTTTTTTTTCCCTGACGTTACTGAGGTACCTACGAGCAAGATACATGCACTTAACAGATTAACGCAGCACACATTTGACAACTGTGTGTACAGGTGACATTCAGCGTGCCCATGGGACTACCCGGGAGGGCCTCTCTGCATATATGACATTAAGAAGGGTCACAACTTCTGCACAGAGTGGAAGGGATGAACAATGTGGCACATCAGGGTAACTCCACGCTCAGGCACCCTCTTATCTCCCCTTCCCAGCACAAACATGGGCAGCTGCATCCTCCAGCAGAGCAGAAGGGGGTCTCGGTGCTCTCCATCACCAATGCTCAGCTGCACAGGGAGGCAGAGTGCACAATCCAGGTGCCATGCCCTGTGGAGCACAGAGCCCTGCTCTGCGTGCTCAGGGTCACCCAGTGTCCATCTCCTGATCTGCCTTCCCCAGAGAAGGGCCCGGCTCCAGCCCAAACTCTCCTATCCTGCATCAGCACACCAGGTGTCACAGGCTGTGTTTTGCCTTTGTTTCAGGAGCCCAAATAATCCACAGTTCTCCCATAAACTGGGGTTTCCCTGCATAATCTTTCTCACACAGTGATAGGCATCACATTCACAAAAGGCAATTCCCCAGCCCATTTCCCTAGATGGGAATGCTGTCCTCACCCAGCAGCTATCAGGAGCACTTGCTGCAGAGGCAGCCCAGCAGCGAGCAGGCACTGACTCAGCACGGGGTGCACGGCGGACACTGGCCAGGGCAGATGTTTTTCACCCGCAGCTCTGAAAGCATTTGATGCAATTGCTGCAGGCTGTGAAAAGCCTGGAGCCTGCCAGCACCACCAGGAGGGTTTGAATGCCTCCCACAGGCAGGAGGGGCAGAGAGAGTTAATTAGAACGCACTGAGCAAGTGTAAAGTTTTATTACGATACACAAAGGTAGGCTGGTTTCTCCAACACACATCTGCATAATCCAGCCTGGGCTCCTGCAGCTGCACTGCGCTGTGCATGCTGCTGCCACCGATATTGTTTTCATCTATTTTATTGAAAAAACACTATCCTGGGTTTAAGCTGCATAGCGAGCCCTGCCGTGCGGTAATGTCTTGCCTTCTTTCTGCAGGCAAATCTAACTGGAAGCTCCCAGGCAGTAAGTGACCATCCTGCAGATAGGCATACCTGTTCTCCTGCCACCTCCTTATCAGCAAAATGGAAAGCTGAGGATCAGAAACGTGACGGCAGGAGAAGAATTTCAGATCTATGGCAGGCTGCAGTTACACCCCATGCTCCCAAGCCGTGCCAGCACTGAGCATGGAAGAGAGTCACCTAGGAAAGTGAGGTGGGTACAATTCTCCTGCACAGCTGATTGGATGCATTGGATGCATGGATGGCAAGCAACACTTCCCACAGGCAAATGAGCTATACATGATTTACAGACAAAACAGGGCTAAGAAAATGGGTTGGCACTGGCAGACTGAGACCTGCTCCAGCCCAGCCAGGCACAGGAGCTGGAGTGTATCTGAGCTCTGAAGCCCTCCTGGGTGGGCGCCTGCTCCCTGGGCAGACTGAGGGGCTATTTCCCAGCAGGAAGCAAATGCCTTTTGGTAAATGCATTGGCAGAAGCAAGGGGCACTCCAAGATCTGGAGGTGTGAGAATCATGGAGTGTGGGGCAACACTCAGCTCTGAACTCTGCTCATGCTCTTACTGCCAAGCAGGGAGAAGAGGACCAGCGGGAGACAGGACTGTGGATCCCACTTTGGCAGGACAGATTACATGAAGGGGGAAAGAGATTGTGCTGCCTCATTAATCATGATAAAGAACAGGCTCAAAGAGAGCCTGGCTTTCAGCATAGTAATTAATGAGCTCTTTAATTTTAGGCTGTAACATCCAAACTACTCCATTAGGCAGCAGAGCAGCTCCAAATGTCCTTGCCATGTGATGTCAGGGAGATGCATGGGGAGCTCTGGAGCGCAGAGCACAGCGGGCTTTTCCTGCTGTGTCAGAGGGCTGTGGGCCAGAGGCAGCACCTCCAGAACCAGAGAGAGCCCTGCATGGCTGCTTCCACTGCCATTCATTTCCCTAGGAAAGCATTAGCAGAAATATTGCTGGCTGCTCAGTCAAAACCAAACCCTGCCTTCGCTGTCCAGGGGTGTGAATACACCAAATATATGAACTGGAGAATTGCCCCACATATATTTCTCAAAGACTGTGTCTTTTCTTTTTTTTGTTCATAATGCCAGTCATAAATGTCACATGTTGGAGCCCAGATCTCATTATTGTGAGCAGGGAAATGTATGCCATGTAATAAATTCTTTTGTGGGAAATAACCCTGGTGACTAGAGAAATGTATGAATTTATCGCTCTTTGTAGGAGCCTTTCCTCCTATGACTTAAGGGGAGATCCATCATCTGACAGGAGATCTTGCTAGTTCTCTGTTTGGAAACCTTTATGTCACATTGCCTGCCTTTGTGCCTGAGCATTTTTTCAATATGAATCACATCCTAAACAGGGTGTTTTGAAAACAGGCGTCAGTGCATCAGAACTGCAGGCCAGGGATGCAACGTCGGCCCTCACTGACTGGCTTTGCTCCCAGTGCCCATCTCTGCTGCGCTTTGAGCACTGCGAGGTGCCACGGCCTCCGTGGAGCTCCAGAGGCAGCAATTTGGGCAGCGCTGAGTGGCACAAAAGCAGATAAAATTTCACTTCTTGGTGCAATAAATGTTTGGCGGTGGCTGTGGCCATGGGAAAGGATCACAAAACCATTGTTTGTTGCAGCTTGAGCTGAGGGCGGGTAGATTTGCAGCACCTCACCCTCCATCACCATCAAGGTGTTCTTCTCCAGCACGAGCACTGGGAATTCCACTGCCCCACCAGGAATAGGTGAGTGTGCTGCAGCCACAACAGTGGCTGGCAAATGTGGAACATCTCCGGACCAAACTTCATTGATTCAGCTCCAGACAGCACATCAGGGGGAGATCATGCTCCCAGCAGGTCGCTGCCCTGCTGCACAGGTATGGGTGTGTGAGCACCTAATGACAGAGCTCTGCAAAACAGCTCCTTGTTATCTCCATGTCAATTCTATTTTAATATACATTACAAACACTCCGAATACAAACCTTTTCTGTAAGATTACAAAACGCTTGAGCACTTCTGCAATTTGGATGGCAGGGGATCAATTATTTGGGCATGGTTTTGCATATAATGGCCCGCAACAGATTGTAAAGTTTCTCCGTTAGCGAAGCAATTATGAATACTGAATACAAACTAATGGCTGGAGAGCGGTGGAATGGGGCCATCTGGGCACAGAGACGCTTCTGGCTAAGAGGGGAAGGGCTGCAGGGAGGAGAGCCTGTAAGGTGCACTGCAAGCACGCCTGTAAGGTGTACACTGTGAGCGCTGTGCCTGGTGGAGCTGGTAAGGTGTGCAGTAAGGAGCAGAGCCTGAGAACAGAAATGAAAGCAAGAGTAAACAAATACAGATACAAGAGTAAAAAAATAAGAGAGAGAGAGAGAGAGAGGGAGGGAGAAGTGCTGGAAACTGTCTTGCCAAGAAGGACGTTCAGACTTCACGTCCATGTGACTGCTGCTTATTCCAGGAGACCAGATCACTTTGTTTGTTTAATGATTCAAAGCAGAATGTTTTCAAAAATCTTTGAAAGCATTCATAAATAGACTCCCATCCAGCCAAAACTCAGCTGGCAAAGTTCCTGGGTGCGAGGAGAGATTTATCTATCGCTTCTCAGTAATGAATATTGGGTTTTACCCTGTTGAAAACTGAAATCCATCAGTTTGGACCGTGCAGTTTGAGGCACTGCATCGAGGTGCCGTCCGTCACACAGCACTGCAAGCACTGCGGTGCAAAGGGAGAGCGCCGTCACCGCGTGCCCAGCAGCGCTGCTCTGCGCCCGGCGATGCTCACGGCTCCGTGTTTGCTTCCTTGCGTTTCTCAATCCATTCATAAAAGATGCATGTGGGATGAAAGGTTTTACACAGCAAACAGAACCGAGATTTAGGGCTACAAATGTCAGGTTTCGCAAAGCTCGCTCCGTACAACTGCTCGGAGGAAAATCGCATCAAGGAGATCGTGAGTTCGGGGATGGGACGGTAGAAGCCCTAAAAGTAAATGAAAGTAAGGATTCATTTTTCTCCTGCTTTTAATAGTCAGCATAGCAAGAACATTGAAGCAATCCATGAGTCCGGTCGCTCCCATAACACATTATTATAAATCAAAAATGAAACTGCGGTTGAGTCAGGTAAAAAATCATCTTCCAGAGACATCCGACTGAGCTCAGCAAAGGAGAAAAGGCTGACACAACATCTTTAAACATTGTTAATTACCCTGTCAAACTGACAATTATTGAGCTAATTATTAGGAAGACAATACTAGATATACCAAATAGCACATCACCAGTATTTCTACGTAATTATGCAATTAAATGAATTGAAGGCTACAGTAATGGACTATATCTGGTTAATTAGGGACTCCCTTTTTGCTAATAATGCCATTTATTTTCAGTTCTCTGTATTTGTGTTTTTTTTTTCTGTAAAACCAGGCATGTTTCATCAACAGTGAGGAATTCTTTGCAGTCATTGCTATGCCCCTTCTGTTATTCATCGTATGCAGGTTTTCCAGTAGAGCACACAGCACACTGCACTGCTGTGCACTGCAAGGGGTCCCACCAAAGCTGCATTTGGGAATGTGGGCTGTGGAGTTTCTGCCACCTCTGAATTAGACAAAGCTCTGTTACTGCAGGCACTGCTGTGTGCACTGCCCACCTCCAAGATGAATGCTCATTTCACCCATCCTCAAGGCAGAGGTGCACATGCACGGGCAGAGGTCTAATCCTGACAGCCCACATACACCATCTGCCACCCTGCTCTTCTGCTTTGCTCTCAGCAGTCCCATTTAGTTCTTGTTACAGAACAGGATGGCCCACGCCAAAACACAGATTGAAAAATGGTATTGCACCCTGGAAGCAGTGGAACCTGTCGTAGCAATGTACCGGTTTGCTCGGTTTCTGGGGGCAACTGGTTCCTTTCAGTGGAACGGCCAGCATGTGTTTAAAGCAGGTGATGCTGTTGAGATGGAAAAGGGAAAGATGCCAAATTAACTTCTCCAATATCCAGGAACAAAAAGAACTGAGAGAGAATGGGGTTAAGGAAGATTTTGGCAGGTGACTGCCCTGCTGAATTTTGCTGGGTTTGCCTACCACAAACAACCGAGCATATTAGAGGAGTTCCCATCTAAGTGAAAGCTGTTTTCAAGAAGGAAGAAATTCAATAATGCACTTGTAAATTAATAAAATCCTGGCAATTGTGAGAATACCCTGGATTTTTGCTGGCCTGGAGATTTATTCAGTTCTGCTGGCTTCCCAGCTGAGGCAGAAAAGATCATAAGCCTGCCAAGAGAAATGCCTCTGCAAAATGTTCCTGGCACAGCCACCAAGGTAACCCAAGAAGCCCACAAGCTGAACCTGCAAGTCCTGTCCCCCCATCCCTGCCATGGATGGTGAGCAGCAGGAAGGCTGACAGGAGCTGATCGTTCTGCAGCTTGGATTTGATTCAGGGGGATCTTTCAAAGCTTCCCTCTTTCTAGGAATATAATAAGCCTCAAACTGTGTTATGTGCCTATCAAAATCAGCACTGTCCACCAGGGAGTGCTGGGAAAGCTGCTACAGGGCTCTGGGCTGTGCACCAGCTCCTGCTCACAGCCAGCCCAGGTTCCTGGCTGTGCCGGTGCTCGCTGCTCGCTCAGGCAGCAGCAGCTTCTATCCAAGTGCTCCCACGATGCACCCACCTCACCCTGAGCTGTCATTTGGTGGCTGATTCACTGTGGGCTGCATCTTCAATGGCTGAGCGAGGTGGGACCACAATCTTCCTACTGGCTGAGCTCCACTCCCTGTGCTGCTGGCAGGAGCAGCGCCTTGGCCAGAGCTGTCAGGACATCACCATTTTGGGCATGGGGTGCTGCCTGGGTGGTGAGCACAAAGGGAGTGATGAGCCGGTTCCTGTCATGCTCCTGGGATAGATAGGAATGGGTCATGCCATAAGGGCTTGGAGGCAGGCTGAGAAAAATGTAGGAGCAGTGTGGTTATGGGGAAGGGTGTTGGTGTTGTGCCATGCCAAAGAAATGAGACTTTTTTTATGAGGTCAGAAGAAAAGCGTTTTTCCATTCAGCAGAGGGAGCCCGGAGCTGGGGATCAGAGCAGTCTGTGTCTGGCTGCATCAGAGGGCAGGTGCCTTTGCTGTAACTGATCACTGTTACCCATTCCTTAGGGTTTAGAGACAGAAGTTCACACCCTGAGCTCCTGTTTGTGACTCCCAAGAGCCATGCTGGCATTATCTCACTTCCTTATCATCAGCTCTGCATTAAGGGTAATGTGCAGAGTTAGCCCAACCAATTTTATTCTCCAAGCAGTCCCAGACCAGATATGTACAAAAATCCAACTGCAGCTTTCAGCTTCCTTAGGAACAGGCTCCGATGACTCAAAATGGAAAAAGCACAGGGACAAGCAAAGCCACGCACCCTTTTAGAGCATGGCACAGCAGGCAGGGAGCACAGGCTCACCCCACAGAGCTGGAAGCTCATAGTGAGGGAGGAGGAAGCTGCACCCCGTGTGAGCACAGCAGTAGTGGGCTGCCTGAAGCCATCACACAAGTCAGACACAGCTCTCCTGCCCCCGGTCCCCCAGCACCTCTTTGAGGCAGCAGAACATTTTGCTCGTGCAGTGTGAGTCAAATGCATTAACTTCAGCCCTCCAGAGAGTCTCTGAGCACCATACCTACTTCTGCTGCTTCCCCAGCGGTCAGCAGCTCATCCAACATCTCTCTGATTATCTGTCAAGATAACAGAATTCACCAGCAGTTTTTCTAGGGTTTACAAATGCCCCAACCCCCGAGCCCAGACACAGGAGCTCCGGGTTCTCTATGAGGATGGCCAGCAGCTGAGGTGACAGGGTCTCTGGCAGAACCTCCACCTTGCCAACTCACAGCCCACATCTGAACATACAAGAAGAACCCTGCTGCTCTGCCCTCACCAGGTCAGCCCTTCAGACTCTCACTTTGAGGAAACAACACACTGCTCCACTCCTGCAAAGCCAAACACAGCCACCAGCACAAATTCCATCTGCCCAGTCGTAAGAAAGATCAGCCAACAGCAGGTGGCACACACCTTCACATGGGATGCTTTGCCTTCTCAGTGCAGGGAGGAGGCTGCAACCAGGAGCTGGAAGGGGCTGAGCACTGAGGATGACACCAAAGCTGCAGTGAGACTTGGCCAAATATTCAAGAGATAAACCCTCCATCACTAGCACTTCTTCTGAGGAGCAGCAGCATCACATTTTCTTTGGGGAATGCTCAGCTAGTTGACTGTATGACCGTATGTTTTTTATACTTGCAAGTGAATTTAATGTTTGTAAAACCAAAGGAGTAATAGCACTGGCAGTAGCCAGGGATGAGATGGAATGACATGCCAGCTTCCTTTGGCCGTGATGCAACATGACACTGATGAACATAGAAGTTCTTGTGCCAGCCCTCCTGTGGTGCAAATACCAATGAAGCTCCATGCAGCTCTGCCTGCCAAAGATTCAGGTTGGTAGTTTCCAGCATGGTTACCCAAATTCTCTCAAGAGATAGCAAAAGAGAGAAGAAAAACTCATTTATTTTCCTTCCAAGCTAAGCATAAGCACGGGGCACTTTCCCTGCTGCTCTGTCCTCTCATTGCTCCTCTTTTCCAGGGGCTGGGAGCCGTGGGAAACACCTCAACTCACCAGCCCTTCCCACAGCACCACTCCTTCCTTCCAGCTGTGTCCTCAGCCTCCAGCTGCCCTTCCATACATTAATGCCAAATTGTCTTAAAATTGCCCAGGCCTTCTGTAATACCCAACCACCTGCACAAGCAGGAATGGCAATGCTGATGCAGCACGTACTTTCCTCTACAGCGTACAGTGCCTCAGCCCTGGCCCTCCACACCTGTTCTACCAGCTTCTCTCCTGCATTCTTCCACTCTCTTATCACCTGTGCTGAAGCTCAGTCTCCATCTCTCTTCTCTCCATCTCCTGCAGTGATACAAACAGATTTTTTTTCCACTCATTTACACATTTCTGCTACTTACAGTCCACGATTTTCTGGCTGATAACAGAACCATCAGGACTGACATCCTCTTGCAACTGCTGGGCTTTTGAACTCCCGGAGCGTGTCTAAAGAGCCAGCTGCACTTTCTCTTCTAGCTCTTTCTGCCTCAGACCCTCCTGGACAATCAATTCCTCTTGCCCCTCCCATTGTGGCAGGTCTCTGGCAGGTCAGTTTGGATAAGCCAAGCTGTCCCCTCTGGTCTAGAGCCTGCAAAATGCCAGATTTTGCACTGGAGCTCAGTTTCCATCTATTTAGTGATCAGTGATCCATTGGCTGGCAGTACCAGCTGCGGGGACTGCACAGAGCCCACAGGGGAAGGCCAGGAGCCAGCAGAGCTGCGAGGGGCAAGAGATGCACAGCGAGGCAGAGACTGCTCAGGCACAAAGGCAGCACCAGTCTACTGCAAATAGCAGTTTTTCTTCCAATGCTATTGTCCCTGAAGCATAAACTCTGATGCCAGAAAGTTATGCTGGACGGTAATCACAGAGACGATGAGGGGGTTCTGACTGTGTTCCCCACACATGTCTGCTGTCCACTGGGCAGCAAAGTGTAAAACCCAGGTTTATGGGATGGCTGGGGCAGGTGAATGAATGCAGGGCAACAGGAAGCTTCTGCTTTCTTGCCTCCAAATGTTTTTGCAGAGCTCCATCTAGGGGGGATACTGCCGGACAAGGTTGCAGAGCAAGACAAGTACCAGTAAACAAGTAAATGGCTCCTTCCCCTGGCCTGAGGCCTCTTGTCACACACTTACGGTGCTAATTAAAAAGGGAGGGAACAGCCCATAAATTTTACAGTTTACTTTAACCTCGGTTCCAGCTGGTTTTAAAAGAGCTGATGAAGGTAAGTGCATCTGTGCAGCTCACTGGTGCATCACAGACAGCAAGCCAGCATGCTTAATTAAACATTATTCTAGGAATAAAATTTAGCACTCAACTGACAAGACTGCATATTAAAGCATCCATTTCCCAAAGATAGACCAACTGTAATCAGAGTCTTCTGCTATGGGAAAGCAAAAGTAATCCCAGATGCTGACACGAACACCCCTCAGACAATGGTGGAAAAAGGTGCCCCAGCCACAAAAGCACACACAGCTCTGACAAAGGACAGAGCTGCCTGCAGGGGCAAGGAGCCTACTTACAAGCTCCATAGCATCCTCTGCTCTCAGTCTAGAGACTAACAGGGAACAAAAGTCCTGCAGAGAACAATGACTCCTCATGGGCAGCACGGAGCAATCCTCCAGCACAAAGGGCTTACAGCACCTGAGGGCTGGTGTTCAGGTGGTTCTGAGGTTTCTTATGGACATGGGAAACCTCTGCTAATGTCTGCAAAAGGATTAGCCCCTTGTCTGCAGATGTGCCAGACCCTCCAGTCTGGCAGATATACTGCCTCTGGATTGAGTCTGTCCACATGCTGGCATCCATATGCAGACATGAAGCAACATATATCCCCTATCTGATTTATCTGCTCTCTATACCGACTCAGGCACCCCAAGCTTCTCCCACGGCCTTTGAAGAAACAGCAAGCTGGTGCTCCTCCTTTCTTCTGGTACTTGGGGCATTCTCAGCCTTTTTTTGAGTACTGGGAAGGCCTTGAGAGCTCATGAGAGACAGCAGCACTGCAAATAGCACTGCTGCACTCTGAGCTGCCAGATACTGCTCTGGAGAAGAAGCCACTGCAGCGGCAGCAGTTCAGGTAGCTGAAGGCCCCTTTAGGGATGGGAAACAACAGATCTGCTCACATCCTCCATGTATTTTTATTTCCAAGTGAATCATGGTGCCTCCTTTCATGGTGTCAGCCCTGGGAAGAAAGACTAGAGCTAAACTGCACAAATCCTCTAATATTGCTGTGCCGACAGCTGGAGGCCTTCACATATGCAGATATTACTTCTCCTTTGCTCAGAGGTCTCTTTCTAATTTAATACTTCTCCAATATTGCAGAAGCTATAACGTGGGCTTCTCTGGGGTAACACAGCTCAGTTCCCTGGAAAGGGCAGTTGGGCACTGCAGCTGCACCCATCTACACATCAGGACAGCAGGATGGCAGCCTGCACATCCCTGCACATCCCTACGCATCCCTGCACATCCCAACACCTGGGCCAGGCAGTGCCCAGCCTGCAAACATGTAGAACTGAGCGCTGGGTTTTGTCTGCTGGGTCCTTCCCCTCCTCTGATGGTTCCCACCAGTACCCTACATGTGGCTTTGACAACTCTCTAAACTTCATAATATTAGCCAAGGGGGCTGGCAGCTTGATCTGCCCTTTGCTGGTACTGTCAGATCACATAGCTGCTAATTGACCAATGTGTCTCCTTTTGCTGAGCTATTAGCAAAGGCACCATGGCAGCTTTCTGACATTAATTATCTATGAGTTAGCAGTATCTAAAAACATAAATAATAGTTTGCCCCATGAAAGGCTGTGCTCACTGCACCACTTCTGAGCTGTGGATGCCATTGTTGGGCCCTGCAGCCAGATAGGGTCAGGCAGCACATGGAGCTGCCAGCACATGGGTTTGGTGGGATGTCACAGCCCAAGGACTCCTCCTCCATACGATTGGCTCCATCCTTGCTCCTTGAAGATGTTATCCCATCACCAGCCCCACAACCGATGAGAGCAGCACCCTCCAGCAGGAGCTGGGCTATCTGCGCTCAGCCCTGGTTTTGATGTCCTTTCTTACAGCCAGTGCCAAACATGAAACGCAGCAGAGAGCAGCCAGTGCGAAGGCCACAAGGCCAATTCCTCCAGCAGACCATCACTAAAGGAAGGATCAAAACCAGCAAACCTCCATGCATGTTTCCTCTCCTGGCAGCTTTAAGTCCCATCACCTCTGGTTAGGGGGGCAAACTGTCTCCACAACAGCCACCTCTGGGATTAGCAGAGCTCAACAGTTAGCAACTGAAACCATGGCTGTTAAACAAACAGGCTCCAGGCACTCACACTGCTGAGAGGGCTGAGATACATTTAATACGCACTTATCTGCATTTCACACGTGCATTTGCATTTAGCAAACACTCATTGGAGAGTCTCCTAGCCCTCCTGCTTTCTCTGCAGCACTGCAGCAGCGCAGCTCCTATGCACACCCCTCCAGTCCAGCCCTTTGGCTCTGCAGAGGAAAGGCTGCTTCCAGTCTGGTCATTGGGCTGTGGAGGTGGCCCCCAACTGTTGCTTCCCAGGGCAGAACCTTGTTGAGTGACAGAGGCAGCTGAGCCCCCTCATTTGGGGAAGTGCTGCAGCCAGTGCTGGCTGTACAGAACTTCAGACCTTTAGCCAAAGGTGGATGGATATGACCTCCTGGAGGGTAACTAACAAACTTTCCATTTTTATTCTCTAGTAGTCAAAATATTTCAAACACCAAATGACCCCAGGTCATTAAACTCTGTAAAGAGATTGCAGCAAGTATTTCCAGACATCTCTCAGAAACCAAGTCACCATGACTGACTGCCTGGGACTGGAGGAAAGCACAGATCGGCAAACATTAAATTGTCCCATTTTATAACCCTCCAGAATTTTTGCTGAGGTTTCCTAATTTTTCATAGCCAATTTGATGACTACATTAATTAAAATCAGAGTTGAGTAAGAGGTTTCTTTATCTGCTTCTCACCCTATCTGATATGAAAAATGAGTCTGTTGAAAAATAGGATGACGATGGATACCCATAGAACGCAGGACTACCAGCCAGTTTCTAATTGAAGCCAGGCTGCTGTGCAGGACTGCTTCTGCTCATCTATGATGGTTAATAGATACATGCAAAAAAATCCCATGCTTTTGCTTTCTGTGTTCATAGCTCTGTGCAATGTCTGGCTATGTACACTGGAGGAGATGTAGGCCTGGAGTACAGTCATCTCATTCTGGTACTGTCTATCCAAGTATCTTTTGCAAGAATAAAAGTGTGACACAAACTTATATCACAGGATTAGATACTGCTTTTTCTTGCCATTCTTTTAGCTTTGCTTCAGCAGGGGAGAGAAAAAAAAAAAAACAACCAAGCCAGAGCTAACATGATCAGAGTGTGCATGGTGAGCAGCCCAGAAAGCCGTGAAATCACACAAAAGATTTGATCAGAGTCAATATCAGCTGCTGAGCTATAATAGCTTTTGTGATTCTCCTAACAGGATTTTAATTTTATGTTTATTATTTGGGGACCAGCAGAGCACAGGAAATGCATTGTGGTGGTGTGGGCCCCCTTTCCCTCTCTGAAAGGGTGGGAAAACTCCAGTGCAAAGCAAACGAACTTTCAGTATTTTTAATTTTTGCTTGTATTCCCCAGGCTTGGCAGGAGAGAGTGAACTTAATTAAAATCAATGGAGAAAAAGAATAGGATAAATCACAATATGAATATTCTCTGTGCCTGTACGCAAGCACAGCGTGTGCTCCTGCCTGCACTTGGAACAGCGATCCCTCAAAGCAAAGAGCAGCCTCCCTGCCCTCCGTTGCCTCCAACAGCTCTGCAGCTCCAGTTTGGAGGCTGCTCCCTCCTGCCTCAGCTTGTTCTGCCCGGATGGGGGTGGTCAGAAGAGGCTAAGATGCATAGAGCAAAGAGCCCCTTCCCCCAGGCAGACCCTACTGCAAGCACCACTGCAGCCCAGCTGGCACTGCCTGCATGCAGCCAGGAAGACGATTACACAGCTGTTTGCCTTTTGTTCTGGTTTGGGGGTTTTGAAGGAGATGAAATCATAAGACACTTTTCCATGCCTGAAAAACTTGCTGTCAGTGTGCATCTTCCACAGCAGCATGCAGAACTGTCCTGCACCCATTGTTCTTAGTGTCTGCAAATCCACCGCATGGGACCTGCTGCAGAGGTTGGGAACGTGAGTGGCAGAGCGGGATGTGGGATGCTGCCACAGGCAGGTTGGCTCTCAAGGACCACCACAGACCCTGAACCACCAGGGCTCAAAGCAGGAGAATGAAAGAATGAGAGAGAAGAGGAAGGGAAAACAGGGAGGGATGGGGATTGCTGGCACTGCCCACTCTGCTCGCTCCCAAACAGTCTGATGAAGGGAAATCTTTGATTGCTTTTGAGAAGCAAATAACAGCTCTTTAGAATCACCTGCCAGCAGTTGTTGATGGACATCAAAGCTGTGACCACATCTCTCAAAATTTAATTGTAACATGCATCGCGCTGAGCAGTTCTGAGTCCTGCTCTGGGCTTGCTGGGCTCCGCAGTGGCTGCCCAAAGGCCTGCAGGGCTGGGAGCTGTCGGGCTGAGCTGGCAGCGTGGATGCTGCAACATGCACAGGACTGGCCCAGGCAGCCCTGGTGCTGTGCCCAGCAGCAGCAATGTGAGAGCACTGCTGGGTGTTCCCCTTCACCAAAAGCACACCCTGCATTCCTCCTCCTCCATTTCCAGTTTCCTCAAACCTCTCGAGACTGACCGGCCCGATGTGGGGCCTGCAGTGAGCCGAGCCCTGTGTCCCAGCAGCAGGAAGCCTGTGTGTACCTCGGGCTCCACACTTCCTCTCACCATGCAGCCTTAATAAATTAAAAAAAAATAAAAATTGTGATCTCAGTGTTTACCACTGCATGCCAATCCCTTCCAGATGAATTAATTTCTTAATCACACTTTTAACGGGGGAGACCGTTAGAGCCCATGCGGGAATGGTTCCTATTAGTACTATTTAAGTGCTGAAAGCTTTTCATGTCGTAAACCAGCCTCGTGGTCAAACAATAAAACCACCATCTCGCTGGTGTGTAACGGGCCTCCAGGCACCCATTGCTGACAGCAGCCCAGCAGCACTGCGAGCTGCTCTGCACAGCACATGGATGGCTCTGCACAGCAGCCTCGGCCAGAGGGACCCCCAGAGCACTGCACCCATTGGGCTGGGCACCAATGGGCTCCACGTCTCCACGGGCTGCTCAGCGCTGCGCTTTTCTTCCAGTCAATCTTTTGCAGATTTATGCCGGGGAAATGGGAGCATTAAATATCCCCCTGCTGTAATTCAGCGTGCAGCAAGAGATACAGATTTAAATATTTAGTAGCACATAACTGGCTAAAAGCCTCAGCAACATTTTTAAAAATCACTTCTTAATAAAACCGGACTGAAATATTCCCCACAGTTAGAATTTATGGCTGGTAATTGGTGTTCTTTTGATAAATAGGAGTGAATATATATTTATGAACAACAAATATTAATGAAGAAATAATACAGGAGCCGAACTCCAGGCTGTGCAACTTGCTATTACTCTACGGTATTCCCCAAGGGATGCTGACATTAAGCAAACACAAAAGCACAATCAACAGTGCTGTTTGACTGAAAAAGCCAGAACAGAAGTGTGGTCCTGGGGCACACAGCCCCTCTCAGGGGCAGCCAGAGCCAGTGAGAGGAGCCCACACATCCAACATGCCCCCCACACTGAGTATCAGACACATCTCGTATCTGCAGCACAGCCTGCAAACTCTCCAGAGCTATTGATTCTTATCATGAGCGAGTCATTAATTTGCATGTGCTCCCCAATGATTAAAAACTTGGAGGCAGAGCCCATAGTAACTGCTCCTCTTCTGTAGGATGGCAGGAAGAGATTTATCTACAGGTGATGATCTCGATTACCACTTAGGCACAGCATAAGCAGGAGCAGCATGTTGATTTCTCTCCGTTTTTCACCCAGCAGTTTTTAATGCCCGTTGCCATCTGCACCAGAATCTCAAATTAACACATAAGCCAGATAGAGAAATCCCTGGAGCGGACAGGAGTCAGCCATCAGGTTTCCCAAAGCCCAGGGAAGGTCCCAAAGCCCACAGGAAGGCAGAAGCACAGCACCGACACAGCCACAGGAGATGGGCTCCAGGAGTTGGTTCTGCTCCTCTCCTCACATCCCTTTGCTGAGCACTGGGCCCTGCTCTGACAGCACAGCAGAGCTACATCATCTGTGAAAGCCAGAGCAGCCACAGGAAACATTCCCAGCATTAAATAAAAGAGACTTTTATTCCGAACAGAAACTCTGTGATCTTGGAACACGATTTGCATAAACAGACAATTTGGCTATAAACAATTTCAACATTAACGGGTATTTACATATACAACAACTCACTCAAAATACAATTAAAGGCCTTGATGGATTGGAAAATGTCAAAACATTTAAAAGGCTTCAGCACACACTTGATTTACATCTCCTTGGTCAGACATAAAACCAGAGATGTGTTTACATTTTCTCTGCCAGAGCACAAAGCACGTGGAAGCTCTGGCTCCCTGAATCAGCAGCCCGGCCCCAGCACGTGCAGAGGATTCTCCACGCAGAGAATCGTCTGTGTTTTCTCTAAGAACAAATTTAAAATGAGAAGATCACAGCAACGATTCCTAGAGTCACTTCACAGCCATCTCCACAGGTGCACTTGGAGGAGGGTAAGCTGCAGCCCAGGCCCCCTCCTCCTCACTGCTCCACCAGGATGGTTGTGGAAGGAAGGAAGGAGCCCTGCTTGCAAACCTCACCAAACACTTGGCATTTTTGCACACCGCTATTGCTGAAATAATAAGCAAGAATACTTGTCCTCATCTGCTTCCAGACCATTTTGAAGGCTGGCCACAGCTTTACTGTTTCCCTTCAAGGTCAGATTCCTCAAGGTCTACAGGCCAAACAATTCTACACAGATCCTAAAAATACACAGCTTTATTTGTAAACTACCTAATATATTTTAAAGGGCAGGCGCTCCACACTGTACTTTTTATTGCCACTTATCTTCCATCTCTGCCGCTGTGTTTATCCTCCGCCATGCAAAGGCGCGTGCCACAGCTCTGTTTCTGTACGGCAGACACAGCAGAACACCAGGAGCTCAGTCAAGTGCGGTCCTTGTAATCTGTCGGAGAGCTCGTGGAAGAGACCAGCGCGCTTCCTGAAATGCCACTGAGCATATAAAGCAAAGCAAAAACCCATCAACAGTCATCGACCATGGAGCTGAAAGGAGGTAAAGACCGTGAGCTGCACTCACAAAACCCACAAAATTCTCCTGGCAACGTGGTGCAAAGCAGCTCCAGAAGGAACCAGGCATTCCTGCTGGCAGTGCAACACCCTTGGCCCTGGGAGCTTGCTAAGCTGACAGAGCAAGTTGCCTCACACCGCTGCTTGATGCTTCCTGTCAGGCTACGATCACCACCAAACCTCAGTGCCTACATGCTGGGACAAATGCTCACCTGCATGGCCACACTCACACACTCCTGCTGTGCAGTTGGGGCTGAGAGGTGCTGTGCACAGCAGTGCAGGGATGCAGCTGTCCAACCAGCAACAGAAACGGCACAGCACGGACAGCCCCTCCTCACCCCACTGGGATGGCACTGCTGGGAGCACAGCCCCATGCCCAGCAGCACGCCCAGCTTGGGCTGCATTCACCCCACAGCGCCAACACTCAGCCCTACAGTCAGTGTAGGGAAAGTGGCAGGACAAAACACTCATCACTCCACCTAGGTCATCAGCACTGCACTAATTGTGCTCTCTGAGGGTTCTCATCCCTCATCAGTCTGCCACTCAACACCTGTTAGCTCCTGGCAGGACCCTCCCACAGCCAGTACTCAGCCTGAGCCCTCCAACCCTGACCATGGTAGAGCCCTTTGCTGGAGCTGCTGCTCTCACTGCTCAACAAGTCACGAGCTGTAGTTTATTACAACACAGCACATAGATGCTCTCTTTTTCCATTTGTCTGCATTAAATAATTATTTAAGCTATATTAGGTATTTATCAAGTAAACTGCCACCATCTGACATTTCCTTATTGTAGCCGGAGATTTAGAGCAGCAATTTGTATGCATCCTGGCCCCTGCATGGGCTCTCTGCACACTGAAGTTATGATATGAGAGTGATGTTTTATGAGATACTAGGACTTAATTTCAAAATTTTAGGAGAAGGGAGGACAGAGGTAAGGGGATGCAGGTCCGCCAGGTTCCCTGGGGCAGTGAGGGTCTCTCACTATTTTTCCTTCTTGAAATCAAGGGTGGCAGCAGCTGCTGTTCAGGACAGCAACAGAAAAACAGTGGCACTGCCAGCTCTGAGCTAAGGGTGCTGAATGTGACACCATAGGGCACCTCTGCACTCCTAGAGGGATTCCTCTGTGGGAAGTCAGTCCCTGGCTGCTGTCACATCCATGCCCACCCCCCGCTTTTCCCACCTCTCCTGGGATCTTGGAGGCCTCCATGAGCCTCCATGCCACACCGATGAACTGGAAGCTAAATGCAAGCCAAGCCCTTTTTCCAAGGATCCTGCCCATATAACCACCATCTCTGGGGCAGGAGAAAAGGTCCTGAGTAACAAAATCTGCCTCCACCTCTCTGCACAGCTGGAGCTTGCTGGGCCATTCATCACCTCCATCTTCCTGCAGATTGCTCTAACACTCATGACTAAGAGGCCAAGGTAGAGAGCAGGCTGTGTGCAGACTGGCAGCAATTCCTACCCACTTAAGCATGTCCTCTGAAACCGCAAGAAGCCCAGCAAAGAAGGCTGGGCTGGGAGAAGTGATGCAACATCTCTTTATCCTTACTTCTAGCTTTGGAAGTTTTCTCTCCCACTCCAGCTCTGACAGTTTGCACAGTAGGAACCCATGCGTACTAGAAGCTGCTTCCTTCAGTTTCACAGATGTTTTATGCTGCTCCTTTCCTTTCCCTCTATCCTCATCTCTTCTCTCTGCTTTCTTGCATGTCTTGCCCAAGCTGGACATCCCTGGGGCAAAACTGAGAGATGCTGTTTACAGAAGATGTCAGTTCTTGGCAACCTGCACATCTGAGGGATTTATCTGCTCTCTGCATGAGCAGCAATTGCAGCACCCTCAACCACACTTCAGCCATCACCATAACTACTGCCCGTCAGCCTCTCACTGCAGGTCTTTCAACAGATTAATTTTAAAGTATTCAGTTTGGCTGCATGCATCCAGTTTGCCTCGAACCTCTGTTGTGATGTGTGGCAGAGCTGCAGCTCTTGTCCTGGCAGCCTTCTTTCACCTCACCAGATGGCTGCCTTGGCAATTGCACATCCACTGAAGAGGCTCAACACGAAGACTGCACACCAGGTGAGCCCCAGGAGATGGCACAGCACTCCTTCCCATCCTCAGCTGAAGATCCGTACCGAAGGAGTCGGGGAACTCAGCAGTGCTTCAGTCCCGTAAGGAGGCCTGGATGGGGCACAAACCCAGCTCTTCTGGAGAAATCAGCAACAGGGGCTGTTCTGGGAACAGGAATGTTAGGAGAGCACAAGGAGGAGGCTTGCACAGGTGAGGACACTGGATGCCATGGCTCCCTGGCGGAAGGGAAGGCCAAAGGGGTGCGCAGCAGAGCCCAGCCAGCAGAAGTCCTGGTGATCTGTGTACACTCCAGGCCTGGGCTCAGCTCTTGGAGGGGTTCCACGTTTGGAGCTGTAACTGCTACCTTTGGTACAAGAGGGGCTGCGTAGTTAAGGACACTTGGCCTGCGTTTGGCTGGGTGTGTTTCATCTACAGGAGGCTTGTGCCACTCCACCAACAGCTTTGACCTATGAGACAACAGAAACAACTACAAAGGCTGAGGGAAAAGGTATTTCTAACACACAGCAGCAGAGGCAAACTGCAGACACCAGTGCTCACTAAATTCAGACCAGGGCTGAACTGTGAGATGGTAAGGGCAGAGATGGAAACCCGTCCCATTTTCAGGTGTTCTAAGAATGGAAATAAGCCATTTTTTTCTTTCTATATTCTTGACACTTAACCTACTCTTTATTTGCATTGATCACATTTTACAGTGTGATTAAATTTGTATGGAAGAAAGCCAATTAGTTTTGTCTTACACTTACTGAATGCGATTTATGGTCAGACAAATTAACTCTCAGCACTTAGTTTGATTTATCCAGCAGCATAAAGCTTGACAATCTGTACTCTCAGATAATCTGTTTTAAAAGAATTATCTTTATTGTTATTTTTCTTTGGGATAAACCATTAAACCTGGAGGTAGGTACATCTTTCTGCTCACAAACAACTTTTGGCTAAATCCATACAGACAGACACCATATTTGCTTCAAACATAAAATGATTCTTCCCTTCATAATAAATAATTAGTTAGGAGCATCCAAGGAGCAAGACAATGCCAGCACTCCTGATGCAGATGGTAACTTGGGAGGATCCTCAGAGGGCACAGTTGCTCCTCTCTCTTTGCAAGGACCCCCTTGAGAAGCTTCTCATGTGTGGACTATGCAACTGCTATTTGGCCAAGCCATGAAGTATTATGAAAGTCAAAGCCTACACTGAGAGGAGCGTGCCATCTGTTCAGGCTTGAGAGACAGGAAATAACTATCAAAACTACAGCCTAATCATAATCAGCTGGCTGGCAGCTAACAAGCACACATGCTGTCTGGCAAAGAGCGAAGATGCTTATCAGCTGAGCATCTTGCAAGAGAGAAATGAAGTATCTGACAGTGCGAGGGAGAAATACAAAAAGAGCAGGCAGCCAAAACAAAGCTAATTACTGAGGGGAGTTATGTGGTCCACTGAAAACTGGGGAGCATCTACACAAAGATCCTCTAATTGCTTCTGTGCACCACTGCTTAAATTCATATGCATTGTTGAAGGATATGGGAAATGCATAAACCAGGAAGCAGCCAAATACGTCTGCATGAACCAAATTGAAGCCAACAACAGAGATGGGAACTGAACCACAAAGCAATTAAAATATGCACAGGGTAGAAAAGCTTGAACTACAGGAAAGTATGTTGGATGTTCTGTGAATAAGGACATTGACAGCTCATGGTCAGTGAAGTTAAGTTGCTGGTGTGCTTGACACAATAACTGGTGTCATGCTTCAGTGCTTGCTATTTGCTATTTAGCTTGATAAGGAAGTGGAAAATTCATTACAGAGTTACATCTTTGCTCAGAGAGAACTGATCTTGGGTCAGTTCCTCAGTCTGTCTGGAGCATCAACATTGCTAATGACTGGTGGGTGAGCAGATGCTCCTGGGATAACAAGGCTCTGGATGGCAATAAACACAGCAGATGCATTTGAACCCAAGGAGCTGCTACTTTTTAAATTAGTCAGCAGTGAGAGACAGTGTTCCCCTCACCAACCGCTCTGAATTCCCAACCAATCCACAATCAGAAGAGGAACGTGCCCACTCACTCTATATGCATCCAAACCTGCAGTCCGTAATTCTCTGCATGAAGAAATATCAAAAGATTTTGCATGTACCAACTACTCAACAGCTTGAAAAAAAATAAAGTGAAGGACACCAGACCCTTCCTTGGACAAAGCATATTCAGAGGCAGACAGTAAATCTTCAGAAGCAGCAAGAAACCAACTGCATTCCCTGTAACCACAGCAAGCCATCAGTATCAGCCACAAGAGGAAGGACCATGTGGGACTTCTGGAACCAGCCCACCAACACAGATGAAGAAAGAAGAAAATATATGTATAGTTAGAAAACTATGAGGCCTTGAGACAAAAATGTCCTTGGATGAGGATGTTGTAGAAAGAAGAATGATAAATCGTTCTGCTGCATAGTCATCCTCTCTCAACAACTTGTTGAAAGCCTCAGCTGGATAACACAACATTGAATTTTGTATGAATTAGAAGATAAAGAAGATGAAAAACTTAACAGAGACACATTCACTGTAATGACTGTGACACCTATTCCTCAAGTACCACAAAGCGTGGCCCTACTTGTGCTCAGCTCTGCACAGTAGATGGTAATTAGACTTCTCCAATCATTGCTGTTTTCTTATTGATGGCGATGGGGAGATGAAAGATCTGTGACAGACACAGATTCTTCCTGAGTTTCTCTCTCCCATTTGTCATTTCAGACTTGCAATGAGAATCACAGAATTTGCTCAGTCTGCATTTCAAGGTTCCTTTCTACATTTCTGCTCTGTATGTAAAAAGCTTGAGTTGTTTCTGATCAAGTCTACTTTCAGCAAACAGCAAAGTGCAGCAACACAGACATACAATAAAATAATTAGTGCTGGATCACACCTACAACATCCTGACAGCAAACTTATGAATCTCCTGCACCAGTCTTGAATTTTAAGATGACGTGAAGTCTCTCACACAGAAATCAAGACCTACTTTTAGGCACAACTCAACCCAACACAGCCTGCGAGAAAGCAGAATTAACAGGATAACATGAGAGAGCATGATTAACAGTATAAGTTAACTCCAGGGTCAGGAGCATCCCACAGGAACCCACAGAAAATGATGGAGGAGAGCCAGATAAAAGGCTCTGTGGTGGCCCAGGCCCCTGCAAGGGCGTTCTTCCTTTGCAGGGATGCACTGCAGAGAAAGAACTCGGCTCATGAAGTTTTCAGACTGCTATGGTACATACAGTTTTGATTTTTAGTGTCTGTTTTTCTCATGTCCTTGGCCTTTGCATTTCTTTCTAGAACAATAACAGGAGCAGATAAGCGTACTTTAATCTGCTCCCGGTGAAAAGGCAGAATGCTGATTGCTTGTTCTGCCTCTTTTGGCTGAGCATTTTTATCCTGCATTGCTGCGGGGAAAGGTCTTGGCTCTTCAGGCTCCAGCTTTTGTGAGCTGAAGGGTATTTCCCAAAGTGAGCACTGAAATGCTTCAATGATCTTCAAAAAACAAAATAAAACAAAACAAAACAAAACAAAACCACCGAAAAAAAAGAAGTTGTGCAGATTTTGTGAGATTTTGGACTGCGGTAAAAGAAAAATCTAACAAGCTGAATGTCATTTTTTTAAGGAGATAAGAAAAAGGCTACTGGAGCTGTCAGAGTTTAAGCTTCAACCTTTATGTTTACAAAGCAAAAAGGGCAATTAAATGTGGAAAAATAAATCTTTCCAGGACTCTGCCAGTGGTTTTCTGGTTGGTACTTGGACTGCTGAATGACAGGCAGGTTCAGTGCCGTGGGCAGGGACTCAGAATACAGCAGCCCTGACATTTATTTGACGCTAAGTAGTGTACCCTAACAAAGATGTTCCTTAAAGCCATTCCCTCTCACCTGGCAACCAGGCATTAAAGAACATCCTCAATGCAACTGGACTGCCTGTCTGCCCTATCCTCCCCACGCCAACACCCTTCTCCCCTCCCTGCTGAAGTGCAGCTGCTTCTTGTACATTTTTGCCACTGGATCTGTGGAAGAAGTTGTTGGAATAAACCAAGAATATGGTAAATTGGCATATTCTGTGCTTTTCCTTCCTGGCTATTTTTCAAAGGCCTTTTCCACGAAGGTGTCAATGGATGGCAAACATCATGCTCCATGCAAGCATAGGGTCAATAAACAGGCACAGAGCGTTATGTGGCAAGGATGCCTGCCCACACCTGCCACAAGCTGCAGCCCTCCCTGCATATAAAGAAGTAGCTGAAGAAAGCCTTCTTTCCTCAATACACACAGTAAGATCAGATCAGCTCCCTGCCCTTGCAGTCGGTCAGTTACGAGCCTCTGAGCACATCAACACAGCTCTGCAGGGCACAGGTTGCAGAGAGGAGTACCCTGATGCCAGCTGTGAGGTGCTAGCTGCCGTTCAGGGAAGAACCATGTTTACTTCCCCTTTTCTTCCCTCCAGCTCTTCATGTACTTCTACTCTCTGCAAAGTGCAAAAAGAAGGATGAACAGAAGTGGGGGAAAGGCACTGGGAAGCCCATCTCCAAGTGCTAAGTGGCAGCAGATGGTCGAGGCGCTGCTCTATGACAGATGAAGAAATCAGTAATATATTTGTCACAGGCTATGTCAATTTCAGCAGCTTGCCTGCCTGCCTTAGCTCCCAAAGCTGCCAGCCCCCATTGGACACAGATCTCCCGAGGATGCAGAGCATCCTTGTGCCTTCTCCCACAAGGCTGCATGCATTGGCACTGGCACAGCCTGCGAGGGAAAGATGTGTGGGGTCAGATGCTGTCCCAGCAGAACAGATTCACTCGGTGTTGCCTGGGTGTGAAATGTTCTTCACAAGCTCAGCAAAGTAACGCTGTTCCCTCTGCCATTCATCACCCTAGCACATCACTGACTGAGAGCCAGGAATGGTTGTTGGCATGCTGCCACATGCACAGCGATGCCTGGGCACACTGTGCTGGAAGGAAGGAAGTCAGATGAATGGCAGCATGCAGCTTCCAGAGTGACAGGGTCCAGGGTCCCATCTGCAGGCCTGGAGCAGGACACTCAGGGTCCCTGTCCTTCCTGCTCTTTAGAGAGCCGTAGTCCTACATATCGGGGCTGGCACAGCACATGGCGAGTGAGAGGATTCTAAGAGTATACTGGGAATGGAGTAGGGTGGGTGGTGAGACTTGCAGGCTCCAACTTTCTTGTTCATTTAAGGACAAATTCCACTTCCTTGGTTTTGTGTTCCTGCATTCACATGGCAATCTGGGGCTGCTCCTCGGAGGTTCTTCCACTGCCCAGCTGCCAGCTCTGTGCTCCAAGGCTGACCTTCACCATTTCTCCTAGCCAGCCTGTCACACCATCCCATTAGAAATTCTGTGTGATCAACATACGCTCTCCCAATTGCTTCTGCAGAGAAGTATTTGGTTTGCAGTACCTGTGAGAAGGTATCCAGCAGACAGTGACAAATGCCACATCCCTCCTGCAAGTTCATAAGCTCAGGGAGAAGAGTGCCTTCTGCCTACTGACCCAGAGCATGACAAACAGTGCAGGAGCATATGTCTGGGAGACAGCACTCAAATTGAATTGTCTTGTAGAACAAGCACGGGAAATCCCATTCTCATTATTTACACAAATAAATGTATACAACAGAGATAATTCTATCTGCTAATAAACAGTGTTGGCTTCATATCTCCCTGCTCTTTTGTTGAGCAGGAGAACACAGAGGTTGCCACATTCTTGCTGGAAGCATTTTTGCAGTGGCAAGCTCACAAGCCTGCCAGGCTTTAAAAGAAACTTGGATAACGAGGGGAATAGCAGCTATTTTGGAGGACAGGGGAACAGAAAAAGCTGCCCAGCACCGCAGTGGCACCCACACACCATCCCCATGTGGGCATGGGTGCGTTCAGCAAGACTGGAACATGAGCACTTGACATTGTTGTTGCTTGTAATGAATCTCACAAATAGTGAAAATTTAATTAATGATAACACTTAGCACTGCTACGCCACTTTTACATTTACAAAGCTCTGTGTAAACATTAACTAATTAATCTACTGTACTTAGCAATTATATAGTGCTTTAAATTTTCCAGCTCTTGTGCAAACATTAGCTAATTAATCTACTTAATTATTTCCGTGCTTTATATTCTGGAGCACTGCAAACCAGCAGCATAAGGAGGAGGTCTCAGCAGTGGTACTTTTGAGCTCTGTGACATTTGCAGTGCCTGCCGTGTTCTGGGGAGACATCTCCAGCAGGCATACATGCTGCCAGTAGGGCCAAGGGTACAGAAAGTCTTCGGAGAGCAGATGCAGAAACTCCTACCAGTTAGTTAAAAACTGAAAGGAGTTCAGAGAACAGCTGCAAGAATGATTTCACATCCACAAAACTCACTGCACAGTGAGAGGCTGAAGTTGCTCAGCAGATAGAGAGTATCTGAAAGATGAATTGGTCACAGCTCAGAAGCCCTCATACAGGGATAACGGATGAGTTATTCAAATAACATCAAATTAGATTTGACACCTAGAAGAGAAAGGTAGCAAAACTGGAAAGGAAATCCACTTTTCTAAAAGTGAATGTGAGCAATGCCTGGGCAGGAAAGACCATAGTGAAGGGCACTGGAATGAAATTTGGGGCTGTGATTCTGTGTGCTTCTGTAACTGCTGTGGCTTTTAGTGTAGCTTCAGGTTTGATCACTTATGGAATGAACACTGATCTAGTTAAAGCACATAGGCTTAAAAAAGATACGCACAGATATGAAGTATTAACCTCAGGGAAGGGAGAGCAGACCCCAGCTGCACAGTGTGCACGGCAGCACTGCTTCTCCCTCTGCACAACCCTGGGAGCTGAGTTGTCCTGGTACCGTGGGGTGCCCAGGAAATTAGACAATCCACTCTAATTACCAAAGCTACAGAAACATGAAGCATTTTCCATCAGAAAAATCCTGGAAGAACCAGGTCTGCCAATCAAACACTCCCTAAACAAGTATTAATATATACTCACTCATGCAGAGCTGCATCTCTCTGCTGTTTATTGCATTTTAACATCGTCAACACAGCTTGCTGAAGCACTCACAGTGCTCTGCTGACCTCCATTATTTATGATGGCATGTGAAATTGATTGTGGTTGAAAGATTCTTACTGGAATAAAATGAGTTTCTCAATTATTGACACACACACACAAATGTCTATTCTCCAGTGATCCCCCATAGGGACCACTTGCCTGGCCCCGAGTTCATGACAACAGATATCTCCAGTTGCCAAAATACAGGTGACTGCATTGGAATGATTGTCAGGGTAAAGGACAGCAGAGGTCAAGTGATTCTCTTTCTGTATCACCACTTGGAAGGTAAACTGTGAGGACCATGTAAGGCTTTCTGCTGCTCCTAGATGGATAAATGATAAGCTCTACAGCAAAGCAAGTTGTGATCATTTTTTATACTTTCTATCAAACAGAGCAGGAAATATGCACTAAGTATTAATGAGATTATGAAAAGATGAACAAGGCTTTCAGAAATCCAACCTCCTACTTGCCTTTGCTCTCTAATAAAATCCTCAGCTACTTGTAATCTAATAAAAGAACTTAACCCACTGCAACAGTGAGAGAAATCTACTGCTGGTTTTATACCTCTCTTCCACAAGAAACGCAGAGCTTTACATATGCAATGGTCAGACTGCACAGAGCATCCCCATACCTCCACCTACCTCAGCTTCCTGCAGGGCAGACCCCTGAAGCACACCTGCACTAGCTCCCAGCACATGCTGCTCTATCCTGAAACACCAGCCCCTCTGCAAGGCTGAGCTGAAGTGCTGAAGTGCTGACTTCAAGCTGCTGGACTTCCCTCCCTGGCTGCAGGTGTCAATGTGTAGCCAAAATTAAAAGAAGTAGGCATGGAAGAAAAGGGTCCATGTGTTGTCCTGTCCACAGTGTCCTGCAACAGGACTGTGATAGAATGAAGAGAGCGAAAAGTTCACCCTGGGACACCACAACCCTACTGTTGATACTTCTCCATTCAACAGGATTATTTTTAAATAGACCTATTCTCTCCCTTCTGCCTGAAGCCTGACCATAAGCATGTCCCTTCCATCCCAAACACAGTTGCTCAGTCTGCTTTCCTAGACCAGCACCCTAGAAACTTGTGCAGTCCCGCAGTCCCACTGCTTACTCACACAGCAAACTTAGCATTAAAACCATGCCCAGCAGCTGTTCTGTGCCCTCTGTTCAGGAGACTTCCCTTCTGCCCATGTCAGGTTGAAAGGAAAGCCAGCAAGTGCAGTTAGATGAAAGATGCATGGTGCTGGGACTGCTGCTTTTGGGGGAGTCAGTGGTGAAACATAACATGACCAGCCTACAAGGAAAAGAACCAATTATCTGGCAATTGTATGCAGCCCATTTCAGTGGGAGGCTTGTAGTCAAGGGGAATAAAATATATGCTGACATCAGTACACAGAGGTTCCCATTGGAAGCCACTTTCACTGCAGTGTCATGAATCTTTTCAGAAACAGCTTGAGAAGATTTATTCTGTGTATCAATCTTCCTGGGGAGCGGAGCTGACAATGGTCATACATAATAATGTTTAAGTCAATTCACATGCACAGTCAGTGTCTGTCTACAAGTCTTGGCCCTAATCAGTACATTAAATAGAAACTTATGACTAATAACTCAGAAAGGACCTCTCTAGGGACAATGAAATGCTCCTCTTTGGCCACTGTCAGCTCCTCAGGCATGTGCTGCAGCAGCACACACTCCCCTTGGCTCCAGGAAGGGGGAATGGAAAGTTATAACTCTTCTTCTGTTTGCTTGGCTGACACATTTTTTATGAGCTGAATTCTTTACTTTAGATTTTGACAGTGATTTTGTGACTTTATGTCTGTAAATCAGTAATCACAGTGCCTCTCTGTCCATCCTCAAGAAGTCAGGGGCCACTCCAGCACAGGATGTATTTTTTAATTTGGCTATACAGTTCTCCAATTTACTGCAGGAAGACCTATCATGAAGTCTATGTCCAATGAGGTAATCACCGTGTCTTTTTCTGGCCTCAAAATCCATAACCTGGACCTCACAGATCTTCATAAACACAGCACTGGCAAGGTACATCTTGTGAGCCTTGGGATTCCTGCAAGGAGCAAACAACCCAGAGTTCCCTGTTCAGGGCCATCTACAGTCAGGATCTCCATCTTGTGCAGAAATCATCCAACGCATCCTCACCAGGCATCCAGGTAGGCATCATATGCTCCAGTACTGCTGGGACTGTTCACTACATGTGCAGAAAAATTCCTCTAGAAGAAACATACTGCTGTTGGTAGATTTTCACACGTAAACAGCTCGTGTGTGACATTTCTTTCTCCTTGAGTTTCCTTTGGTTGTTTGGGTTTTGTTTTTTTGTTTTGTTCTGTTTTTAACACATATCAGGTCATCTCAAAACTGGCTCTTCCATCATTACACAGAAAAAATCTGTCCATGAACTCCTGTTCATCCCCATGCACAGACACCACTCATTACAGAGCCTGTGGGAGTCACTCATTTAAACCATGAGGCATTTACTTGAAAGGTATTTGAACTTTGATGAAGGTGCCAGAGGAAAGTAGCATTCCAGAGGGATTCTGGTATTCAACCTTACTGACCTCAGTGTAACTCACTCGTGTCGTGGGCCAGTGGTGAGGTTACATAGGATGTTGGAGATGCAGGCATCACCGTGGCAAGCCAACAACTCGACTCAGAGAGATGCTGCTATGACTTGGTGGCAGATTATAGGAATCAAGTGTCCTCCTAGACCAGATTCTTCTGAATGATTCACTGTGAAGAAGAGAGATAGAAAGGAAAGCATCTTAGAAAGCAGATCCTGGCTGCCTGCACCATCCCCACCTCCGTGTGGCTGTGATGCACATGGGAGATCGCTGGCTGTGCCCAAATCCTACAGACAGCAGCTCTGTGGTAGGAGTCTCCATGGCATTCCCCATAGCACCATACAGAGGACAGGAGAGCCCAGAAGGGGTGTCCGGGTTAGGCTGTGTCCACCAAAGGCAGTGCAAAGAGCTCTCCATATGTTGTTTTCTTCAACAGCTAAATCATAGATGATGCTTCATTAAGCTTGAGATTCATCCGTCATTGTTGGTGTTGCACTCAGTAATAAAATAATCATTTAAAGGAAACAGTCATCAGAACCCAACAAGGCTGTGGGCTGCCGGGCTGGCCTTCCCACCAGGCCTGGCAGACAGCCTGCTGCCTTCTGGTTCTGACAGACAGGGCTGTGATGAGAAAACCCCAGATGGCTCTTTTTATTGTGAAAGCACTATATGAAGCTGCAAACATATCTGTCACCTTCCAGCACGTTATTTACCAGCTCTCCTCAACATTCCCCAAACTATATTTTCTAGAGACTGTAATTCAATACCTCACACCCCTGAGCTGTAGCATCAGCCCAGAGAGCAATGTGATAAATGCACTGCATCCCTCCAGGGCTTGGGCTGGGGAACTGGTTCGTAGTATTCCAGCTGTTAATTATCCCTCCACTTTTGTTATTCTCATCCCAGCTGTGCCTCAGCATTTATTATATGGGACTACACGCACTAAAAAGATTCTGATTGTTTTAAAGTGTAAGGAACAATTTACCCCTTTTGTGCAACACCATGCAGCTCAAGGGATAAAGTTGCAAGGTTTGATCAATGAGGCATCACTGGATTACAGGCAGCAGGCTCAGATCTCAGACTGCATGTTTAGGAGAAGTGCAAGCAAGAGAACACACCAAGAATGTTAAGCACAGACTCGCATAACTTCCATCATTCTCCTTTCCCCATCCCTTCCTTCCCAGGCCAGAAACATCCTCAAATTAATCCCCATGCCGAGTGCTGAAGAGAACATCCAAAGCCAGGGCAGCCTGGCCCTGCTGTGCTCTGGAAAGAGCTGCTCCTCCCAGCCAAAGCCCGGTCAGCCTCGCTGCAGGCTGAGAGCAGCACCCGCACACTGCAGGGAGCTCTGTGCCATCCCTGCCCTGACCCAGCTCCCTCACACCAGCACCGCACAAGGCCCAGCGCTGTCAGCACTGCAGAAATGATGCTCTTGGCAGCCCCCAGGAAACAGGGAAGCAAATACTATTATCTCCGCTCTGCTTCCAAGAAACTTCCGCAGGTAATTAAGACCAATGCTGCCACTTCTTGAACTGTGAATTGCTGATATTTAATGACATTTTCCAAATATTTTTAATAGACATTTCAAGTCTCGCTCCTAATCTGACATCCGTCTTCTATTAGCATGAAAACAAATAGAAGGGCCTGAGAATCATTGCTTATATTTTAAATGACTTTATTGTTGGTTTTATTACCTTCCCCATTAAGCTGTCACAATATATGCCTCTTCCCATTTCCGTGATGACCAGTCAGTGAAATCTGTCATCTTTTCCATGTGATTTATATAGGACCCCAGTGATAACTTAATTAATGCGAAGGATAATTATCAGCTATATTATTAAGGTTTCTCAGTTGCCCTAGGGGATAACGTGTCAGAAAGGTTAAAACATTGACAAGCAATAAAGCACATATTATAATTAGAGAAGAGCCGGGATAGATAACTGGCTCTGAGCAAGGAGCTGAGCTGCAGTTTAGCATTCACTCAGCAAAGACGGCAGTAGCACAGTCACATCTTTCACCTTCCACCAGGACTGCAGAAGTCCAGGCCTGTTCCTTGGAGGAGATTCCAACACAGAATATGTCCTATCCCAATAATATATATTGATTATTCAAACGTAGATGACCATGCCCTACAGTGAGCTGATTTATTATTCATAATTGAACAGGATGTGGTAGCTGAAGTAGACAAGGTTTCTCCCATAACTCTTCTGCTTTTCTTCCCAGATCATCCAAAAAGTTTTTCTTCACAAGAATGGCAAAAGGAGGGAGAGCAAAGAATTGGCATTTCTGAAATGAAACACTGATTTCTTCTGGGATTGGAACTGCGGGTGCGTGCCTTAATTGGTAATATGGCACATAGGTTTAACCTGGAGGCTATCCCTGAGATAAATGGACCTTTGGCTCAGGCACAAAGCAGTAACTCAGCAGTACATCTGAAGTGAGACTACAAACCTAACCGCAGTTATTTCTCTAGATCTGCTATTGTTACATCATGAAGAGTAGGCAAGGGACTCAGGAGCTCATAAATAGTTTTTCATGGCAAGCACGTACACCAGCCAGATGAAATCTCTCTCTGAGAAAATATGGAAAAGTGGTAGATTTAACCTACTGCAAAATGTCATTTCTTGAAGGGGAAAAGCCACCATCACCACCACCACAACAACAAAATACACAACTTTCTTGATGCTTAGAGGATGTGTTCCTTCTGCAGCAGCATTTTAAACGCTGAGCTCTGGACTTGGCTGTAAGTAGCAGAAGGAATTTGCTGCAGCAAATCCTGCCAGTTTTCCCAATTGTAATCACACTGAAAATATATTATCACCTATTATTATCTCCACACCTGGGGCACCTGAGCAGGTTTGTGGACCTGAAGTAGTGCCTTGGGTAGGACATGGCACAGAAACTGGGTGGGGAATAGTTAACTTAAACACGGCACGCAAAGGTGCCTCTTTAAGAAATGCATGGGAAATAACAAGCATCAAGTCAAATTAAGTGGCTGTCCTCCCTGCCAACTGTAAAAGCTGTTTCCACTTTCTTTCAGGCAATTTTTCCAATAGCATGCGCTCACACACCACAGATAGCAGGTAAATTCCTCCCCTCCATTGGTGGTCTAGTAGAGTGAAACACAGCCAGAACACAAAGTGAATGCACACGTGCAGATGCAGCACCGTGGGCTCCAAAGCTGCTGCCACTGCTGAGCTGGAGGGAGGTTTCAGTGTGACACCCCATGCCAGGCACAAGGGCTGCTCAGGAAAGGGAGAAGTTAACACAGGAGGCATTTATTACAGGAAGCAAAAGCACACACACAGATCACACTGCCTGGTAGAAGCTTTTCTCTGCTCGTCTTCCTCCTGTTATTAAAATGTCCCAAGAGAGACAAACAAACAAAAAAACCAAGAAGTGAGAGAGACTGGGGTCAGTGCAGAAAAGGCACAGAGAGATCATCTAAATACACCATCTCCTATCAGAAGCAAAGGAAGGTGAATTCTCTCTGACTTTGGAAGTCACCCTTTTAAGACTTGTTAAATGACTGAGAATTAGGGAACACAGGTGCTTAGAGGGAAGCAGGTTTAAATAACACCATTCCTAGCATCCTAGCACAATGCATACAAACACCTACTCAGGCGCTGAACACCAGCACCCAGCATCATGGCACTTTGCAGAACACTGACAGACAGTCTCTACAGGAGTATTACCTCTGACTCTTGATGAAATGTCTCCCCGTTGTGCTTTGCAGATGCTTCCCCTTTTTAATCTGTCAGAGACAGGCAACTGCACTTCTAAAACAACACTTCCCAATAATGCTCTATTTACAGCCAGATCTCCGTTCTCACCCAGTGCTGGCTGTGTTTATCCCTTTCTATCAGTAGGGCAAACTGCAGCCCAGGCCCATGGCCTAAGTTAACCTCAAAAATACGTTCAAATAAAACATTGACTCTGCGCTATTGAAAGCTCTGTAGCAATGAAAATATGAGAAACATGTAGTCTATGTATCATAGCTTTCCAATTGTGATGTCTTCGCTGAGCACAAAGGAATATTCTACTCCTTAACAATCAAAACCAGATGGTACCAATTTTGATAGCCGTTTTCACAGAGCTGAGAATGTTTTTGTTGTGCTGGATCTATTGTAAGCCGGTTAGCTTCAGAGGTAATCAGATATTTAACATACTGAAGAGACTGGGATGAATGCAGGAACAAGCTTGTTAATCATCAGCTGTTTACTTCAAAAGCAGTGTGGGGAGCTATTTGAAGTTACGAAGGCAGGATGGACCAGAACATCACTGGCAGGGTCGAAGCCCAGTTCACTCCCTTCTTCCTGGAGGGGTGAAGCCAGCCCTTCCACTGCCTCTCCCTGATGGGAAAAGCCATTCCACTATTCCATTCCAGGTCACAGATCATCTCAGGGACACACACAGCTCCTGCCACTGCCCCATGCAGACAATGCTTCCACACTGAATGCCACAACCTAGGGCTCCTTGCACATTATGGGACTGGGAACACAGTAAAAGCCTGAGGGCACCGGAAGGGGTGTTACAGTACAGGAGAACAGGAGAGCACAAAATATACAACACTGCTTTTCTGCCCTGCTTCTGCAGGGGGAACTGCAACCAGGAAGGTTCTGAGAGCCAGCAGGTAACAATTCTTTACTATTCCCAGATGACAGCTCCTGGGAACGTACAAATCAGTTAGCATCTTGGGGCCTGATACAGCAAGTCAGGAAATTCTTCCTCCCAGTTGCTGTCTGTTTGTAATATAGTTAGCACAGATGTAGGAATCAATATCGCTGCTCACAGAAGTTACAAGCATTAAAGATGCTAGGTAGAATATGAGCTTGTCCTCTCTTAGAGCTGAACGTCTTCTAATGGCACTTGAAGCATCCCTGAAAGTGAAGTGGTCTCCACCGCCTTCCCTGAGTCACTTCACCACAATGAAGTATTGAATCTGATCCTATTTAACCAACAAGTTGAACTGCAAAGCTTAAACCTTGCCCGTTTTTGCCATCTCCAGACAAGTCCTTCTGATAACCAAACACCACAGCCTCAGATTTCTTCAAAGAAAGATGCACAGCAGTACAAGCCAGTGTAGCAGCTGCTGCTACCTCACCGTGCCTATCCATCAGCACAGACCCCCTCCTCAAATCTGAGACTTCGTGCATCAACTTTTTGCCTTCATAACAGAAAACGTGCTGATATTTGATGACTCAGAATAGGATTAGGAGATAGTCAGGCACCCGTCAGGAAGCTAAGAAACCCCCCAGCAGTGTGGCTTATGTGCTTTGGCAATGTGAATTTCAGGAGAGTATATCTTGTGTCTTCTCCTAATAGCAACACTGAAAATTCACCAGAGATCAGTTTAATGCTTTGGAAAAGGTTAATGTTGTTAGGGATTTACTGCTATATTTGAAGTAGTTTAAACTATTATTTTTATTTCCTTGAGTAAAATGGAATTTCAGTGAATCGTGCAGTTAGACGGTCAGCTTGTGTCTGAAAGAGGTCATTAAAAGCTTGGGTGGTTTTAAATAGTATCTAATTCTGTCTGTCTGGCAGGGAGCGGGGAACTGCCATCAGCACTGGGTTAGTTACATCAGCTTCTGGATCAGCTGCTCCAAATATATCCTAAAAGTGAAGAAGAGGAATTCCTATTCCTAACCCTTCAGGTTTCAGGTCTGTGAATGTCCCCTGTGCTGCTATGAGCACTGATGTCCCTAACACTCCTGTGGTCTTCCCACTGTTAACACCCATCCAAGGTGTTTCATCTCTATGCACAGCATTCTGCCTTGGGCACCCCCATCCCTCTTCATAGAGGAGCATTTCCAAGCTTCCCAAAAACCTGTTGCCTTCCTGCAATAATTACCCTCCCACACGTTGGCTTTTTCTTTTCCAAGACTTTCCTTTTCTCAGAGGATTTGCACCTCTGCAGAGCCTGGGTTTGGGGGACCAGTCCCCAAGCCCTGACACTGCTTCATCTTCCACAGCAGCTGCCAAGCGCTTGCACCAAGGCACATGGATTTCTGTTACTTCACACACTCCCCAGTCTTGGCAAACTCCAGCGTCCACGGGCAATACACTAACCCTCCTCATCTGTGCCAAACAGTGGCTTGTGGCAAAAAGTGCTGAGAGGGTGAGTCCGCAGGTAGGCTGTGCACAAATGGAGTAATAACGCTGCTTCTTGCACACAACAGCAGAGAAGCCTTTGCTTGAAGAACTTGACAGTGGCCACGTGTTATTTTGAGAGCCAGCAACTCTTTCCTCTGGAGGAAGTTAAGGGCATCAGTGTCTCCTGATGCTCATCTCACGGGTCATCTGCTAGTCTACAACTGAAGTCATTTGTGCAAAATACTGTGACAATGTCAGTTGTAATTGCATCAGTCATGCCACACAACAAGACAAATATGACAACATCAGAAATTGCTTAAGACTGAAAAGCAAATGCAGGAAATAGCAAGCAGTCAGAAACAATTATTTTACTATAGTAGGTGCAGTAACAGCTCTCTTTTCCGACAAACAGTTCTCCTGGGAAACAGTGTACAAAGCTGCCAGAGACTTTTCACTTTCCCATGGGATACTATCAGTCTGAAAAATGCATTCCGTTTTCTTTAGGGGTTCTGAAATTAGAAGGCACCAGCCCCAGACACAAGAGCCCTTTTGCAGTTTCCGCTCTTCATAGCGCACAGATACCTGCCTCTACAGAAAGTCCAGTTCTGTTAAGATATAAAATGAGGCATTTTACCCTACCAAATTCAGTTGTAAGAGGAAATGCAGTGATTCATCGTGTTTCTTTCAGTGAGCTGTGAACATGCCTCTGCTACAGCCCTGTGACAATGGCATCTTTACTGCACGTGAGATTGGCAAGCCAGCGCTAAAGTGACTTCCCATTATACCCCTGGGAAAGAACGAGGCAGGCTTCCATCTCAGCAGACTGTTAACCTTGTAGCAGAGCTGCCTAGACCAAGCCAACGTATGGGAGGGATTCTTCCTACTAAAATTAAATAAACCTTATGTGAAAAATGCCATTTTCAATGTCTTGAGCTGTCAATTGCAGGAGAAAACGATATTGATTTCTCCAGAAACTTTATTTAAGCGAGTGACCTATTAAATGAAACTTATTTGACACCAGATGGCTCTTGCAATTTAATTCTTGACTGAAGTGATGTCTCCAAGGCTTTGTGATGTTCTTTATCTTGAATGATGAAAGGCATTTACCTTACAGCCATTTGCTCCTATATCCCAGGACTTTTGCAAAGGAAGTCCTCAAAAGAATCTGGAATTCTTTAACCTGCCTTTGCAATCTGCAGAAGCTGTCCGCAGAGGAACAACAGGCCCATGCTTTATAAAAGCTGCAGATAAACCTCCTAAGCTGCTGTGATGGTGTTGGTGCTAAACCAGCCTTCTGGGGAACGCTGGCACTCAGACCTCCCGCCTTTCCTCCTGTGCATCTCTTTCCCCAAGTTCCTCAAAGCAAAGCTAATTCTGGGAGGAGATGTTTGCTTCTCAATTCCAGCCCCCTCTGCACTGGTCCTTAAAGTTCCTGTTGTCTGGCTGTGAACACAGAGCTGTCTGCCATGCTTCAGAGACCACTCGCTTCTGCTTACAAAAGCTTTTCTGCAGTTTGTTCTTTTAAAAGAAGCCAATTTATTTGTATTCAAAATCTATAAGGAAACAATTGAATAGTAAAACTGTCAGAATCTGTCTCTTCCATCAAAACAGCTTAGGCACATCCGAAATGTCAGCGCTGAATAACAACCCAGATCCTTTGGGTGCCCAAACCCACATCTGCTTCTGCTCCTGAGCATCGAGCAAACTTGGCAGAGCAGTTAACGCTGCAGGATAACACATAGTGTCACTTATGCAAAGACAGCTGAGTCCTAATGGTCCTTTTTACTCAGAAGTCCTCACCAAAGGCCCTTCATGGGCACAGACACAAAGCCTTCTAGCTGTTGGCCATGCAGTGCTCACAGGAGGACAAGGCAAAGCACCTTGCCTGTGTACAGGATCCTGTTATGATGCTCTGTACCACGTATGGGACAGGCAGAGTCACATCTTGGTTGTATGCAAGTCCATGGGACCGCTCTAAGAAACTATGGAACTAAGCAAACACCTCAAGGCTAAGTATGGAGCCAGAAGCAATGGCTGTGGGTCTGAGGAGGATTCCAAGACCTCTCACTGGTACTCCTTCCTACTGGGAGACCTCACACCCAAGCTATTGGATGCTAAACAGCCCTAGGAGAATAGAGTTACCAAAAATACACATTATTTCTTGCTCTAAGCAAGAAGCTATCTGATTAGCTGCTGCCCCATCAAACATCCCACCCCAGAGGTGGAGCAGCAAGCAAAGGCCACTGTGCACTGTGCAGTACCATCAGCGCAGCATTAAGGCCCAAAGAGCATACAGTTGTTTCTCCCTTTCTTTCAACAAGTCTGCTATTGACCCGCTTCTGTTCCATCAAAGGGGTTACCCAGACAAGTCACCAAATGCTTCCCCCAGCAGGCAGCCAGCCCAACTATTCCTACAAAACCCCTTCTTACATCTCCCCTCATCCCAGTTCAGTCACAGCAGAGAAGCTCAAAGGATTTGAACACAATTTTCTCGTTGAGTTATACTAAGTCTTTTAGAGAAGTAGCTAGAATTACGTAGAACCCATACAAACTAAAGCAACATAACTATTCTGCATTTGAACTTTTCATTATTATTCCTTGGAGTTAACATTCTCTGCTTTTAAATCAAAAACTCATTTTGCTTTCTACCATCAGATAGGGGCCATGAGCTGCAGGAAACACGACATGAGTGTTTGTTTCACACTCCCTTTAGCTAAAAACTAACGGGGCACTCAGTAGTCATTGCTCCTCAAAACCAGGCCTACAGCAATACATTCACTCAGGCACACCGCTGAACGGCAATGTGGCATCTCCTGCACTCTGAACAGCCAGACTGCTCCAGACACTCCACCTATCCAGCTCCAGGGCTGTACTTCTGGGGCTTCCCGAACCACAAGAGTTAATGTAAGATCATTCCAGCCTCCTGGAGAAAGGATCAGGAATGCCACCTATAGCCTCAAATGGCACAACAGAGGGCACTGATTTGTCAGTGTATGCTACTGATGACTTGATTTTCCCAAGAACCACAGAATCACCTGTTCTGCTAGCAGCACACCTGCACAGACAGTGCAGACATGGCCTTTTCAGCTAAGTTCTGTTGCTATCAGTATCTGAACTGCTTTGAAACAGAATAAGGTTTCCTGGCTAGTGTATGGGGCATGCACTCTCTTGTAGAAAGGAGCAACAAGTTTAATCACCCTGTCACTTCAAAGCAGCAGCTCATGCCACAAACCAGCCATTTGCCACTAAAACCAGTTCCTACCAAAGGTGTTGACATGCTGCTGGAGTCTATTGCACTCTGCATACAGCTGATAGGCTGCCACACTCTTCTCTCACAGCTGCCTGCAGATAGCTGGAGGAGTACACCCTTAAGGACAAGTTTCCCTCATCGAATGTGTTTGGTTTCTGTTCCTGCTGCCAGTTCAAATGCCAAAACATTTTAAAAAAGAAAGCCCACAAAGCAGAGTTTAATTTATAAAACACTAATATCTTTCTGAAATTTCAACAAAGCTGAAGCTTGACTTGAAAATTAAAGCCAGCTGCATTTACTTGGCTTGTAATTAATTCCCTTCGTGCCAAGTGCTACCTTGGGAAAGAGAACCAGTCATAAACATATTCACCTGTCATTAAAAAAGGCATACTAGGTAAATAATTCAAGAGATTTGAAAATAAATTCATGCTTTCGCAGAAGCAGACTTCCAAGCTTCTTTTCATCTTCTCTCTGCAGCACCTTGCTGTAATAGAACAGTGATACACATATAAAAGGAGAGAGAACAGAGCATGAACTGGGCCTGTCTAGCTTGAAAACCAGAGGAGCCTGTTTGCAGGGGCACAGTCCTATGAAATACACCAAAGCATCCTGGATTTGCAGACGTATCCACAGAAATGAAACCCTTGATATTCATGAAAAATGCAGGCTTTCAAAGCAGGCAGGACAGGCAGGACTCTTCTGAATGGAGTGGGGGGAAGAAATTTGTGGTGCCTCCTCAGAGCTCTAAGAGATGGAATGTGCAGCTGAGTTGTTGAACAGGGAGCAACAGCAGCTTTGCTGCATTTATGATGCAATTTCATTACTATTTTGGTCCTGACTGGCACTTTCAGGTCCTGCATTTATTAGCAGCATCCTACTATAATAAGATAGTATTGCAGGTGTGAGACACTCAGCATCAACAAGGAGGCTGGCTGCATCTGCTCTTTACAAGATTCTGCATACATCCGGCAGAGACTGGGAGAAGGAACTGTGCACCCATTTCTGCTGCAGTGGAGCAGAATAACTTCCCATTCAGAGCAGCAGTTCTGCACTCTGTTTCCTTAACACAGAAGCAGGAGGTGACCCAATACAGGCATGCTCGCCTTCTGGCTTCAAGGACAGTGGAGGGACATGGCTGAATCTGAACCCATTTGATAAACAATAAGAAAGGAAGCAAAGAGTTCTACATATCTGTGTTTCTGTATCTCACGTTGCACTTCAGTTGCCTTGGATTCCCAACCCAGGAAAGAGAACTGCTGCCAAGACACCTTTCTGGGAGAACCAGGCACCTCCACTGGCCAAGGCACATCTTGTTGGCTGCTTCCAGAGTCATATTTTTGCACAGCATGTCATACGCTAAGAACCTTCTTTGGGTGGAAATTCACTTCTTATAACCTTCATGGGAAAGCTGCATTTCTCCTTGGTGGGTGCAATGTGATGGAAAGCACAGCAATGACAAAAGTGCAGCAAGAGAGGATTTGTTCAAATGCAACAGCTGTGGGCACAGAAATAAAGGGAAGAAGCAGCTTACCTTCAGAAGGTACAGAGGGATCTCCAGCAAGATACCCTAAGCCTCCACTGCATCTGAATGGCCCTCTGCCTCCTTCAGTAGCTGCTACTCGGATATTTTACAGCTCCTTTTAGGTCCAAGAACTGCTGCACGCAGTCAACACTGCTGCTAGCAGTTGAGGGCTCTTGCCAGCTCTGCCAGTGTCATTTGCATGGCGAGGTGGCTGATCTCCCAAAACGAGGGCCTGTGGTCACAAACCCTATTTCTGTGTCTATAGGAAGCAATCTTGATTCATTCATTCAGCTTGTATTGATCGTCTTTATTTTTTACGAGAAATGAATCATGAGGAGCCTTTTCTGTTTAAAGCTGAGGACATGTTCTTCAAAGACTTGCTCTGGTATTTCTCTGTCTGACAGCTTTATTGAATAATAGCCACTGATGGTGTATATGAGCACAGACAATCAGACCTTTTATGTATGTATGTTCCCATAGAAAAGATTGGTTTGAAGGTACTATTTTAGTATTGTTGTGATTGTACCATGGGACCAAGAATCTAAAAGGCAGATGAGAACTAAAGGCTGATGAGTAGAGATTCATTGGCTCTCCCTGTTCTCCATACCCCAGCAGGGGGATGCCAGACCACTGTCTGCCTGCTAAAGCCAGGCAGCATGGAAGGTGAGAGCATGGCTTGTTGGAATTCAATTAGTAAATAATAATCAGACATCCCAACCTGATCTGGTCAGGGGCAACCAGCTTAGGGCAGAGAACTTTAAGGTCCCTTCCAACCCAAGCCATTCTGTGATTCTATGATTATTTCAAAAGTGAAGAACAGATGTTCCACATATTAAGGAGCTATTATGCTAAGTGTCATTGCAGTGACTTGTGGGAGCAGCGTACTCATTTGACTAAGATTAGCTGTTACAACAAGGTCATTTATGCTTTAATGCAATTAGTTATGCCAGTATTGATAGAGGAAAAAAAAAATAGTCTCATGTTGAGACAGGGATGTTTCATTGCCAGGGTTGTATCTCCTTGAGTTCAAGCTTCCCCTAAAATCTGTTTGCAGAGATGAGCACCCTTAGCATAAACAGCTTCTTCCTTATATCCAGCCTGAACCTCCCCTCCCCAGCACCTCATGTTAGCAGGCAGAAAACACACCAAACACGCATAAACCTTCTCAAACAATGCAAAGTAAGAGAAAGAAAAAATTAGACTCTTAAGAGCATTCAAACAGCTTGCAAAAATTGCAGGAAAGGTATTGTAGGAGCCTGCATCACACTCAAATAGTCTAACAATAAGTTTCCCAATAAACAGCTGTTTCAAGAAACCCAGCTCCAAACCCACCCTCTCTTCTCTACAGTGCATGTCAAATCTGCATCAAAACGCTCACCACCTGTTTCCAGTTTGCAGGCAACCAATCATTGTTCATCAAAGTAACAAAGCTGTTTTAAATTTGAAAGCAACAAATCCAAGTTTAATTATTTTGTCCTTCAGAGCTTTACGCTATCTTTTACGAAAGCTGTTTCAGAGATGAAGAACTATCATTGGCTGCCTTAAAGGGGGAATAATTGATTGACAGCTGGAAAAACACTTCTAAGGACAATAGTATTTGTCAGTCTGGTATTTTTCACACTAAAGACAAATTGCATTTTATCAACACCCTGAAATTATTTTGTCAACAAAATTCATTTTGTGGCATTCCCTTCATCTGTCAAGCTGACAGAATGTTCTCCAGAGTGTTCTAAAAAAACATTTTGCTAACATGATTAATTTATCCAAAATTTAATTTTGCTTTTTAATCATACGTATAGAAAGATGTTGCAGGACGTGCAGCACAGGAAGGTGTGAAGAGCAGTGCATTAGCTCACGCAGCCAGGAGGAGGCCAGGCATACAAACCTTCACCAGTTGAAGAGATGCAATATTTGATCAGTTCTGTGTAGACAAAAACCCTGCTTGAGTAAATCGTATTTTCACAAATTATTTGATCTTACTGAAAACACTTCAAAGAGCTTTATGTAGAGTATTCCACAGCAATTAGAGAACATTTTGTGCATGCACAAAATGAAGCATTCCACTAACACAAGTGGAATGTTCTGGATGGTTCTGTCAGCTCATGGCATGGATGGTATAGGAAGATGCACAAGTACCCCACACAACAACATTACATTGACTTCTTATGCTTTCAACATGTTAATGCCAGTAGCAAACAAGTGCTCTGGTTCTATGCCATATATGATATTTTTTAATGGAATTTTCCTAACAGATTTAAGCCAAATGCATAGCAGTGACTCAAACACCAAGATTTCTGAGATTTCCCCTCAGATTCTCTTGACTGTTCTTCCACTTGAATGTAAATCTCTAACAGACATGTAATCAGACAGTCTTCCTTATGCCCATTCTGTTTTTCGATAAAATGATCCACTGGAAGGTCAAGTAACTTTTCTAAGGTCATGCATTAAATCAGCACCAGGTGAAGGAGCAACAACTACGCTTCCTGCCTCCCAGTGTATCCCCTAGGCAATAATACCAGTGAGTGTTACTCTTGTAATTGTCAGAATTACACATGTGTGTGCCTTGATTAATAATAAATAAGATCAGATGCTCTCAAGCAAGATTACATCTGCACTTGTAGGGATGGAAAGTATCACCCCTTTCCACAAAGCTCACGGGTTGCATTTTGAAACACCAAGAACATTAAAGGAAAAAATATTGCTGAAGCTTTAGAAGTGAATTCACAGGCAACTGAAATACTTTTCCCAAGAGCTGTAAACTGCAAGACACTTTCTAAAGTCAACTGACAACAAGAGAAAAGGCTCAAACTATAGCATGGGTCTCTCTGTACTTCTGGTCCCCTGTTCAGAAGCACAGACACAGATGATCACATGGATTCAAAATGAGTGTTGGTTAGACAGACAAAGTCATGCTGTGTTTTCAGAAATGCTGATAATTGTTATCCCAGGAAACAAAATATTTCATCAAAGCTCCTGAATCTTGTTTCTACATCTTTATCAGTTTCTATCATATCAGTTCTGCGGTGCACATTCTGATTTTCTAGGAGATGATTTGTACTGAAGCAATGAAAAGCTCCAGTATGGAAAAGCCAGAATACTGCACAGGTTTCGCCACGAACACAATTCTTCCTAGATGCAGCAGTGTCTGTGCAGTGCCTTCTTTATGACTTGCCTTCACAGCTAATGGCCCTGCTGCAATACCTGAATTCTGACCTAGCAAAGGATGCAGCTGGTTGGTTATCCCTTACCTCAGTGCTGCCTGCTGAGTGCCCCAACAGCCCAGATCCTCAGTGGTCATTCACTGACATGGAATTAAAATCTGATACATACCTTCCCTGACTTATCTCTGCTGGGGTTTTGTAACTGCCTCTCATCCCTCTCCCACTGCTCAGTCTTCTTCTCACCTCCAGAAGGTGCTGCAGTTTTTATAGTCACAGCCACATTACTTTCATAGACTTAATCCCTCTGGGCCTCTTTTGACACTGAATTATTAATTCATTAATCTGTTTTTCATATTTCTAAACAGAAACAGACATTACTGGGGTGAATAATCAATCTGTGTTCTCTCATTTCTTTCCTTTTCCATCATTTTAAGAATCTACTCTGCTTTCAATCTTGGGTCTTTTTAATAGGATTTGCTTTTGTGAAGAATTTGACACTTCATTAAGGCAACTCTATGCTAACAGATTTAATAATTCCTATCTGCATTGGTCACTTATAACTGACGTTACACATTCAAGTCACTCTTGAATCTGCCTGAAAGATATTCCTAGAGGAAAAAGACTTACCTTTGGGATCTGTGCTCCTGTTGCCAGTGACAACAGATCCAGAGTGAATCAAGGCTAAGACTATGTGCCTTCCTTCTGCTGCCAGGAGCTTCGTCCTCTCACCCTTAGGAGAGAGGTGATGAACCTTACACATTGACACTTGCTGCAGCCAGCACAGCAGCCCAGCTCAGCCAGCACAGCCCAAAGCAGAAGAGGTCATATTGTATAGAACAGCATTTTAGCCTAACTCTCTACAAAAAGCTAATTGCAGAGCTATCAAGCCTGAGACACCCTTGGCCAGACACATCCCAGATCTCTTCCAGTTCAGCAATCATGTATCTGCAGGTTAACCTTCAGGGACCCACATAAACTGGGAGAAGGACCCGTTTTCTGCAGTACCAACCAGGTGACTCCAGCACATGGATTCTGGAAGCAAGAGTTGCATTGCAGAGGCAAGCTGAAACACAGCGTTGGTGGAGATCTCAGTCACCTTACTAGATGACATCCTCACCAACAAATAGCCAAAATATTGTCAGTCCTCCAACAAATGGCACAGTCTGGCCTGTTTGGTCCTGTTTCCTGTCCACTACAGTCTCTCTGCTGTAATCCAACATGCTAAATTCTCCTCAGCACTGACTCTTCTCAGGCTGCGGACTGGCGTGCCAGCTGCATCTCCCATCACTGGACTGGCACAATAGGAGTTAGCTGTCATTGTCAAGTGAGCTGACAGGTGTGCAAAACGGCAGGGCTTCATACAGAGAGGATCTAGCTGAAGCACCTGTGACCAGAGTTGCCATCTGGTTGTAACGTTCCAGAACGAAATAGACAAACCATAGAAAATTATTTACAGTAAATGTTTCTATTGTACACAATGATTGGGATACTTTACAGACTTAGAATGTGAAGGCACGAAGGAAATCTTAATGAGGAATTAAGAAGCCATTGAGAGTGGGGGAAAATGTTAAACGAAGAGTACAGAAATAACAGGAAGTGCCAAATGCCCACACATGTGCTTGCATATATGGGTATACTCAAGGATGCAGAGAGTATAAGGGAAAGTTGTAGTTGTCCTGCAAGAAGCAGTGCCAAAAAGAGCCCTGCCTCCCAGAAGTGCCTGGCAAAGCTCAGGATGTTGCTGTCTGCCACCAGAATGTATATGGGATAGAGGTGTTTATCTAGAGTAGCCTTCATAAGGGAGGCATCTTTTCCTGCAAGGCAGGACTTGCACTGTTCCCTACCACAGTAAATATCAGTATGATTTCTTGCAGTTGTAGAAAGCTCCATTTTACCTCTGAACTCCATGACTTTTCTTGAAACCAACTGTCCTCTCTGTTAGCATTATACACCTTGGATCAGGTCTTCTACTAGAAAATGGCACAAAAGTTCACAAAATTTACTTCCAACAGCCCAGACAAAAAAAAAAAAAAAAAAAAAAAAAAAATGGCAGACAAAATATTTGCTGCAAATTTCAGAGAGAAAATCACATTTCTTGGTTTTATAGTAACAGAAAAACCTGAAAAAAGACATGAAAAGATCTTTTAATCATTATTACAGAAGATGTCATTCTCTCTTCCTGAAATGAATGAACACATCAGTAGTTGGCCCTCAAACCCTCCTTAGCTGAAATACAATTGCTCTATACTAGATTTCAAACCATGCTGAACAAAGCCTGCATTTCCCTTCACTGTTGCTATAGTAAAAGCTTAATGGTCAAGGCTGCTCCCTACATGCAGAAATTTGCTCTCTGTAAAGGGTTATAAACCAGCCCAGCTTCAGCCCAGCCAACAAGAAAGCAGCAGAGAGACAGATAGTTCTCTCCTATATCCCACGCTCTGTTCTTAGGGGAATGCAAGGTAACCTCAGAGGTCTTTCACAGCTCTTAGTCTGGTGAGAATGCTTCACCCTGAGTTGCAAAGAAATTACTCCATCCATAAGCATCGTTATAATTTTTTTTACCCACATCCTGCCTGTGTTCTCAGGAGGCATAAGACACTGCAGACTGCCCCATCGCCTTTTCAGTATAACAAACCCTCTCCTGTACCGTGCAGTGAACCAGGGATGCTGCACCTCAGAATGACTTGTGCACGTGAGACAGAGAAAGAGAAGGAAGCAGCAGCCACCTCCCTGGCACACCTCCCTGTGACACCAACAGAGCAACATAACCCAGGCTGCCTGCTCCTTTCCTCCTCCTGGCCTCTGGCCCCTCCATGGTGGACCATGCAGCAGAACCTGTCACCCACAAGGCAAGCAAAGGGGCAAGAGTTGGATCACCCAGGAGAAGTGCTTTCAACTGATACACACACCTCTGGCACCAGCTCCCTTGTCATCCAATCCCAGCAAGTATTTATTAATGAAGCTTGCCTGATTGTTGATTCATTTGATTGTTAAAGCTTGTGGAACTCGTACCGTTATTATTCATTGTTATTAATGTTCACAACTCAGCCTCTCTCTTTCCAATACACTCCACAGAGGAAATCGAAGGCTGAAACCAATTGTTACAGTCAATGAATGATGGAGCCGCTTGAGGATAGGAGCACGCCTGCTGCTCTGGGACCGCTGCATGTTAGTGGGAGTCAGTCAATCTTCACACACAAGGACTGCAAACTGAGAGGCTATTTCAGGTCGGTTCTCTGTTCTGTACACCGCTTCCTGAGTCAACTGGTCTATGACAGTCACCCTAACAAAGCGGTCTCTGCACAGGACCAGTGACCCAGGGCAGGCTTTGATCTATGCGCAGAAACAAAGTTTCCTTTGCACTCCTCCACAAGTACAGAAGACAACACCAGAACAGTGCAGTAGAGAGCAGAAGGGAGCTCAGCGTGCAATATCTGTGTGTGCACGCTGCTTGCTTCAGTACTTCCCCTCTCCTCCCCTCCTGCAAGCCTTCTCCACCTCTCCACAGCCTCTTGGTAAGTGATCATTTTCAATTGCGCCACGTGTAAACTCCCCAAGACAGAACAGCAGCACTCCTACCTGTCTGGTAGTCAGGATGCTTCCAGATCTGCAACAGGGCCCTTATGGCAGCTTTTCAGAACAATGTACTTGTTCATGTTATACCTCCAGCATCTACAGAGCCGTCACATACCATATTCAGTCTATTATTCATCTCAAGTGGAGAATTCTGCAAAGCAGGAGGAAATAAAAGAGGGCTTAATACAGCTTTACTAAAATGGAATTTGCCAAGGACTCATAGAAAAATGGATTTAATTAGGGCTGCTAATGGGGAACAGTTTGTTCCTGTGATTTAAGGCAGAAGTTAGATAGTGTCTATAATTTCAACATTTTAAATTATATATACCAGGTCATTTCTCATTTCTACCTTAATTATAAAAATCCATCTTTATGTATCACAATTTCAAGGCAAATAAAGCAAAGGCAGCAGAAATGATATTTTATTTAATAAAACTTATAAGAACTCACAGAAGAAGCAAAAAATACTTTGTGTGGATGAGGCAGACCTCACATAGGAAAAACAGTTGCCAGACAGCCCTCCATGCACTGCTTTGGGACAGCACAAAGAGCCATCTGAGGGCAGAGGGGGGAAGCAGATGTTTCCAAATAAAGGAATAAGTTGTCTTACATTATATTAAAAAAAAAAAAAAAAAAAGAATCTCAGTGTGATTTTTATTCAGTGGTGTGAACGTCCTTCATTTAATTTTGCAGCTAAGCAGAATATTATAGTTGCAGGCACTAATTGGCCTGACGTGCTCTGTCTAGTAATCCCACATTCCAGAACTCTCTGCTACACCTTCAGACATTGATCACTGTCAGGATATCTGAATTGCCTGAAAATCAGTTCTCCAGATAGAAAGGCCAAAAGATGTTGTTAGAACCGCTCCTCCCACATCTCCTCTGTACCCTGGGCTTATTTAAATCTAACAAACGTCGCTTTGGAGAAATTCCTTGTTGGCTGACTCTGCCCAGATGACCTAAGTAAATGAGTCCAGGCATTGTAAAGCACGGATTAATTTAATAACAAGTAATGCAGATAACTGACTAGCAAGCTGGGCCCAGCCACTGCTGCAGCTTCTGCACCCACTGTAATGTATTTTAATACTGCACCTCAGATCAGAACAGAATCAATGAGTGAAGTTCAAATGTGGCACTTTTCCTATTTCCCTGACAGCTTATTTCATGGATCACAGGGACCAAAGTACAGCTGCTTATTCAACAGAGGAAAGAATGAATCAATTTTCATTCTTTAATACACTATGTGACCTATTCTCTGATGCTCTATCCTTTACAATGGCTCTAGTCTCTTCAAGACCTTCAATTTTGTCAGATAGAGAAAATTTAAAATAATGACAAAATGCCCTACCCTAGGTCTGCTTCCAACTGACTAACTGCTCTGCCAGTAATAAGTCCAAATGAAAGATATTATGTCACTGGGGTTGAATTAAACAGACGAACTGTAATCCTACATCATTAAGAAAGATCCTATCTCCTGGAAGATTTCTGTGCTTTCTCTCCAAGCTTCCATGAAAGGTGCTGAACTCCACAAAGATCCTGATTCTCACCTGCTTCAGTAATTCTCCCTGCTTCCAAACATGAAGGAATAACCCAACAAAATGGCAGCCACCAAACAGCTCGCAGCTGGAAGAGCAGACACATGGCTGAGGATGTCACCACTCCTTTTTAAGCAGCTCTAATTTGGGCAGAATTAACATGCTGAGAGGCATCGTTCTGCAATTTCACTGTGAAGATTATGTTTTTCATTTAGAAGCATCCCTTGGTACTGTAGTTTTAATTACCCTCTGTGTGGCTTGTGTTTGTCTTGCCTTATTATTTATCCCCAGTTCACAGGTGATACTCATACTGTTCTCATCACTGCTAACTTTGTTTCAGCCTAGGCTTTCTGGTGATAGCCACGGAATGGAGGCTACGTTGTCAGCAGATACTGTAGTCAGCTGCTGAGCAAGTGGATTTTGATGAGGGTGATCTGATTGGCTTTAGATGCACAAATGAGAACTCAGTATCAAGCACTGACCCCGCAGCTATATGGGTTAGTGCTCTGCATCCCTGTCACCAGCACCCATTTGTCCCCCAGCTATCAGAGGACGTGAAAACTGCCCACTAAGCTCTGTCAAAGTAATGTTTAAAATGAAGTTCCAACAAGACCTTTTCCCTTCAAACAAGGTACACGTTAACAGCAGTGTTTGAAAAATGGCCCTAAGCCCCATCTGCACTGGGAGTTTGTTCCCAGTGCAATGTGCCATATTATGGGAACAATATATTCTTCAAGTGAATGAAAACTAATGAATAACTAACCCCCTGACAGTCTTGCTATTACTGAGTGCTTAGGAGCTGGGTAAAACTGACAGAGTAAGATGAATATGGTACTAAGACGAGACGTTACCTTGCATGACTGGTCAGGGGAATCCAGATTTAATGGACATTACAGATGGGTTAATTCTAAAGGCTGAATTTGATTCTAAGCTGTAGCTGCTCTCTGAGCAAGAAGACCTAATTTTGCAAATAGGAAGGCTTAATCACATAGACAACTGAGTCACAGGTTGTAGCCCTATTTGTGAAGGAAGCATTGGGAGCTTAGTCTTGGGAAGGATGGGTGTGAATTGGCCATTTGCTTCCACTTCCCTGCGAGTCAGAGTCCTGCACCCTCCTCAGCAGCGTCCAACAAAACTCCAGCAGATGCTACAGTCACAGCCAGGAAGAAGGACAATCCCCAGCAGGAGGGATCACCAGAGCACACTGAATGTTCACTTGCCTGTGTTTGCAGCACAGAAATCACAAGACACCAGTGAAATTATCAGGTATCAGGCTGAAAGCGAAGGGCAGTGTGACCCAGAACTGGTATCTGCTCACGGCTGGAGGACTTGCAGTAGCAAGCACATGTCGCTCTTTCCTGGAGCCATGACATGGCTGCACTTCACAGTTTAAATGCAACCAGTGGCAGATCTCCTCTGTCCTCTGGAGATGTGGAACAGTCCCAGCCTGTACCTCTTCCCAAGAGCAGAGCTTTCAGATGATGGTAACCTCATCTCGGTGAGACTGCGGTCACAGTGATGTTGGACATCAGGTATAAACCAGGAGAAGACAGTTCTTGTAATTAAAAAGTTGAGCAGTATTAGAGGAAAACTAATCCCTTTGCTGGATGCCAGCAAATTAAATATTAATCGTAACTGTTTTGAACACAAAAATGCTCATCTACAGATATTTTCCATGAGTGTTAAAATCAGAGCAGAACTAAAGCTTTATTCATTTTCCATTATCAGCTTAAATAAAAAACACTCAGAAAAACAGGCAATGATGTACAGAAGCCACTCAGCGCAAATAATTGGAATGTAAGTTCAGGCAACCAATCACTCCTTGATTTTGCTTCTGATCGAGATAACTGGCTTGTTTCACTGCTCAGCTCAGTCAGCTCAGACCGTCTCTCAGCTCTGCCTGATGGAGATGAAGCTCCCAGAGGCAGCATCTTTAAGTAACAAGAGGGCAGTGTGGGAAGCAGGAGGAGTTCACCCTGCCAACCTCTGAGCAGGAAGGCCGAGGAGCAAGAGGGAGGTGGGGCAGGAAAAGAGGTGAAAGGACAGAGCGTGGGGCAGCTGCCATCAACGTTGTTCCTGCAGGGAGATGGTAAAAGGATCAGCTGTGTGAGACAGAGAGCTGGGATCTGGGTGGTTTTGCACTCAGCAGTGTGTTGAGGCAATGTCAGACCATTGTATTTACTTCATCCAGAATGGAGAACATGAACTTCTCTTTGTAGTTACAGCGGATCATCTTCGCGTTCTCAATCACTAATTTACATTTAAATTTTTGCCTGGAACCAGGGCAAGAATTATTTTATAACAGCATTCGCGGATGTTCTCTCTTCTGCTTAATTATTAACTTTGTTGTAGTAAATAAAGGGTGTTTATGAATTCCATCAATCTCAACAGGCCCTTCGAATGTAAGACACTCCCAGACATTTGTAATGAAGAAACCACATTCACTTTTGCTTTATTTAAAGGAATGAAATGATAAATATAGTTCTGTGGATGCTCTTGTGCAGTTCCCTAAATTAGAATGCCTGCCAGCAATTATGCCTGACTTACTAGCTGCTTCGTTACAACAGCCTAAAGGATAGAAATAGACTGGAATAAATTGGGGCTTTAAGAGCTCATACGCCCTTCAGCAGCACAGGTTTTCAGAGACAGCAGAAGCTCTGCTAGCTAACACAGTGCTCACTGTTCTGTTTTGAATCTACGTTATCTCTCCATACCAGGAAATGTGCATCAGTTGAACTCTTCAGCCGTGTCTCTGAACTGTGCTCTCACAACTCTGCATGCTGTGGTGGTGGGGAGCTGCTTTGGAAGGAGATGCAGAAATTCAGTATTTATTTCCTTTAATACATTTTATGATCAGCCTTTCTTTAGTTGTTCTGATGGGCTTGTGCTTTGTGGAGTGCTGGGCTGCTCTATTTGTTGTCCTCAAGATCCCTATCAGAAAGAATGCACAGGGAAAGTGCCAGCCACTGAATTATTTATTTGGTGCAGCCTCCACAACTGGCCTCACCATTGCAAACACATCTCTCCAGAGACACAAAAACTGAAGCAGTCACTGCTCCTGAGTGTTACACATCCCAAGATGCTTCTCACAGCTATTTATACCTCGTTTTGCTAAGCACGCATTGGCACGGTTTCTTCCTCTGATCCAGTCTGACCCTGACAAACAGTTGTTTCCCTGAGACAGACACAGGAACACGTTCTATTCTGTTTTCTAAATAATTATCCATCTTTTTTCCCCTCTCGATCTCAAAAAGCCATAATCTTTGGGTGCTTAGCTGTGCTACCTAGGATGATGCTGGGGGCTCAACACAACCAATACTGAAGCCTGTAAATGATTTCAGCTGAGCAGCAGAAACAATGAGAGTTTTTGTCCATATGAAATGAAAATGACCACACTCTCATTCTGGAAGAAACTGCGGTATTAGAAAGCATAGGTTTGACAAGATAAACGAAAAGCTACACTCTTCAGATTCCAATAGGCCTGTTCTGTATTAATTATTTACCAAGATGTTTTCTTAAAGTAGTGCCTTTGTGCCTTTAATTTTCAATTCCCTTAATGCTATGAGGATCTCTGCTGGCAACTCATCAATTATTAACAGCGTTAAAACAATATTTGTTTTCCCCTGAATACATTTTTGAGTGCCGTCCTCATACCAGTTGGGTTTTTCTGAAACTTTAATGAGGGTCTCTGATTTCCTCCAGTCTGGTGGCTGAGGCATAGGCTGGTCTGGGCCTTTGATGTAGCTGTCGGAGCATGCATAGCTTTGCATCCTTCACAGCGTTTGTCTCACTGGGGCTGGGGGAGTGATCAAGCTAAACATCTGTGTTGAGGGTGGAGAAACAGCAGTATGTCTGTAATTGGGAATTCCAGTTGCTGAGTTCAGAGGTTCTGTTGTTCAAATGACTGTTTTGCATTTTCTTATTCCAGCAGCCGTTTTGAGGCTCAGTGGTGAACGTCTGGGTTTTTCTTGCTTTGGAATACTTTTCTCCTAACAAAGAAAACAGCAGTGCAGTTCCTTTAATCTACAAGAAAACCATTTCATTTCAGCAAAAGGATATTTGAAACATCACAGTTTTAAGAATTTTGTGCAGTCTCAGCCACTTTTCTCTCTGCCAGGGCACATATAAAAAATTAAAACCCCAAATACCACTCCTTGCTTTTCTAGGCCCTAATTATAAATACATTTCTACCAGGAGGAGTCAACGTAAGCCTAATACTGTGCAAAATCTTATAATTTCAATATAGTCTTTACTTACTGTGGATTGGTAATTGGAGCTGTGGAATCAATTTTTCCCCTAGTTGAAACACCCAAATGAGTATGAAATATGTTGCATTTGTTCCATGCACATCTACAGTTCTGCACTTTGCTTGGAGTGGGATGATCTTTCTGATGTATTTTTTATAACAGAGCAACGTTTCTTCAGACTTTGATGTTCCACATCTAGAGCTATTATAACCATTTGCTATTTAGATGCATGATCTGTGGCTAATCTCCAAAGCTTTGATGCATGCAATAATTATTACTATTGATGTCATTGCAGCATATTTAAAATATGAACCTCTCTTTATAAGTCTTTCACTAACAGTAAAGGGACGCAACCAGTTCACCCCAAGGCTGGAGATTTCCTGTTCATTAGGAGAAAACCTCAGAAACAGTGTAAGATGGCATTCCATAACCTTCAGTGAGGCAATAGCAATGATGATTGCAAGGGCTCGAAGAACAGACGGTGATGTAATGTCTGCTTTGGTCTCGGTGCACAGAGAACCACTCCAGGAAACTGAGCCTTGGGGTCTCCAGTTGCTGCATTCTGACAGTCTGTTCATGATGCTTGACCCTGAAGTCTGCCATGTAGTATGTTTCACCTAATTCCTGAATCTAGGACTGTGAATAGTTTTACCTGTGCTGTGTGTCACTGACATTCAGGTGCCTGATGTTCACTAAGCCTTGGTTTGCAGATCTGGCTAAGCAAACACCCAGAAGCTCCCCAAGATTCTTCACTGCTCTATCATGAAACCTGAGTCTGGATAGGTTGCTACTTGGGGCAACGTGATGAGGGGTTCTCCTGAGGGCCACAAGACATTGTGAGTCAGTGTCTCTCTTGGTCTAGCTGCATTCAGTCACACTTAATCAGAACTGCACAGGAACATGGCCACTGGGAGAAAATGAATGTCCCTTGATAAGTCTCCTACTTGTGCATACATTCTGGGAGTCAGCTTAGCTCTGAGCGAATAAATGTCGTACTTTTAAAGTTGAAAAGATGCCTTGACACAGCTTTGTTAAGCTGCAGTGGAGCCAAGGTTCCACATGAACTTCATCAAAAAGCTGATTCCCGTTCTCCTGGGAAATGTCCTTACTCACTGACTGTTTCCTCAGCTTTTGGGGGAATATCTATGAAACAAGAAAACCAAAATGGTCAATGATATGTGATAAAGTGGGGACCGGTGAAGAGAAAAAAGCTGCCATTTTTTTTATGGCGGAGCAAACAGACAGATATTCTTACCAGTGGAAGAGGAAGAGGAGAAAAGTTGGAGTCCCAAATGAATGTGACCCACTTGGAGCAGAGAGGAGTTCATAACAGTCTGCCAGGCCAATGCCACGCAGTGCAGAACGCTGCATTTCCAAGTATGAACATCTCTAGGTAAAGAGTAGACTGACAGATTCTGATTGTAGAAGTCAATGAAAAGTAGATGCATCAGTGAACACCTTCGCATGTACCTTGTTTACACTGTGCAGAATTATGGCCTACAAAGAGATGTGCACTACTACTCCAAAGGGCACAGGCAGGGTACATTGGCAGCCGGAATACCCACTGTGCGGCTGACCTGACACAAATAGGGATAGTTTACTCTTCCATGCACGCTGTAATGGGATTGGATGTTTTTCATGGAGACTACATTAAATCTGTATTTTAGGAAGTGTTTATTATGCCTACAGAAGAAATAATAGATTCTGCCTCCCCGAGCCAGAATCCTGCACATAGCCTAGAGCCCATGGCTCTGCTGAAGCACCTTCTGGAGAGACCAACAGCCCTACTGTGCAGATGCTGACTGCTGAGCTGCATCACATTCCTCCACCTCTTGTCTCAGGAATAGCCACTGCAACTATAATAACATCTTCCTATTGGTCTCCTCTGGATTTGTTTTGCCTGGGCTTCTCTGTTCTGAGTCTTCCAGCACACTCATTTGCCTTAAAGATGAGCACTTCCCCTCAAAACCTGCTCACCAAGGTTGGCACAAAAACAGGGCTGATTCAACCGGCAAAAAGGCCAAGTGCTGTAAAAGAAGACTACAGTCAAAACCAGAAGGACTTGGTGTTTTTCACTTGTTAGAATTCCTAGAGACTAGAATAAAAAAGTTTCCACGTTTCCTTTCTTTTTCTCTTATCATCATTTCATTTACCTCTGTTTTCCTGAACTGCACTAGCCACACACTGGAAGGACAGAACGACACACACACTCATCTGTCTTGTGGGACAGGGACACCTGATGTCCATGATCTCATTGCCCCCCTCACTCCCTTCCCTCTCCATAATAACCTACGTTCTCAGCCTCACCTTAGCACAAGGCCTGGTGCAACACCGCAGCATTTTTCAAGTTGCAGGAAAGCCCCCAAGCCACTGTGCCATCAGCCTCTTCATCACTGCCCCAGCCAGTCACAACTGCAGCCCATTCTGCAGGAGCTTCTGGTGCTTGCACCAACCATGTGGATTCATCTTCCCACTCAAGCAGAAGTCCTTCAGCATTATAAAGTGCTTGCAAGCTGCACAGCTTAAACCACCTCATACTTTATTAGCTATGTTAAAGCATAGCTTGGCCCACCAACGCCAGCAAAACAGGTGTGATGGCTTGATTTGTTCCAAGAGCAGATTGATGTCTAGCCCTTGTCTCAGCACTCCAACACCACAGGTAATGTTACAAAACTGAAAATGTACAAACGTGCTTTAATTAACATTTTCAATTTACTAAAATGTATCTTTATAGGTCTCTAATTACGCTGAAGCAGGCTGCATTCATATATTTAGTTAACTGTTTCATTGTGCTACTGGCAACCACTTCTAGAAAGTCAAACAATAAATTCGAACATCCATTCGAACTTGCTAAAAGACAACAACAGACAGAAAGCAGATTAAGAACTTCAGCCTACGAAGTCACATGGGTCTGTAGGCACTGTGGGGACTCCACTGGGAGGCACAGAGCATGCAGGAGAAAATCAGTTTGATTCTGAAAAGTGCATGGCTTAAGCTGCTAAACTCAGCCTCTTCCTGAGGACACCTGGAAAAACTTGCACTGTATTCTGGCTTAAAACTGCCGGCTGACACAAAATGAAAGTTGTTGCTGCGCACCTCATTCCAAAGAGACAAAGAAAGACTTTCAACCAACAAAATTCAGTGGCTCCTGCAAGCCAAGGCAAGAGCCAGGGAGTCAGCCTGTCTGGATAGAGCATGTCCTTGTGCAGTGAGACAACCCTTCTGCACGTCCGTAAGATGTTAATTATGGGCTGTCTTTGCCTTACTCAAACTCCACTGTTTGGTCAGACATGTAATGTCTAAGTAGAAATTTCATTGATTTTATTATACACAGCCAATGTTTTACATGGCAGGATGAAGAGACAGAAGACAAAGAGTGATTAACTGAGAAACAGAACAAAAGCAGAAGGCCAGCAAGGGCAGACACAAGGATCAAGAGTCAAGGACAGATGAGAGCAAGGAACAGAAGAGGCTCTTTGCAGCTACAAGGCAATTATACATAGCAAGGACATTCTCTGTTCACTGTCAGGACAGTCTCACTTTGCCTCCCTGCCTTACTCAGCCATTACAATCAGAACCACGGCCTTTCCTACTCCTGTCTCTTAGGAGATGCATGTGGTTGCCCAGCCCAAAGCGTCCTGACCTGCTGTGCTGGCTGCAGAGCCTCTCCTCCTCATTCTGTCTGCAAAACAAAATGCGTGATCTGAATGCAGCATGTTGTTCTTTTGCTGGTGTCAGGTTGCTTCAGCACGATGAGACTAAAGGTGCCCAGTTATCTGCCACTAGGGCGCTCCACTTGATTTCCCCAGATCTATGGCTAACATGTATTGCAGTATGAAGGAAAGCGCAAGTTATTCCAGAACTGAATCAGGCAATTCTGCAATACAGTGATATAGATCAGGAAGCACTAGGAAAGAGGCAAGACAATCTCTCTGACAGGACATTATCAAACCACAAACCTGAGAAGACCAACTGTTGCCTGCCCACAAACTCAGTGGTCGTAGCAGATGCGCTCCCACTCAAAACAAGCGCCTCACACAGAAACTCTCCTTGTACCAGGAGTTACTTTCCAATCCAACACTTGCCTACCATGAAACTATTTGAAAACTGTCATCGAAGTTTTAAAAAGAGATTAACTTGAGCATCAAACAGAGTAAGATCGGAACACAAATAATTATTAATCAAGTCTGGCTTGCATTCTAGACCAGGCCAAGAGACCCTCAGAGCTACTCATAAAGATCAAACTGTCACCTGAACAAAACCACACAGAAACCTCTGGGGTATTTAAGCATTCAAGTGGCAATGTAGCACTGTAGAGTCTTGCTTTAATGTGGATTACCAGCTGCCCTTCATGATTCGGGTTATTTAAATTAAAACAGAAGCACTGATGGGGGACATTTCTCACAAAAATATGTGCGTCTGAATGGCATGTAATAAAGCTCTCTGGTGTAAGATTGATAACATATTAACCCTAGGTATTTCTGCCCAGGGTTACATACATTTCCAGTTTCATATTTCCAGATCAACTCTTCCTCTAGATTGCTCTGAATTCACAGGAAGAAGCACAGCCAGCACAAGGTCACTCCTGTCCCATCCCCTCACGCTCTGTTCTTCTGTATCTGTCATCAGCTCCTGGGTGGAAGTGTGCCCAGGGACACCATCAGCATTGGCTGAGGACAGTACCTCTCTGCCAGACTGGAATCTGAACACAGCATCTTTCTGGACAGAGCTCTGGTAAACCAACATTGTTATCTGAGGATTGAGAATTATGATGATAGGAAAGCAATGACGGTATTTTCACTGGAAAAAAAAGAGCCTGCTAACCTGATGTGAAGCACAGAGCTATTTGCTGTGACACGGTACTGCTTCTGCTCATGGATTGCAAAAACTATGCAAAAATCCAAGGAATGTTTTTTGGCAACTGTTATCTGGAAACTTGTTCCAAACTCATTTCTTAGTCTGAAAATAAAAGGACACACAGGATTTTGTCACCTGAAAGATGACGCCTTGGATTTCATTGTACTCCAGAATGGGTATGGTTGAAACACACATGAAAATGCATGTTTAAGCAGCAGTGCCAAATTTAACAATTTTTAACTCACGATTCGGCCTTAGCTTGCTGCAGGAATTAGAGAGAACAGGGCTTGCTCAGGCTGTGTAGCACTCTCCCATTTACTAGCTGCCCAGGTGTAAGCATGCAAAGCACACAGCAGCTGGGACAAGCAGACAGTCCTGGCTGAGAGGGAAGGAGCTGAAATATCCATAACGGAACCGCTCTGAACTTATTTTCATTTTTTGGCTCATAATGAAAATTATTGGTATTACCAAACATTTGATTTCATTTTTTAAAAGTGATGCTGTGTCACTTTTCCCAAGGAAGGCATCAAAGGTAGAAAATTGTTCAGTTAACTAATGGGGCTGCAGATAGGAAGCAGGTACCCACATAGCTTCTAAAGCATAAAATATCTGAAAAAGATCCAAATATCATTCAATAGGAGAGCAGAAAGGAGAAAAAAAAAGAATTTCTATAGCTGTTGGCCTGGTCACTCTATCAATAAGCCAATAAAAGAGCTTCATTATCTACAATGAGAGCTTCGAATGCTGCATCATTTTTGCATTCTCAGCGAGATACTGGGTAGTTTCCCTGATCTCTGCTGTAAGTTCTGAAGAGCTGATGTCACCTGGTAGAAGAGGCTTTGCACAAGAACACCAGAACGCCTCAGCACTCGTCAGCCTACAGACGTGGGAGAAAATCTATGGAAAAGTGATCAAGCATCATAGATAGCAACAATTACATTCAGTGCTTAGAAGGACAGGAAAAGATGGCAAAGGGTAAAATGCTATGCATGCAGAATGGCAACTGCTTTTTCTTACCTGGCTCCTCCTTTGTTTCTGCACAATCTCTATCACACACAACAGCGACTCCTTGCACACTACGATTATGGCCTCCTGCAGCTAAATACTGTGCACATATACTGTGTGGGAAACTGTCCTTACCATGGGAAGTTTTTGTTCCAAGAACCAGAATAGAAAACAGCTGCTTGTGCCTGAACAGCAGAAAGGCAAAGCTTGGTGATGAAGCAGCAGTCACACCTTACTGCCTGAGAGAATTTTGGTGCTTGTAAAACTGTCCCTATATCACATTTCCAGACAGAGTTCTCCTCACTTTTCTCAATGAGGCTGCCAGGTTCATAACAGCCTTCTCCCACCAGTTAAGGAATGAAAAAACAGCATCCTTTTTCTTTACCCTATGCTCTCCCCCTTCCTGTCCTCTATCTTTGACTAGCTAACTCGTCAACTTCAGGAATAAGAAAACATCCCAAATTCTTGCAGAAAAGTGCCAGAGTTGCTTATCTTCTGAATACACTGAAGAAATCACTGTATAATGTATAAATCATTTGTCATCATCCTCCCCTGAAAACTCATTATAATAATAGCCTAATCATTGTGATATCCACTCATATTGCTCCCATGAACATTAATCCTCATTATTCATCTGGTATTAATGTAAATGTCACAGATACTTCCACATGATCTTCCAGACCTTGTGTATGCTTTCACCATCCCGTTTTCTGCTTTGAAGAAAAAAAGGTTTTCATTCATTACTTGCAGACAGACGGGCTCCGAAGTCCCAGGACTCGTTAACTAAGCTGATCCTTTCCCTTGGGTCTCCCAATGTCTTCCTTTTAGTGAAAAGCACCTCATACCACATCACTGTGCGAGCTCCTTGATTTAAGGGCTTAGCGTTTTCATTTTGTTATTTTGTACACATTCCACAGAAGCTGATTACTACATCAGTGCTCAACAATTAACTCGAGAATCATCAAATCCACCTGATACATAGGTCGATTTAAGCAGAAGCAAAGAGCTGGGCTTTCCTACATGCTCTCTTCTGTGCCTGTGCACTCTGCTGGACAACAGAGAGGGAGCGTTCTGCAGGCAGGTCACACCAGCACCACTCATTTTCATGTCAGACAGCCCATGGCAAGAAAGCACAGCTACTGGTGAGCGGCATATTCTCCTACGGTAACAGGGATGGGGATAACACCGTCTGCACAGTCCAGGCATCTTATCACAGAGCCAAGAGTTTTAGTACCAATTCCTTCAATGCTCTTCTACATTTCACCAGCCCTGCCTTAGACATGGCTAGAATACAAAGTATAATTCCACAGAAGGAGCATCAGCTAACCCATGCTGCCCTCTTCAGGAGCTGCTATTAATTCATTACCAGGGCGCAGCACAACCCTGATGGGTAGAGAATTTAGGCTGATTTTCATAAACGGGCCCATCAACAACTTCATTTTAGCAAAGAAGAAAAACGTTATCTCTATCTGAAGATAAACAACACAGAGCGTTAAGAGCAGCTACCCAACTTACTTCTTAGCAAGCTCCTGAAATCACTTCCCCTGTGTCGCTCCAATGTGCACAGTACAGCACATTGATATGGGGCCCAAGGAGTGCTTCTGGCAGAGAAGGAGCAAAATCACTCATGTTGCTGAGCCCTGCAGAGATTTTCAGGTCACTGGTCTGAGTAGCACAAGGTAAAGACAGTGCCCTGTAAAGGAAGAGCTTTCCCTACTCCACCAAATGCTCTGATATTTGACCCAGCTTCATAGGAAACAGAATCAGCCTTTCTTCAGGAAGGACACACACCTAGGAGAAGCAAAGGAAGCTGAAGAGTGGGGCAGTGATGGCAGTAGCTATGCTCTTTGTCAGTAACTGGGAAGTGCAGAACAAATGAGAGGAGAACAGCAAAAGCATTAGTCCGTGCTTCAAGCTCTGATGCAGCACACACGGCGCATATCAGCACATTCCCCAATGGCGCGGGCTGTCACACTCACATCATCGTGAGCTCAGCTGCTTGACCACAGTCACAGACTTGGCACTGGAGGGTCCTACTTTTACAGAGACTCAGAAAGTAACAAAGCAAGCCAGTTTGCCCACCCAATGGCAGGAGTGTGTTGTGTCAGAACCAAAAGGACGGGCAACTCATGCAGAGGAGAGGAAGGACACCAGGAGCAAATACACACACTTGTCTGGGCCTTGTCCAGACATAAACACCTGAAGTAGGTATGGGGAAGGGGAATCAAACAGGAGTATCAGGAGTATGGGGAAGGAGTATCAAACAACACACACAACAGAGGGTAACAAAAGGCAAGAAAGGTCATGTGAAGTGGGAACAAGGGAAGATTTTAACATTACATCAGTATGAGGAAAGACCAGAAAGAAAGCCATTCAGAGAATTTCAACTAGTTATGTTTCATTAATCAGTTTAGAATTCAGCACAAGTATGTGTTTGAAAGGCGCAGCTCTATCTGGGAAGGTCACAGTCTACCACGTACTGCAAAGAGCTCCCAGTAATGCTGCCTCAGTGAAGGGCTTTAAGCTTCTTCCCATTACACAAGAGAAAAAGCCAGACCTGTCATATCCAAAGCTGATATCTGGAGGCAAGCTAAGGCACATTTCAGAGATAGTGCTTATAGTCCAATGATGTTTAAATCTTTTGCTCCCATCTGCCACCCAGGGACATCTTTGCATTTTGCTTTTATTTATCACCAAAGTCTATTCTTGTTCCAGCCTGTAGAGGCTGGTGAGCTGCATTTCTTTATTTTTCATTCCAGGGAAGTATTCCTTATGTTGAACCCATTTGTCCCTAACAGAGATGTAAGATGTAGCTCCCTAGGAATTCAGATGTTATTTAAAGTTATTTTCCAATATCTAATTTGCCTTTTATTTATTTAGGGAGTTATTTCAGCCAGAGCTATTGAGAGACACCATGACTTGTTTACAGTGCTGGTCCTCAAGGCAGCCAGGAGCTGGGGGAGTCAGGCAAGCAGCAACATTATAGATTAAAATAATTACAACATAGAATACAACATAGAATACAACACTAAATAAAAGTAAAACCAGCAAAGACAAGGGAGGAAAAGGAAACAAATTGGAAAAAGTACACTGGTGTTCAGAACAATCACAGTGAGGGGCCAGGACTCAGCCAGACATCACCTCATTTTGGAGGAGTTCTCCCTGTGCATGTTGTGACACTGTGGCTACTAAATGGGCTGGCATTGCACCTTTCCAAAGGCTATATACCAGGCCTGCCCTAAGCAGATGGTTCCTGGACCACTTCAGCAAAATAATTGTCTTGCTGCAGCATCAGCATGGGGCTGATAACTCCCAGCACTAGGTACATGAGATCCTGTCCATTCCCAGTCCTGCTCTGTTGTAGACATACAAAACCTTGCAGCCTGGCATTCCCAGTCCCCTCACAGTACAGCTTACAGTCAGACATACAGGGAGGAATCAATCAGGTAGCAGAGGCTGAGCAGCCTCACCCATTTGTGTTGAAGCCCTCCTGCTCCGAGTGAGCTCAGGTCCCTGTGCACAGCAGTGTGCTGCCAGCTGGACACTCCCTCTGTAGTACCAAAAATCACACTGTCCTGAACTGCTTGGGCTCCTAAGGAGCATTAAGGCCCGTCCTGCCCTCAAAGTAGCTGCTAATTATTCCCTCTGCTGTTGGTTTCCTTTGGTCTCATTCTACGATCACTTAATGGGAAGTAGATTATGCAATAATTGAATGTTGGAACCAGCAGATCCCTCCACAGCAGGAGATGTACATTATTTACCCATAAAAAATATTTCAATGGTTATTACCATGTAAACTGTGATTAATTAAATTCACAGGAATTATTTCTGAGGCGTGTAAATGGGAAGATTCCTGCTGAGGAAAAGCTGGAAAGCTGGCTCCATCCTGACAGCAACAGGGCCGTGAAGCAGGAGGAAGCCCTGAACTTACCCCCATGATTCTTGCACTTCAGAGAGCAACAAAGCATGCAGAGGAATGGGAATGCTGGAGTCAGTGCCCCATTAACCCATTGAAAATTTCCATCTAGAAGGGTCACAACCTCCTGACCATCTGCGTTCCTCAGTGCTAGCCAGGCTCCAAGGAGACCTCATTGTGGCCCTGCAGTACTCAAGAAGAGCTTTTTAACAGGAGGGGGACCTACTTTGTGCATGGTCTGATAGTGATAGGACAAGGGAGAATGGCTTTAAAGTGAAAGAGGGGTGATTTAGATCAGATGCGAGGAGGAAAGCCTTTACTCAGAGATGGTAAGGCAGTGGTACTGCTGACCAGAGCAGTGGGTGCCCCATTCCTGGAGGCGCCCAAGGCCACGAATGGGCCCTGAGCTGCCTGATTTGGGGGGGACAGCCAAAATACAGCAGGGAGTGGGGCTGGGAGGACAGTAAGGTCCTTCCCAACTCAATCCAGCCCAGCCCAACCCACTCTGTGATTCTGTGATTTTTACTCCCTTGCACAAGTATTAGGAGTACTCTCCAAAATCACATAGGCTTAGATCATACCCCAGAGAGGTGTACGCTCCCACCATTCTAGCTTTTACAACAATCTCATAGGAAGGAGTTCCATAGTTGCACTGTGTACAATGTGGAAAAATACCTCCCTTTTCTTTCTGCTTTGAATCTGATGTGTTATTGTGTCCTTCCTTTCACCCAAACTCCTTCATAAACAGAGGCACTGAACAATCATTCCTTCCTATCCCACATGATATTATACACATATATTTCTCTTAACTGTCCCTTTTCCAAGCAAAGCTTTCCCCAAAAGAAAGCATTCCAGATGTGTGATCATCTTTGTCACTCGTCTAATGTTTTCTAGTTCTGCCCTTTGCTTTCTGAAAAGGAGGATCAGCACAGTGTAGAGTGTTCAAGGTGTGCAACACCTGCAGTTTATGCTAGGAGGTAACCATGTTACCTGTTCTGCTTCTTCTCTTAGACCTGATACATCATTTACATTTTGGATTACTACTCAGTGCTAGGCCAGTGCTGCAACATAAGTATATTTTAGAACCCCAAGTCTCCTTCGTTACTTAACAATCTCTGCTGTACTCATTACTGTACACATTAAATTAGCACTGTTTTTCCTTCTGTTCATCGCTTTATGTTTATCTACACTGAATCACATCAGATCAGCCACTTGCTCTGCAGATGGATTTCCACAGCTCTTTGCATTCAACTCTTATTTCTACTGTCTTGAATAGCTGAGTATTGTCAGCAAACAAGCAGTCATCGTGCAGCCTTTTCTCCAGACTGTGCCTGAGTATGTCAAACGGCTGAAGCACAGATCCCCACAGGATTCAGCTGGTGACCTCTCCTGCTGTGAAAACTGGCCATTTACTCCCATGCTTTTTGAGTTATGCGTCCATCTGGGAACCTGTCCTCTTGTACCCACAGCTGCTTGCTTTATTTAGAAGTCTTTGACCAGGGACCTTCTTGAATTCTTTTCTGAAAATCCGAGCAGGATATATAAATCCATTTTTCTGTCCTAGGTTTGCTGCCTCCTTCAGAAACCTCCAAGAGATTTATGAGACGTCACCTTTCTCTGCAGAAGTCTTATGTCTTTGGTGCATCACACGCTTCTGACTTTGTGCATTCCAAAAAGAACAAGACCCATGCTGTATCCAGGCTTTCCCTAGTGACGTTACAATGACTAATTAACAGGGACCTTTCCCGTATACTAGCATTTACATCTCCTGGGTATGCAGCAAATTGTTCCCAAGAAATGCTGCCTGAAGCCACACCGAGACAGCTGGAATAGGTACCTCTGCTCCTCCCTGCATATCAGAAAAGTCAGATGCAGCACAATGAGGAGAAGGTGAGCTCTTTATTGTGTTCATGGTAATGTTCCTTTCTCTAAGGGCACAGGGAAGCTTCCTGGCAGTAGCATTCCAATCCGCAGTTCTGCCACTGGCAACAGGCAGCTCATCTCTGTCCACTTGCGCAGCTCCCAACATCCCCCAGCACAGGGACTCCTAAAAGCAGCATTAAAGCTAAAGGGGTTTGGTTCCATGCTTAGAATAGCTGAACAGGTGCAGCAGACAGTAGTCGGAAGCAGCATGTGTAACCTGGGAGCCGTTTGTCACCGACTTTGTCTGACTTCTTAAAGTGAAGAAGACAGAAGAATATAGTATTCATCACCTTAAATTCTGTACAGTGACAAAGCAGCAAGAGCATGCAACAACTGAAATACACTCTGCAGACAGTAATGGCCACTGTTAAAGTGTAATTTGATATTTGGAATATGACGGAGTCTATCAATTTTTGCTTTTGTATTAAAGTTGTTTTTTTCCATCTGTTGAAAGTGGAGCTTTGTGATTTCACAGCGCATTACACTTTATGGGCTTCATTTGCTGCACCCAAAGAATTTCATTCTGCTACATTAAAAAATACCTTGGGATGCTGGATATGCTTTTAACTTTCCTAGACATGCTGTTGTGTGAAGCTTCTAGCAGTGAACTTCACTGAATGTTTAGTTTATACATTTTAAAATATAATATAGTATAATATATATACATTATAATATATATTATATATAGTAATTACTAATTAATTACAATTAATTAATATATTATATGAATATGTTTTAATATTAAATAATACGATGTAAATCATGAGGCATATTGGCCTTGCCACAACAATCAGAATTCTGTCCCTTTCTCTTTTAGCCAAATGCATGGTCATCACCTCAGTCATGACCAAATCATGGTCATCACTTACTGGGAAAGGAAACACCTGATCTCTGAAGAGTGCTTCGGTCTCTATTAGTGCTTTCATTTTCCTGTGCGCCACACACAGACAGAGCAATGGGAAACTACTTCAAAGTTCATTTTGCTGCTGATGTCATGCAGATGTGTACTACACACATGCAGATACACTTGGGGATGCTTACACTCGGGTGGTAATCTTGCTTTTTTCTAAAGTAAAGCACAGGTTGTTCTAGCCAAGTGTTACCCAATACCAAATCAGGACTAGCTCTTGAAGGATCATCCCAATCCCATCACCATGACTACCACCCATTGCAAGTACCATCACAAAACCAACTGCCAAATGTGTCATCTGTCCTTCCTCAGCAACCAAGCACTGTTATCAACAGTGATCATGTCTCAGTAGCGTGCCTGGTCTCCCAGTTTGTCCCAGGTTCCAAACCTGCAGCTCCCTGCACACTTGACCTTCTTGTTACTGTTATTGCATTGACTCAGATCTCACTGTCAAAAGATCCTTCTGCCTAAAGATCTCACTACAAAGTGAATTCAGCACGGTTTAGTACATTGCTCAGCTAAAGCCTTCCTACTGGGTCTTCCACTGCTGCACTATTACTTCACAAAGCTGTTAACTGGAACTGATGGTTTAGCCCAGCAGGTGATTTGAATTTGTGTGTAAAACACAGTGCCAAAAGCAGAGGAAGGGCAAGGCACTGCACCATTGTGCAATCTGGGAGACCACCTTTTTAGAGCATCACCACAGTCTGCAGTTTCCAAACACAAGCTGTGTGGAAAACAAAGTGAGGTCACTCACTGAGAAATGCAGTCCACTCCAACGATGATGCATATTACATTTCCTTTTAAATCACCATAGGGAGAATTTCCAGGGCAGAGGAATCTGCACAGCACTTTCATGGTTTGTTACAACACAAAGGGGTACTGACTGCACGCTGCTTCTGTTATCTTCTCCGCAGTGGACCAGAAAGTTTCCCACCAGGCCCAGCTGGCTTGAACCAGAGAGCTCACAAATGGAGGATATCTCTTTCCATTGCATGAGTGAAAAGACAACCGTAACTTTTTCTATTATTTCTCCTCACCTTGGCAAGTAGCTGCTCATTTTCAGAGCAAATAGCAGTGTGACCTGACTTTGCAAGATGCCAAGTACTCCAGCTCTGGTCAGACCTTCTGTATGCTTCACGAGGAGCTCTGCTACCACTCACACATGCAAGGTGGGTACAGCATTCCTCCGGAAGAGACGAAACCCAAATTCCTCTCAGTATCACATGCAACATCTTGGGTCTAGTCAGGAGGAGGCAGCAGAGCAGCAGCCATTCCTGCCACTGCAGCAAGCATCTATCTACAGTCTGCCAGTATGGAGAAAGAAAAAAAATACTTCCAGTTGGAAAAGAATGACAGAGAACAAGGCTAAGAAAAAGCCTCCTGTTTCCTGCTGGGCACACACAGCACCACGACAGAGTGGAGCTTCAATTTTTCTGCTATGATTCAAGCCAAGTGGCACCAAACTATATACAAAGCAGAGAGGCAGCAGGCATCACAGGCAACACTGAAAAGTCTGAGCTTGATGTGTTTCTCTCCTGCATTTTCTCACAACCTCCAGTATTATTACAGTGACGCACAACACCATAGAATATAATTGCTGTAGTGATTACTTACAGCCATTACATTAAGCTTTAAAATGTTCCTTTCAAATTGAACAATGTTTTTTTTTCAAAGTCAACAGCTGGTTCACAGCTTGAAAGCAACAGTTAAGATAAATTAAATAAAAAGGGTAATAAAATCACAGACTAAATTTAATTTCTGAAGCAGATGCAAACTCCAGCAAAGCCTTTTAAATATCTTTTTAAAACATCCACAGAAACAAAAGTCAATACGACCGATAATTATACTGTGTTCATTAATAAGAATGTGATGTATGAGCACAAATAACTGTGTACACTTCTAAATATACTTAAAACAAGTACAAAACCAAATTCATGCAGCATTTATAGCCCCAGTCTGAGGGATAAATCAAACAGAAGTTTCCAATGGGTGTAGTAAATCTTGTGAGGAAGGAAAAAGTGTTTACCTATATATTCTTCTTCTATAGGTATACATGCATAATATAAAGAGTAGTTTATAAAAAGGACTTTATTACCCTTGGGATAAAAAGGTGGTCTGATATAAGCTCAAGATCAGGATGATGCCAGGAGCCTTTACCAGCTCTTGGAATGCTCTACTGGAGCAAAATACAACCTTTCCAGTATTTCTAGAGTATACAGCCTCACTTAAATGCCATGAGGCTTTTCTCTGGCCTGGTTTTCTGGTCACCTTTGTCCAAAAAAATGAGTTAAATATGTAAAAGAGGATGTATCCCTTTACTTTTAAGAAAAGATAGCAGACACATCTCTGTGCAGATGGACTATACCAAATATTTTGTGACTCTTAATGCACAAACAGATGCACAGAACAAGAGGATGCCTTGGCATATATTCAGTATGTGATTCACCTCACCTACATTTGTCTGTCTGAAAAGCAAGAAGGTTGTCTAAGTTAGTCTTTTAGCTTCCTTCTATAACCTGAGGAGAGAAACAGACATCGACAGAGAATAATATATTCCACTTGCTTGTCCACCATAACTATCCCATCTCATGATATGATATACCTATCAGGCTATGAAGAAGCCCATGCTGAAGACATCTCTTTCCAATCTCTCAAGAGCCCAGAGGAGCAGCTGGCACTGGACACCTCATGAAATAAAATTAAATCCCCACCTCAGGTTCAGCTGTAACAACAGAAGGAGTACTTACTGCCATAAAGATTTTTTGTTCCTTTTAATGTTGAAGAAGCTGTTGGAACATGTTTGCAAACATAAAGGAGATTCAAACCAATATAAGCAAAGAGGGAAATAACTGTATTTTTAAAACAGTGTGACTTACAAAAGTTCCATCCAGCAAAGGTAACTCAGGCTACATACAGTAAGCTATACTAATAGTGAATATGTCTCATTTGCATCTTAGCACTGACACCTATGTCCCAGATGGGTGTTTCATAACATTTTTGGAAAAAAGAAGCGTTTTCCAATGATTTCTGAAAGTAGAACTGGGTGTGCTTTTATTGCCTGCTCCAGAAAGAACACCGTGTGTCCTACACACGCTGCAGTAATATGCATTCCAAAGAGCCGAGCAAAATGTCACCTTAACTCATGGAAAGTTATTCCATCTCATAATATCAGAGAAATTACGACAATATGTTGATCTACATGAAAGTACATGGCAGTGCTATTTGTGAGACCTGGCAGCTGCCACTCTCAGCAGAGCAGATGGCAGCGATAAAAACACAGTGCAGGGAACAGGTTGATAAAGACATATCCATCATTACACTTTTGCTTTACAGCGACGCTCAACTCAAAGATACAATCAAAACGCATGGGTCTGTCACTCTCAAGTAGGAAGAGTTTGCTTATCTGAGCAAAACAATTCTCATGTAACGATTAATCCTGGATGTATTATTAATCAATATTAATCATCTCCCATCCACGGGAGCAGGCAGAGACAGCTGGGAAGACTTTCAAAATCTTAAAAGACTTATGTGCTTTTCCCTTTGTTCTTCAGACGGACAGACAACCATTCATTGTCTGTAATGGAAAATCAAAGTCAGCCACGGTAACGCTGTCATGGCAATCATCAGTTTACACTCTCACCAGAGGACCACAGGGCACATTACGCTCTCATTTTCTTTTCTCTCTTTATTTATTTGTTTGTTTGCTGCTGTGCAGAAGGCGTTAAACGAATTCTCATGGGAGGTACCAGCCAACAGTCCTGGAAGCATTAACAATCTATTTACCTTAAAACACACAAACTGATGGACTAATGGACTAACTAGTGGACAAACTAATAAAATCAACTTTAAATTCCAGATGAAAATCTATTACCTTTTGTAACAGAAATTCTAGGCCTATATATAATGTTTATTTTAATATATGACCTCCACCCATACTTTTTAAAGATTAATTCCACCCTTGCACCCTCCTCAGCAGAGGTGATGGCAACAGTGGGGCACCTCTGCTGGTATGGATTTACAAGCATGGCATGCAGCTCCTGCTCATCGCTGGCAAAAAATGCACAGCTGCTGGTGGTGACTGTGTTGAAAAACAGTGTTTTGTGGCTGAGAGTCTGCTGTATCAGTGTCGTGCTCTGTGTTTGTTGTCATTTCCATGGCGGTAGATAGGAGGCACTACTTTCGGTATGACCTCTGCACACACGGCCTGTGACAAATCCTCTTCACTCAGTGAGGCCAGGCAAGCCCGAAGTTGGATGTGGCAATGACACCAGCCTCATAGCAAGCTGTGCTGTGACCTTAATGAGATGTATACAGAATGAATACCACTTCAGATACAGGATGTATATAATACCGAGTCAGCCGTAAAAGTATCACGAAATGCCATAACGTTTCAATGCAACTTCCGTAGTTTTACCTCAGAACATCATCTTCTTTACGAAAATGCTCCATAAGAGCACTCCATGAAAACTGAAATCCGCTCTCAATCGCTGCAGGAAAGCCGGCAAAGCCCATCGCGGCTTTGTCGCCCTGTTCCTGCAGAGGCAGACTCCGCTCACACGCCCGGCAGCGCTCACAGCCCGCAGCACGGCCCCGCCCCGCCCGCACCACGCATGCCCGGCAGCGCCCGTGAGCCGCGGGGCCATGGCGGGCTGCGGCACGGAGCTGTGGGAGGAGGCGCGGGCGCTGCTGCCCGACTCCGAGGAGGAGCTGAGCCTGGCGCTGAGCGGAGAGGTGGACGACTGCGTCCCGCCGCTGCTGCTCCGCGCCCGCGCGCTGCTTTACGGGGCGGCTCCGCCGTGCGAGGCGGCGCTGCGGCGGCTGGGCGACGTCGTCCGCGACTACGCGTGGGAGAAGCT
>JAOWBP010004330.1:5417456-5473119 GCA_028571105.1 Tragopan temminckii
CGAGCCCACCCCATCTCTGTGAGCGTTCTGCTGGATCCTCACTAACCACTTCAGAGGGGGAGAGGGAGGAAAGTTCATGGCTGCATTTATGAGGAGAAAGAGATTATCTGCAAACGCTGAAAAAATCACAAATGCTGTGTTAAGAAGGGAAAGTACCATCCCTGGCAAATGGAGCAAATTGGTATTAGCCTGCAGTCAAAGAGGATCTTAAATTATTGTCGTCTTTTTTGTATTGCTGCACAGTAGTTTAAAGATAAAAGCCATCTGGGAAGAGTTCAGATAAGTTGTGAGGGAGCTTCGATGCGCTGACTGCAGCACACCGAGGTGAACCCATTGGCTGTGGGCATTGCTCTGCTGCCAGGCTCGGGCTGATAAAGCCACAACATCGAGGGGCAGAGGGCAGGGTGATGCAGCCTCCCCCTCTCTGCTGTCCCCTGCATCCCCAGCTCCGAAATCTGCCTTGGCAAAGCAGCAGTGCCTCTGCAGATCCTGCTGACTTGAGCTGCTGGTGGAAACACCTGCTCATTATGCATTGCTGGCTATACATTTACTTTCTTTGCTAAGTGTGTGTTGCGTTTCACTCTCTTCAAAGCAGGAGCTGGAAGCACTGGTCAGAGGGCTGACAGCTCGGCTCCAGTGGGTTTGTCCCAGTTCCTCTCTGCCAGTGCCCACCACTCGCCTGGGTGAGGACCTGTCCTGGTGGCACCCCTGCATGCTGAGTGTCACTGCCAGGTCTGTGCCAGCCGTGCTGGGACTGCGTCATTGCCCTGGGACCTGCAGTGCTGGAGCAAAGGCTTAAACCAGACAGGACAGGAGTGGGACGAGTGTCTTTGAGGAACTGTTTTACTGATTCCCCAATGGTTTCAAAATCTGTCTTTGTTTGGTGCTGCTTTTTCTCAATTACTTGCATTGCACGACAGCTTGAGGAGAGTGATAAGGCTCATGAATATGGAAATAACTCTCAAAGGGTGGGAGGGGGCTTTGCTGTGACCTGGGACGTTTTCCTGAATCGCTCATAGGAACAATACGCATCTCATGTCCGGCAGCCCCAAGGGCAGGGAGCCCACATGGCACCGCGGGCACCTCCTTCCCCAGGGGGCATCCACAGTGCCCAGTGTGCAGCCACCGCTGTGCCCGGACAGGTGCTCCCGCATGCAGCTCCAGGCTGCTCTGCATACATCCGCCGGTTATTGATCGCTCTAAAAATCTTTAAAGATTAACTTCTGGGAACAAATATAACATCTTTATGGAGCGCCGGGAACAAACTGCTTTCGCATTCGGGTGGCTGCTCTGTTGCACAGAGACATCTGTTTGCAACAGGATGCTCAGAGCAAATGATCTGTCAGCGTTCGAGGGGACGTGTCCTACACACGGCTGCCTCCCCGGCGGTGGCAGGCAGAGGTAACCTTGCCATGTACTGCAGCTGCACGAGTCGCACTCCAAGACGTCTTAGTGACACTTGTTACTACACCGAGTTCTTGGCATTTACTGTAAAATCAGACAATGCATTCTCTGCTTTCAGCGTCAGCACAGGCAGGGCACAGCCTTCTGGATGAGTGGAGGAAGCAGCTGGCTGTAGCTAGATAAGTTCCAGGCCTTTGGGTTAATATCTATGAAGAGCTTTGTCAGTCTGCGTGGCTGCAGGGCACACCAGGCACAGGGAGCTTCGGTTGTGCCCGCACCACACCTCAGTTTAAGGAGGTGGGGATGACAACGGGCGTGTGTTGTCACCTGGAAAAATGCTCAGAGTGAATGGTGTGTGCTGCAAGCAGGCTCTGTGCAGCACTCAGCACTGCTGCAGTTGTCGTGCATAGGGCAGAGATGTGATGCCATAGGCCATGAATTTCAATCTCAGCTGAGAAATATGAGATCCGTGATGAGGGTTTACTGTATCTACAGGTGAATCCTAAGGGTCAGTGCAGGTACAGCTCTCACACTACTACAGTGAGTCCACATTTTTGAAAAATCTGCTGTAAAAACAGAATTTATGACTTGTGCTAGTCATACTCCTTCACCATGCAGTTTTTGCTCTTTCAGAGTCTGGCTGGGGCCCAGCACTTTGCTCACAGCAGCTGTGCCGAAGCAGCCCTGGTGCGGGGCTGCATGGTACTCTGGTAGTGTGCAGGCATGTGGTTTGACCAGAATCATTTTTCCCATCTCGCTTTCCACGAGGCTCAGTGTAACTCCAGTGCAGTCCCAATGCAGCCCTAGGGCGGTCCCAGTGCAACCCAGCACGATCATCCCTGCCCTGGGAAGCACAGACAGGCACGCAGGGACCACATGCCCAGGAAGCAAATGCTCTCACCAGGGGGAAGACCTCAGTGAGAACATTACTGCTGTGCTGTGAGTGAACAAACCTTAACTCAGAGCACTGAATCACTGTCAGAAACCACTCAGTGACTGATACGAGGAGACGGAAGCCCGATCTCGGGTTGTCAATCCCATAAGCATCCTGCTGGGCTCTCTGACCTGCACCGTGCACTGAGTTTCCCCTTTTCCCTGGATTGCAATACTCTGATTAACATGGGCTGCTGCCAACAAACTTTCTCCAATATTCAGTCTGTGTTTTCCATATGTTAATTTCTTGCCATTACAGCACCCTGATTAATTACTCTGTTTATGCCTCTAGAATATTTGCAGGCTGTTGCCATTGATGCAGGAACACTTTATAGAAGAGAAATGTCTGTAGATCTGTAATTGCTTAATAAAATGCTGATAGAAGTCAAGAATGCTCACTATTATCCTGGGTTTTGTAGGACCAATAAATGCCTTTGTGTTCTGCAGAAGATTCAGATGTGCTCCTGGCGGTGATCACCTCTCGGCCAGGCCAGGCTGCTTCCAGCCTGCTGATCCCAGGGCAGTGCTGCTCCACAGCTGTTCCCTCTGGGCATCTCCCTGGCAGTGGGAGCTCATGGGGCAGAGGCTGCTTCAGCTGATGCTTTCTGAGCCTCTAAGTAAAAGACTGCTCAGAGAGGTCCTCTGACTCCCCCACAGTGCCGCCTTCTTAAGTGACAATGAAAAGGACCCCATTAACATTTAGCTTCATTTCTGTTTATCAGAGAAAAGGAAGCTTTTGTCAAGCATCAAAGCTGGGATTTAGGACACAAAACAAACTGCTTTGCTCTGGGCTTCTGAGAAACCGGAGGTAGAAAAACAGTTGTTTGAAATTCCCAACTAACCGGGTAAATCCAAACCCTGCAATTTGTGTTCAGCCGAACAGAAGGGACTGAATAAATCACCTGTGTGCCATAAATCTGATGTCTGGAGCTCCATTCAGGTCTGAAATTGGTGGCCCAGAGCACGAAGTCTGAGCCACACTGGGAGAAGTGCAGGATGCCCACGGGCATGGCATGGAGCAACCTCAGGAGAGCTGCAGCGGAGCAAAGCGACTGCAGGGAAACGTAAAACAAACACATGGCCTGGAGTCCGGATGTGCAGTTTATTTTAAAACCTAATAACTCCAGATAATTGATAGTGGAGTGCAGTATTTCCAACGTGTTGGATTACGAGCGTCTGTCGCTCACAAGAAGCTGTAACCTTGAGCTATGAGACATTATTGGCAGTATTTAACACAAATCTGTTTTCCATCATTGTCAAATCCCACTTCAATATGCACCACAGGAAGAAAGTCGAATACTAAATTGATTTCCTTAATGGGAAGTGTTCTTCAGGAGATACCAACCTGTGTGAAGATGCATTAATAGGATTACAGTGAAACCTCTTTATTTTGTTTTACTTTTTATGGAGATATTTTATGGAGATTTTCTGTCCTGAGATGCCTGCGATGCATTGCTCCGTGGCACACGCTGCAAGGAGAGCCTGCTGCAGGAGCTGTGTGCCTCTGGAGATGGAGCTCCTGAACTTGGGACTGTTTCTGTGCTCAGTTTGTCAGCCCACCAGGGCACTGAACCCAGAGGGAGCACGGCAGTGAGGCCGGGTGTTAAGTGCCAGGCAGTAATTTGTGGTGCAACTGGAGGAGCAATGTTTGCCTTCTCTGAGTGTGGGAGTACCGTAAGTGATAAGGTAATTACCTACTCCAGTGTAAGCTAATTGACAGAGAGCTAATTGACTTTTTAAAAGTTGCTGTTTCCCTTTGCCGTGCAGGGTGGAAGCCCCTTGAGCTCCTCTCTGCTGCTCTCCTGGGAGCAGGCAGCAAACCTGGAGCTCTGCTGGGAGCCGAAGGCACACAGCAGCACTGGGCTGGGCACAGCAGTGGAGTGGAGCGTGGCTCCTTGTGTGCATGTTGGGGCTGCTCTGGTTTGAGGAGAGTCCTGCAGCAGGGTGTATGTGGGAGCTGCTGACGGCCTGAACATCACAAGTGGTGCTGTGTTAAAGCATCCGTGGCAAAACGGTGGGCTGCCACCAAGCTCTTGCCTAGCAGAGCTGTGCCTTTCCTTGTGTTGCACTGAGGATTGATACCTGTAAGCTGGCAGGAATGCAGGGAGGGCACACCTGGCACTGGGCAGTGCTGTGGGGCGGAGGGAGGTGACACAGCTATGGGCTGGGCATGGCGAGGGGCTGGGCGTGCTGCGCTGCCTGCGTGCACCTGTTAGCACATGTGGGGCTGTGTGCTCCCATCAGAGATGGAGGCACACGGAGATCTGCAAACATTTTTCCCCAGTGAGGAGTCTAAAGCCTAATCCCTGTATCAGAGCATTTTGCTGCTCCCTTGGGGCAGCACGTCTCTCTGCACGTGTTGAGGTCAGAAGCTGATGTAAAACCTCTTTGGCATTCCCATACCTGTCCCAGAATCCAGGCACAGCCCTTTCCCAGGCTCACAGTTACAGCGTAACCCCCCAAGAGAGGTGATAGATGCCCCCAGCAGAGACACTGAGATTCAGAAAGCTGAGCACAGCATTTCTGATTGCACGCTAGCTAGCATGCAGGAATGTGTAGACTCACAGGAGAGCACTGCATCTTCTGAAGTAGTGCCCTCTCTGGAGATAATGTGGAGCAAGGCATCGCATTGAGGGACACTTTGTCCCAGGTTTCATTGACAGAGAAGGGGCGAGCAGCAGTGGACTTGTGCTGGGTGCCCATGTCTGCAGCAGGGCAGCGCTGCTCTGACCTTGTTCACACGCCTGGGCCCTGGGCCCCTGCAAACACTGCATGCTGCAGGGCACAGCAAACTGCCTGGACTGGGAGGAAACACAGAGCTGTGGCTCAGCACTGCTGGGCTGCTGGGATGGCAAGGCTGCAGGTCCATGCTGAGCATTGCTATCTGGAGCCAGCAAAGGCATCTTGTCCTTACAGAGGAGTATTCGCGACTGGCCAGATAGCACAGAAACACCTAATGGGATTACCTGTGATGCTGGGACGTGAAACATGTAGACAGCTTTGTCCTAGCTAAGCACAGCAACAAGAGGGGTGCATCCACCCAGAAGCAGATGCTCTCAGAGGGTAGGGAATCAGCCAGATCTGATGGCCCCCATGGAAAGGTGGGCACTGTCATCGTTTACCTTCCCTGGCAGTGAGAACAACTTCCCTTGGCACTTGGCTAATTCCCAGCAGGAGCTGCATGGGGAGCACAGTGCAGATAAGTGATGGCAGCAGGGCAGGTGCTGGAAGCAGCCCTATCCTTGAATTACCAGTGACATGTGGGTAATTCATCTGCTAAAAATCGCCCTCACTGCTGAGCGGGAGCGCTCTCTCTCTGTGTTCTCTGCACAGAAGTTGGGCACTTCAAATATTCAGCAGCGCCCCGAGGCCCCAGGAATGGGCTGACGTGAAGTGCATCACCTGCCAGACAGAATTGATTCAGACTCTGTCTTATCTGAAATAGCACCGGCCCGGACCAAGTGTGAGAAAGACACTCTACTTAACAAGCACAATTAGGGCTGCATGGCTGTGTAATACAGCAGTAGGAAAGGAGCTTAGCAAGAGTGATTAATTTCCTTGTAATGCCACGCGCTGTGGCTGGACTCAATGTCTGCCTCTGGCACAGCGCAAGCTGACCCCAGCTGTGTTTTATTATAACCCCAATTTGCTGGAAACTTTCTGGAAACTTTCAGGTACATCTGAGTGATGTTTCCTCTGTGGTTTTTTGTGACTTGTGGGAATGCAGTGCAGCTGCCAGGCTCAGCCCTGGGCACTCTGTGCATGGCACCCAGCACCAGGTGGGCACAGAGTCAGGGGGGTCCCCTGCACCAGAGCTGTGCTGGGTCTGCATCAGGCAGGGATGGTGGTGGTGAGGCCATGGTGCTTTCTGGGTTTGAATTAAGCTGCTCACGGAAAGGAATTAATTTTCTGCTGGGGCTGTGGTTGTTTCCTTCCATGCAGCTTTGGGGCTGCTCCCTATCCTTCCCAATGTGCTCCCTTGGCACTGTGCACTGAGCCTTCTCCAAGGCACAGAGATGCACTTGATCTCTGCAGTGCTGGGTCCCTCCTTCTCTTGGCAAGTGCAGGAGATTTTATTGGCTGTTTGCTAACGGAGATGGAAATTAACATGATTATTTTGCATCGTAATTGGTAGCACGTGTGGTGAAGAGATCAAAAAGCAGAGAAACGGAGAGTGGTGGGATTTAGCAAAGTGAAGCTGAGGTCGGGACCCTGGTGGTCCTGGTGCAGCCCCACGGCCACAGGTGGGACGTGCTCTGTTTGTGCTGCAGATGGGCACTGGGTGCTGTGGTGCAGCCCTGGGTGCCACGTGGGCCCCAGCAGATAGCGGCAGTGGAAGCCTTCCCTCCCATGGCCATACAGAAGGGCTCTGCCACAGTGCTGTGATGGGGAGAAGGATTTGAAAGGTAAAGGTGGGTTCATCTGAACTGTGTCCAACCTACCCACCTAAGAATAGCCTCACTTCAGGGAGTGACTGGTTTTCACCCTCCCCCTTTCACACGTTAATAGCACTCTTGGTTCTCCTTCTGACTGTCCCAAAGCTGCATCTGTTACCGGAGGCAGTGACGGCTGGTGATCAATGCAAGCAGTGATTGGCTGTGATTTATGCCATGGAGTCACACAGAGCATGGTTCTTATCCTTCAGCTCAAACCTCCAGCTCTTACACATGGAAGCAGAAATCCCAGATTTATTCACCTGCTCCTGTCCCTTGTTTATAGCAGGCCCTCTGCCTTCCTGTCACACATGCCTGTATTAGCTTTTATCAGATCATAAACCTGGCTCAGCAAAGCTGGGTTTTGTGTCAAGCACACTGTAATATTCTCAAAACACAGCCGCGGCAGTGTGCGTCCTAATGCCAAATGTACGGATCTCAGGATTACGTGGCAGAGCCCCTAATGTTCTGTCAGTCAGGATGCAGCAAATCCTGTAAGTGCAGGCACTGGTGAGCTTTTGTTTGGAGCATCACAATGGCAGGAAGCTTTCTCCCGTGTTTACTTTCCATTGCAGACATTTACATTTGGACCAATGAGCTGGGGATGTTTTCTTGCTGATTATAAGCGTGGCATTAGTATGCAGATGGAAATGCAAATCGGCCTAGATGAGACTTCCTGGATGGCAGTGGAAGTCAAGGATTTCATCTAGCGTGATCTTGGACATAGTTTAAGCTCCTCATAAACAAGAACACATAACCCGATGCAAAGACTTCACCTCAATAAACCTCCTTGTCAACAAATGCCGGGAGCCTATGTTTGCTTTAGCAATTGGTTCAGGCAGTGTGCAGTGCAGGACGTGTCTGACGCCCAAGACTCACCTCCACCAATCTCCTGCTGGGAGGGCTCCTGGCGTCCTGCAGTGTCCCAGGGTTTGGATGTCTGTATGGGCTTTTCTTGCGGCTATCCAGGAGTCTGACCTTGGTGTGTGGACTGCTTGGCCACAACCCTCCAGGTAATTGTTTCGTGGTAAGAAACTAATTATCTTCTCCGTGCCGGGTACGGGAATTGCTGCCAGCCCCTGATGCTTTCCTTTCAGTGCAGTGGCCAAAGCAGCACAGGAGCACACAGCCCCCAGTTCTGATAGGAGCTCACAGTGCCTCGTGTTGTCAAGTCCCAGTCTCCAAACCCATCAAGCACTCAGGAGCTTTGAATCCCATGATGTGAAGGCACTTGGGCCGGGTGCCAGCCATGCAGTGTTTGGGGGAGACAGCTCCATCCCACCACAGCCTTGAAGGGGCAGAGGATGGCTGTCCCCAGCCCCTCTGCCACCCAGGCATCTTTCTAAGGCCTTGCCTCCAGAGATGGTATCTCCCATGCAGCAGTGCCCTGGTGCCATCAGGCTGCTGCTCTGGGGCAGGCAGTGGAGGCTCAGGCACAGAGCCGCAGTAGAACAGCAGCAGCAGCAGAGCAGCCTCTTGATGTGTGAGCACTTAATTAGCCGCTGTGTTCATGGCCCAGTCCCCAGGAGCCTTGTGTAGGAGTTGTGGGGACCAGAAAACTTCTTCAGCAACAACAAGCATGGAGGCTGTGCACTCCCCAGCCTTCCTTCCAGCTCTGGAAAGCCTTCAGACCGAGAGTGTGAGCCAAGGAATGCTGGCAGCACCAGGCAGCTGAGCACAGCCCTCGCTGCTCCATCCTTGCGCATAAATTACCTCTGGGCTCTGAGCTAAACAAAGGGACCTGAAATAATTCTGCATTTTAATAAAGTCAGCATTCGTGCCTCTGTTGTCCTTATAGAATGAGAATTTGCATTTCTTCCTGCCAGCTCGCTCTGCACAGCCTGCTGGTACTGGAGATCAGCTGCATGCTCCTGCGCTCCCCACCATGGACTGAGTTACATTTTATTGCTTAATCACTGTTACAACAGAAAGACAGGGTAGAGCTGCTCTAAAACCCCCAGAATAGAGATCCTATGAATGTATTAGAAGTCTTCCAATGGGCAAGTTCCTCTAAAAGGTGGCAGTCCCCAAAACAGTTCTGCTAGTGACCTGCATATCCCCCACCTCCCCATGCTGCTCTCCCCCTGTGCCGAGAGCTGCAGGCGAGCCTGCACCCAATTCACCCAGCCCCTTCTCTCCAAATGTCTCTTTCTGTTCAGATCTCTGCAGTTTTGGCACAGATTCCCCCCATGACGAAGCCGATGCCACCGCATCAGCTCAGTACTGGGGATGGCACAGAAGGGCTCTGCCTTTCCCAGTGGGATGCGGCACTGTGGTTACAGCACCAATATGTCCCACCAAAGGCTGTGGGGCCGTGTTGCGGTGGGGGGCACCCTGCGTGCTCCCAGGATGATTCCCTTCTTGTCACAGTGTGCTGGCAGCCTGCAGAACCCCATCCACCAATCCCACAGTCCCGTGCCCCTCCGCTGCACGGCTGCCCCAGGGCCTCTGCTGCAGGGAGAGCCCCGATGGTGGCTTTCAGCATGTTCAATTACTGTCAGTTAATGATGATTAATTTACAATTAAGGGCCTCCAAAGGGTAGTGCATATGTTAAATAAATATTGATCTTTCATTTGTGGCCACAGATATATTACCCCAGTTACAGGAAATTCAGCGGTGGTGGGAGCGTGGCTCGCAGCCCCACAGAGGAAGGTGCCTGAGGGCAGCCCTGAGCTCACAGTGACTGCCAGAAATTCTGGACCTGTGTGCAAGGAGCGTCCCTGGGACACATCACCAGCTGCTGTGTGGGAAACCCCAGTGGGGTCAGGCCTGGGCTGGGACTCATTGGGGTGAGGCTGCAGTGGGGCTGCATGATGCACGGCCGCTTGGTGCGGCACCCAGAGGCCTTGTTACCAGCAGCCTCCCGCTGCCTGGGGTCGTTAGGAAAAGATCAATTACTCCCTGACTCGTTTTCCCAGAACAGGAACAAAGAATTCAGTTTGTCTTTAAAGAGCCCCAAAACATCATTAAATAACCCAGAGAGCAGACTGCAGACCCCCAGGCTGCACATCTGACGTCGTCTTCTCACAAGAAATAACTGGGTTGAAGACATTTTCCCAGCTGAAAGGCAGCGCCTGGCTGAGCCATGTCCTCTTTAGCCTCTGCTCTGTGCAGGCAGTTCCAGGTGCAGCTCAGAGTGTCTCAGGTCAGATACTTGCATTTCCCTCAAAATGGAATGTGTTTTTCAACCTGGTTTTGGCTTTTGGTTGGCACTGCAGTTGGCTGAGCTGCTGCCACCAGTCCAGAACGCTGTCATCTCCTCAGCCTGTCAGACATGTCTGCAAAGCTTTCTTTATGCCACTGTTTTCTGACATCTTTCTGACTTTCCTGTCTGTAATGAGCACATTCTCCACGATGCATTTTTCTAAAAATCTTTTATCAGTGAGTTGTTAGCTACACTACTCTCCACATTTTCCAATTCCATCCCTATTTTTAACTTGTGCCTTTGAAGCATTTGTGACTGCTTTGTTGGTCTAGCAACGCATATCGGTGTGCTATCAATATTTCCATCAAAATCTGCCCATGCTTCTCAAGAGCACTTCCTGCAGCGTGTCACAGGCCCAGCATGGATCGGAGCACGATGGGACAGAGCTGCAGCATGGCAGAGTCCTGCCTGGAGCCACCGCAGCAGGGAGGGCTGAACAGCACGGTGCAGTGCTGCACAGGGACAGGCACAACAATAGCACTGATGGAGGTAGGGCGTAAAGGCTGGGTGCAGCAGTGACTGGGAACATTGGCCAGAAATAGGGTCATCTCTTTTGTATTATTTTCCTCTGGAGACACAGGGTTGTTTTTTTTTTTTTGCGGTTGCTGCATCCCTTACAATAGCTGCATGGTTACAGCCTTGCATGCAGACGTCTTTGCAGCACATCCATGTATGAGCACACATCTGGAGGCTCTGCACATCCTCTCACACACCAAGGAGTGATGTCCACAATGACCACGCTTTTTTTTCCCTGTAGGTTCCCTCTGATTCCTCAACAAGTGATACTCAGGAGTCTGTGCAGACACCTAAACATGGTGCAAATCTATCTGACATAATCACAGCCCATTGCTCTGCTCTTCTCCCAGCACATTCGCCACTGCCACCCCATTGCCAGGAGCTGGGCTCCCTTCTCAGCAGTGTTTCTTGGAAGCAGGCTCGCGAGAAGAATATTGTCTCTGGTTTTCTCTTTCATTTGAGGCATGTATTTAAAACGATGCTTTTGTTCCAAATGAATGAGTTGATTCATTCAGAAGTGCAGTTTCTGTTTTTGAATCAGCAGAGCTGTTTATGCTCACAGTGTCCATAAAACTGTTATTTTCATCCTGACACTGATGCTTATGAATAAAATTTAGATCTCATTCAGAAGTACATTAGCTGTAGCTATTTGGCTTCTTGTTAAAGCATTAATTTTTATTGAGAAGACTACATAGCCAAGCAGTTCCTTCTCCATCTTACAGCAAACTAAGTACCTCGAAGTACAGAGTGCAACAAGACAAAATTGCAGCACGTGCCTCCCTCACTGCTGCTGCTGCTCTAAGGCTTCAATGTGTGTTTCTGCTCCAGGACCTCCCCGGCTGTGCCGTGCTAACAGGAGGGGCTGGAGCAGCCACATGGAGGTGAAGAGGGGCTCGCAGGGCTGGCACTGTGTTCCCATGCTGAGCGCTGGGTGTGCCGAAGCCAATTAGCCATCCTGTGTATTTATTGCACTTATTTTGCTTGAAGCAAGCTGTTAAATGTCAAAAATACTTTATCATTTTAGCAGAAAGATAATTTTTAATAGATTCCACCTACAAAAAGGAGCTGACTGGCGGAATATTAAACTCGGGGAGATTTATTTTTAATTCACATTTCCAAACATCTTGCAATAACCATTTGTTGCATTGCTCCTGGCTGATTAATGCTGCTCTCCCTCACCTATCCTCCTCACTTGGTTCTGTGGCAGCAGTGGCCTCTCACATCCTATTAACCTCCTCTGCGGAGGGACACCTGGCCAAACCCAAGGGGTCACCAGCAGTTAGTGCCGTTTGCTGGGACAGCATGGTGAGTCCTGAACTCCTTCTTAGAGGAGCTGATGAATGTGCGTGGTTTGTGTCTGACGCCAGAGGAGCAATGCTACTCCTGATCATGGCAGCGTGTGCCTCCTGGACCTGCAGCCTGCCAGCATAGCACCAGGCTGCTGTGCCAAGTGATTCCGCAGCAAAGTCAGCACAGAGATGTGCTCTTGGCACCTCTGCCTCTGGTTCCCCTAGGTTCATTCTATAGCAGTATCAGCAGTAACTTCCTGGTGCTGGGTGGAGCAATTAAGTGCTGTTCATAATGCAGCGGCTTCTGAAAATTAAGGTGATGTCCTTTTTTTCCCCTCAATAATTTGGTGAGTTATTTTGAGTGATGCTAGATTGAATGGCTAAATCAATATGTGTATTTAGTGTTAGGCTTTATTTTAGTAATAAGTGACACGAGATAAGCAGACTTAGTGTTAATTGGTTTGTATTTAGCATTTATACTAATCAGAGTATGCAGTGCTGCCCAGGGCTCTTCAGCACTGGTAATTCTGTTTATCCAAACCAGGCATTGTTTACTCTATTGACTGGAGTGGATTCAGTCTGTTTTTCCACCTACTTGAATGTTATACTGCATGTGTGAACTCAAGACGGAATCCTGGCTAAGCCTGAGCTGTGCTGCACGCAGTGTGTATGGGAAGAAATGGCTGAGCAACCCCTGAAGAAACCAAAACGTTAACTTGCACCGGCGCTGACAAAGTCACTACATGGAGACTTCAGTGTTGCAAGTAAACAGCATTTATTTTCCCTTCCGGACTATTTCTCTGCCTCTCCCCCAAAGCCCACAGGAGGTGTGATGAGCCGTGCTCCCCTTCCAAACTCACTGCCTGCCACAATCAAGACAGAGCTGCTGTCATCCCGTGCATCGGGTGAATCCACAGTCGCAGCCAAGCTCTGCTTGCCGGGGTTACAACGCTCTGTTTTCATGAACCATCAACAGGAGATGGCCTTTATCCATAAGGCTCGGAGCACGGCTCCGTGCTGCTGCCCAAGCTTCGGCTTCCTGGGGCAGTGCTAAGCACCTGGAAATGGGGGCAGTGCCAGCAGCCCCAGCAGCTGCACCCCGAGCCCTTCTCAGGATCTGTCCGTGCTGCACACCCCACACACCTCACAGAGGGACAAGCAGATTTATGGGCAGCAGCAGTGTAAGCAGAGCCCGCAGCGCAGCTCTCCCAGCAGAGCTGGTTTTTGGGAGGGAGGTCAGGTGCACCGCAGACAATTCAATCTGCTGGCTGCTCGGAGCTGTGCTGAGAGGCAGAACAAGATGAAACCGCTTTTATTTTGCAAAGTGCGATTTTATTGATTTTAGCCAAACAAGACCTAACCTGGTGGCGGTGCCCCTCCGGCACCCTTTGCTTGGAAGGGTCCATACACATCTGCAGAGGAGGGAAACTCAGAGCCTCCCATGTCAGAGCTGCAGCAGCATTCTGACAGTCCCGAGATGGACGTTACATCGCTGCTGTGAGGACAGTGTGGGGACGTCGCTCAGTGAGGGGAGGAAGCTCTGCTGCACCATTCGCACTGACTGTGTGATCCGAGTCAGAATGAGAATCATAAATCTTGATTATTCTCTGTCTCAGCTGATTTGAACCAAATGCCTTGGACAGGGATATAGTTCACATCTCGCTGAAAACTGCAAAAAAACTGATTAAATGTACAAACTGATATAAATAGCACTCTATCTGCGTTAATGCCCAAACTGTCACTGCTTGGGGAGAAGATACTGCGTGGACGGGGCTTTCTGTCCTGGCCAAGAACAGCTCCATGAGTATTTTTGGAAGCGGCTTTCTCCCTGCTTCCATTTATTTTGGTACTTTGTTCCTGTGATGCTGGCTGTTATTATGGTGCTGTCAATTACAGATGGCATCTCTGATTCTGATTGCACTTTGCTTACAATTAAGCATCCTATAGAAAAATGGAAATGCCGGGTCATTAACATAAAGTAATAATAAGGTAAACCACTCAATTATGGAGGGAAAAACATTTTGAATAATAAGGATATTGTATGCCTAAAAGACATTCAGATGCCAGTGTATTATCATTTTTGCATACATAATAAATGAACCGAAACCCCAAAATAATCAACACAAGCACATCAATGGCTGTGCACTCGGCAGCAGCCCAGCTGGCATCACTTTCTCATGGGTCAGGAGAGCAGTACCCGGGTGGGAGCAGTGCAATCCCAGATCTGTGCAATCCTTGGCAGTGCTATGGGAGGACTCAGTCACCGTGGGGCTCACTTGTCTCCTGACCAGCACAGGGTATGCTGGCTGCAGAAGCTGGATGCGTTGTGCCTGCGTGTGCCTCACTGCGCACATTAACAAGTGGAAAGTTGTTTGTTTTGGAACAAGTGAGAGGTTAATGCGAGAGGGAAGGTCTGGCCTCAGTGTTTAAATGGAAGGGTTTGGGACTGGCTCTGCCTTTTCCACATCTGTTGTTACCTTGGTCACTGTAACGTAGGAGCCTGTCCTGCCATCCACATGGCCAGGGCATTCAGTACTGCTGGGCCTGCACTGATCCATCTCGCCTAAACTAGAAATCAAACCCATAATCACACAGAGCTAGATGCTCCAGCCCTGCCTCTGAAAAGCCCGGTGCTTCTGTGACAGCATTTGGCAGCTGTTTTGTGTCAAACCTTTCTGTGTCAGTGGAGTGGGAGCCCTTCTTTCCACGTGGCTCATCAGCGCGCGGAGCTTGGCACAGGGTGTGTACAATCACTGCTGTTATTCAGCCTCTTCTGCAGATATTGCTGCTCTTGTTGTCCTTCCATAACAATTCCATCCTTTTAGTTGTTGATGGCTCTCCTATTACTCTGGCACCGTGTTAGGATAACATCCAGATACATCTGAAAAGTGGAATTTATTTACTGTTTGTTGTTTTTTTTTTTCTTGCAAAGCTTTTAGCATGATATAGCAGCAGTGCTTGCACTTAAGCAGCCATTATTTTCAGGATCTTTTTTTTCCTGGTAGAAGTAAATTTTTCCAGAAGATGAAATTCCTCATGGTGTATGGATCTATATTAATACATCTTAATGTTCTACTTTCGTGATCTGCCTTCTCAGGAAGGGCCCTTCTCTGGTAAACAGGAAAGATCTCCCAGTTTTGTTCCATCAGTATTCAGAGTGATTTGGACATGTGTCTTTTGAGCAGATGGGGGAACAGCAGTGAGGAGGAGGCACCCCGGTCCCCATAGGGTTGCAGTGCTGGTGACACTGCTGTGTGCTGCTGCCCTGCTGCACTGCTTTCCTTCTCCACTGTGGGAAGAACATCATCAACATCCAGGTCTTCTCTCTTCCTCGCATGATGATGTAAAACAGATGAGGTGGCATGGAAGGGACTTGCACTGAAGAGAGGCCCATGTCTAACAGGGGAAGCACAGAGCCAGACCCAGTGCAGCAGATAAACTTGGCTTGGAAATCCACCAGCAGCAGTGGCAGCACCTTTACTCTTCCAGCAGTCCGTGTTTGTGGCATGTGCAAGAGGGGGCATTCGTGCTTCTGCTTCTTTGCTATGGCTGTGATTAATACAGTAATTAAATCTGATAGACAGTGCTGACATACTCCCCGTGAATTGCATTGCTACACTTCTGTAGGGAACAGCAGTGAGAGTCAAAACAGTTATGACTGTGGTGGGGTTTGCAATATGTGTGTTTCCAGGCTTCTTCAGTACCTGCTTCATGACTGAGCAATGACCAACAGTAAGTCAGACATGAAAATTGGAGAGATCAGGTCGAATTCATCCTTTATAAAACAATGTTGTGCTGAACCTGCATCTTCACCTGCAGAATTGAGATTGCTTTGCAAAGCCGAAGCTGAGTGATGCTGAGGGCCGTGGTTCTGCAAAGCATCTGCCAGCAGCTTGCAGAGTGTTGATGAGTGTTTATAAGGTGGGCAGCTCATGGGGACAGCAGTTTGCCATGGCTTCTGCTGAGGAGGTCTGCAGTGGGGGACACTCTCCATAGGAAGGCACTGAATTTGTGGCAACACTCATCTGAAACTCTGTGATTTTTGTGTGAGCCATGCTGTCAGATGGGCGAGGGATTTCAGAACAAGGCAACAACCATGTCCCCAAGGAGATCCACTTGAGGAAAGAACAGAAGAAAGCAAGATTTAGCATTAAGATCATAATTTCAGATTACATTGTGCTCACATCAACCATCTATATACATAAGAGTCTTTGAGGAACACAAGGCAGTAATAGCTATCCAAGCCAGCCTGAACAGTGAGGGTTATTTTTAATTGCAACTGAATGGATCTAACCTTGTGATGTCTGCTCATAAAGCATCGCTGGATTAATATAGGTTCCATAGTCGCTTCTGCTTAAAAGACTTTAATGGATCAGCTTAGTTCTCTGCTCCACGATTATAGCGTCCTTACCCGCCTATCATACATGAGCCAGATGGTCCTGGTGAAATCAGAGTGTATTTATATTTTTGTCTGCTCTCAGCCAGCTGCCCACTGATTTTGGTGCTCAGTGGTAGGAGGAGAGGAGCATCCCTGGGTGAGGTTCGCATCCCTTTCCCATAGTCCCAGCATTTCCTCCCCAGGAGGAGCCAGGCTCTGTCTGTCTCATGGAGTGGGTTCAGCCGCTTCCCAGTGTGCGGGGGGTTGCTTTCAGTTCTCTTGGTGGTGAGAGCCATTAAGATGGTACAAGCACTGTAGGGATCCCAAGCGATGCCTATAAACCTCTGAATCCCTGACAGAATCAATAGTGGGCTCTCAGGAGTTACTCCTTATCCAGGCCAACACCAGCACATGCCAATGAGCCGTTAAAGATTTTGCGTTTCGCAGAGACACAAAATTTGTTTCCTTGCATCTGTTGGGCTCTGGACTGTGCTGGCCAGTGAACTGTGGCATTGGAGATAGTCCTCACTCCAGTGTCATTGCCTTCTGCCACCGAGGGATGCAGGGATGGGCCGGCAGTGCTGTTTGTGTGGGCATGGCCCCGAGGGCAGCTCCACCAGCCTGGCAGCAGCACACAGTGCCCACCGGCTCTGCACAGTGCCCTGGGGCCAGGCTCGGGCCTCGACCCCGCTGTTTACGTTTGGTTCCTCTTTGATAACTTTGCTATTGACACAGTTTCAAATTTGGCATTTCGGTTACCATAGCAACTCGATACTTCCATTCTCTGATCAGATCGGCTTGCAGTTAGTCAACACAATGTTAGCACCTCCGTTGTTATGGCAACCGGAGACCATTCTCCATCGCTCCGCTGCCGTGGTGCAGGAGGGGGCTTGGTGGGCACACGTGGATGGTGGGAGCAATGCTGGGAGTGTTGCCATGCCCTGGGTGACTCCAACACACAGCCCAGGAGGTGCTGGGGGGAGGCTCGGTGGGAAGTGATTGGCATGAAGAGAGCATCCTTGGGCTTGCATGCATGGGCTCTTTCCAACTGCCCCTCATGAGAACACTTTGCATGGGCTCCAAATGGCTTGATGAACTCTGGGACCGAGGAAAGCTGCTCGTTTGCTGCAAAAAGCACAGTCCCAGGCACTCCTTATTTCTGGGTGTTACATCTGCAGGAGCAGAGCTGCTGGTGCAGGGCTGGGGTCTCCCCATTCTCCCACATTGGGGTTGCAATGGCTCCCAGGCCATGCAGCTGACACAGAGCATCTCCCAGGGATGTTTTGTTTCCCTCTGTGCTGACACTCGCTTTTCTGAAAGCACCTCACAATTCGTTGGATGTTTTTTATTAAAACACATGTGCAAGCCATTTGAATTAGAGCAGCATGAATCTATTAGGCAGCGACAGATGCAAGTTTTGTGTCTCTTATTAGAAGGGATTGGATTCTGAGGTTTAGTGATGTGCAGAGGATTGGACTTTGGAGAGATTAAAATTATTTTCAGTGTTAAGCACAATATTTCTAAGCTAATGCACTCGGTCTTGAATATAGATTCACAGACCAAAAAGATTATAAAACATTAAACCTATGTAAATTCAGCTGTAAATTTATGTTTGAACGAATTCAACAAGAGATTTGACTTGGGGGCTTACAGCAAATAGGTTCTGCTTTTAATGCGCGCTGCAGCCCTCGGTTGCAATGCCGTTCTCCCCTTGAAAGTCCCACGCCTGCTGAATTACTGGCAGGTCACAGTTGACAGCTCAAGCAATTATACCAGAATGTGTTAATAATAAAATGGAAAATGACTTCGTGTTTGTCTTTTGGAAGACAAAAGCAGATGTTTGCTCCGTGCAGAGGAGCTGCGGAGATGAGCTCCATGTGCAGGTGCCCCGTGGCAGCTCCTGGCCATTGCCTGCTTCAGAGAGCATCGTGCAGGTCTGTGTCCTTCTCTGTGGTCTTCTGAGCCCTGGGAGCTGCCGTGAGCTTTTTTTCTCTTGTTGGGAACATGAAAATGCTGTTAACAAAGACTCCTTTTGAGTGGGATTGCAGGAAACCTGCAACATCGTGCACAAGCTGCCTACACAGAGATAAATGACAGCTGTGACTGAAGGAATAAACAAGATAATCTGGATTTAAATAAACCACAAGGGGATTTTGGCAACATGCAAATTCACAAATTTATAAAATGTATCCTTTGAAAATAAAGAGCTTTCTGAAGGCAGCAGTTAAGAACAATTACTGCAGCAGCCTTTTGCGAGGAGAGCTTACAGCTGCCCTCTGCCACCAAGCACCAGGAGCGGGGCAGCAGATGCACTTTGTGCCCATCGTCACACAGCAGCCAGAGGGTCTCTGGGAGGAGTGGGAGCAGCAGGTCCCTCACAGGGCTGTGGGGTGCTTGCCCTGTAACTTGCTGCCGTTGTACTGTCTGGAGCATCCTCGCTGCGGAGAGAAAGCTTAGAGGCTTTTATTTTTTTGTTGTTGCAACAGTTTATTGAAACCGTAATTTAAAGTAAGAGCAAAGTAAGTATAATACTAAGGCTCCCTCCTGGCTCTAGAGCAGAGGGAAGCAAAATCCTTGTTTACAAAACTGCCCATGAAGGGGTTTTGTCACTGTGTCGCATTGGCGGGGGGGGGTGGGGGTGGGAGCTCCACTGCTGGCTGACACCCAGCGCCACAGGCAGCGGATGCTCCAGAATGACGGCGTGGGTGCAGGAGAGCAGCAGTGCTTCCTCTGAATTCAGATTAATTTTCATCTGTTGTAAAGCACTGTCATCTAAGAACCCACAAATAACAGTCACATTCTGTAATACGAAGCAAACAAATGTAATGCTGGACCCCACTGCCCAGGTAAATGTGGCAGTGGCTGCAGAGTGCTGGTGGTGTTGGAGCAAATGCAGTGCAGCTGCTGTCAGCAGCCCCTGCCGTCCGGCTGCACAGCATCAGCACAGGGTGCGGGGCCCAGCCAACTCTTGCTTCTCAGAGCTTTCAGTTCCAGCATCCACAGACATTTGCAGAACAGCATCTTGTCAGATAGGAGCCCAGATACAAAGATGTATTACTCTGAAACAATCATTTAGTGGTTGTGGCCGGACTGATTTGTGTTGCAGCGGAGATGCCAAGCGATGTGAAGCAGTGCTGGGAGCTCCCCAGGGCCCCACAGCTCCGTGCTGCAGAGCAGATTGGGGTGGCAGGGAAGGCTGTGCCCCTGCCACACCAGGGTCGCACCAGGCGGTGGCAGTGGGCCCCTCGAGCACTATTGTCTGAGCGTCCATCGCTTACAGGCCAGCAGAGCTTTTAACATCTCATAATCGCCACATTTTGACATTTGACAGCCTGCTGCTTGCTGCCAGCATGTCTGACTCAGAGGAGCCTACAGCAGCCAAGTCTGTCTGTGCAGGCCCCTCCGTATGCTCAGACAATTGCATAGGAAAACAGCTTATCCTGTCTGAGAAAGCATAAACAAGTGTGCACGGGTCTTGAGTTCATGGAACACCGTGGGGTAATGGTGTTCTCTACCTGTCTGGCAGTCCATTTGCACCATAAAAGGACTTCTGCATACTGCTGCCTCTATTAGTGACCAGTGCCAAAGCCAGGGGACTCAGGAAGGATACCTCCCAGTAACTGCCTGGTTGCAACCCCAGTTGCCCCCAGATCAGTTGTAGTTAATTTGCACTGTACACAGAACAGCCAGAAGCAGTAAGCTGTGGTTAACTTGTGATAGAATCAGTTAAAAAGGAAACACAGAGAAATTGCTAGCTATACATGATGATAAAATAACTATTTTGTTGAGGAAGGAACAGAAAAGCAACACATCAATTTTGGTAATTAATGGTTCAATAGAAATCTGTTGTTGGAACGCCCTGGACAAAGTCACAGGGTTGGAAGAGTCTTTATTCCCTGGTTCCAGTTCTTCCCCTTGCTCCCCTCCCTGTTCCTGAGGCTGCTCCCAGCTCCCAGCTCAGCCCCAGCCATTCACTCCTGTGCCGTTTGGCTGCTGCCCCTCCTGCAGCTGTGGGCTCTTCTGGAAGTGCGTTGGTCTGTTGGAGCAGTGTTATCTCCCTGGGCTGCAAACTGCTGCCAGGCACTGCTGACATGGCTGCCAGTGGCAGGTGCTGTCCTGAGGGCTGCAGACTGGAAGTAGCATCACACCAGAGCCATGCTCCTTTCCTGCAGGGATGTTAGTCTGTCTGGGTGCTGGATCCCTCTCGGAATGCCACCCTCTGGTTCTGCAACATCTCCAGTCTCCTGCTGCTGGCTTCCTGTTAATCCCTTCTAGCTTTTCTTAAAGGAAAACATCTTGAGATGCATCGCTGCGCTGCTGTGGTCACTGCCACTGCAGGGGCGGGGTGGGAGGGGATGAGGCACCAGGGCAGCTGCTGGCATTCAGCAGGTACAGTCATGAGGCACAGTGACAGAAATATGTGGCTGGGCCTCGTCTGGCAGAAAGCTCTGTTGGAGCCCTCAGCTCTGTAATTCCATGAACTGACTGCTTCCGAGTGTTCTGCTGCTTGACGTCAGCATCGCTGCGGTCGCTGGTGCCCAAGGTGCTCTCACTGAACCAGTCACAGCCATTCACATTGTTTCCTCAGCATATGTTGGAACTAAAAATAGTGAGAATGCAAAGGGATTATCCTGCAAGACCCTGAGCACCTCCTTCTGTGCTGCTGCCTCACACCTGCTCAGTGCTGCAGGATCCAGTGGATCACACAGCCAGACTGCATCACCCAACCCTGCTTTATCCCCCCATCCCGCTGCATCCTCCCACCCTACTGCATCCCATGCCCAGCATCCCCACAAGGCAGAGGGTGCTCGGAACAAATTAGCAAACAACATGTTAAACAAACTGCACTTGGAGTGGGTGTGCATATGCACAAGTATTTCAAAAGCTTAAGAAAAAAATATTGTTGGAACACACTTAAAAAGCAATCAGTACTCGTGCCTATGAAACCTTTAAGCATACACGCCGTGGTACTGAATGCTCACACAGTGAGACTGACAGCTGCCAGGGCTGGGAAGGGGCTGCAGCACTCTTGCAGGGACATCGCTTCCCATCTTCTGCCTTGCTATGGGGGCAGCTGGGACAAGTATTTACCTCTTTGTTTTCTTAGATATAACTGCTATCTTGCTGCAGTTTCATTTTACAGTATGGTAATATGCTATCCAGGAAAGTCTTGCTACATGCTAATTTATCCGGTAGGCAAATTCCTTTTGGCTAATAAAAGTGCTTGCACAGGAAGCTCAAAACCCAGCAGCAATTAATTATTGACAGAGCATGTGAATTAGAGATAAAAGAAAAGTCATTCTTTCTCACACACAAGATAGTAAATAAATTTAATTATTGTACTAGAAGCAGGGGATCTTATTCTGTATTAAGTTTTATTAGCTGAGACATTTAAAAGCATGTCATCATAACAAAAAGGTCTTGTGTAATCCTAACTGCACCACTCCGGTACAAGGCTCTGAAGTGAATAGACTTAATTGAGCAAATGGAAGCAGATGGCTTGCTGAACAGACAGGTATTGTACAGGTTTATTGTCAATTAACTTTTGTCTACACATGCCTATGGCGAATTGACTGTATAATGTGTTACCGAGGCTAATTTAACACTTCGGGTGCCCACCATATCTGGGGTCCAAGGGAGGACAAAACCAGAAGCGCTTTGGTCCCCAGGCTTATGGGTTGGGTGGTGTCCCCATCATCATGCATGGGGCAGGAGGAGCTGCCGGTGTCCACCCTCAGTTACTAACCCCCTCCCTCTGCTTTGCTCAGGGACGTGATGCCCAAGACTTTGGAAGGCCAGATCACCATGGAGAAGACCCCCAGCTACTTTGTGACCAACGAGGCCCCCAGGCGCATCCACTCCATGGCCAAGGACACCAAGCTGATCGTGGTGGTGCGCAACCCAGTCACCCGCGCCATCTCGGACTACACGCAGACGCTCTCCAAGAAGCCAGAGATCCCCACCTTCGAGGTGTTGGCCTTCAAGAACCGGACCCTGGGGCTGATTGACGCTTCCTGGAGTGCCATCCGCATTGGCATCTACGCGCTGCACCTGGAGAACTGGCTGCAGTACTTCCCCCTCTCCCAGATCCTCTTTGTCAGTGGTGAGAGGCTCATCACAGACCCAGCCGGGGAGATGGCCAAGGTCCAGGACTTCTTAGGCCTCAAGAGGATTGTGACAGAGAAACATTTTTATTTTAATAAAACCAAGGGGTTCCCCTGTCTAAAGAAGCCGGAGGACAGCAGTGCTCCCCGGTGCTTGGGCAAGTCCAAGGGTCGGACTCACCCCAAAATAGACCCTGACGTCATCCACAGACTGCGGAAGTTTTACAAACCGTTCAATGTCATGTTTTACCAAATGACGGGCCAAGATTTTGAGTGGGAGCGGGAAGAAAGTGAGAAGTAGAACCAAGAAGTCGGGAAGAGAGCTCTTTCCTTTTAAGACGTGAATCACCCTTAAAGACCTGGAACTCATGCAGGGCTGAAGGCTTGGGCTTGTAAGCACAACACTTGCATGGTTGGGGCTGCAGCTGGAGGTGAACAGCATGGCCAGCTCTGAAACCTTGGATGTGTCACCTCTGGGGTGTTTGGCCTGGGCTCTATCCTCCTGAGGGATCAGGGAATGGGCAGGAGGAGAAGGTGGTGGGAGTGCAGCTGTGAGTGATGGGCGCTTCGTGTCCACATTCTGCTGCTGGCGTGTCCCTGTGCCATGCAGGCAGCAGCAGGAGGCGGCGTGCAGAACCCAGCAGCACCGCAAACCAAGGGGTCTGATTTCCCCTGCCCTGGCTTAAAGTTTTGCTCACGCAGCAGCATGAGATCTGGTGAATTCAGGCTGTGCATTCACAAGCACCTTGGCATTTGTATGTGGAAGGAATAAAGCCAGTTATGCTGCAAAGGAACTCTGTACAGAAACATAATTTGCACCAGATGTTCCAGTTACTTGTTGCACTAAAACTCGTACTTACCAAGTGCCACAAATCCTGGGCGCGATTCTCCTCTCACTGGTGACCGCTGCTCCACTGATGGAAGAGAACCGTTCTGATGTATGGGGAGAGAACCTTTCTAATTCATAGGGCTGCTCAGTGAGACCAGAATCGGGGCCTTCCCCCCACATCCCACGGCCTCTCTGTGGGTCTTGGGCACTGCCTGGGAGCCGGGCACTCTCCATGGGGTCCCGGCCACGGGGACAGCTCTCCCACCATGGCCCTGGGACTGTGGCTCACGTGCACCTCGTGGACCTGTTCCTGCTGCTGGCTGCTGCCAACGGGCTGCGCGAAGTCCCGAAGCAGCTTTTGTCTTTACTTCAAATCCGTTACAAAAAAGCAATTAATTCCCAGGGTGAGCACTGCTCCACAAACATATGTGTGTGTTCTAGTGGAAATGACCGAGTCATACGCTCAGCCAAATTTGCAAATCCTGGTAGAAGCTATGGAACAAACCCATATCTTAACTGAATCCTCAGCAGTGCGTTAAGAGCTGCACGCTGAGACCAGCGGAGAGCAAGGCAGCAGCACTTTGAAACAGCTGCTGCTTTCCTGACCATTATCAAGAGAAAAACAGAAAGAGAGAGAGCAAAAGAAAAGTGCAGAGCTATTGCCGTGGAAATGCTCCCCTTGTACGGGTGATTTCTAACACAAGTGTTGCTCCTGTCCTCCTGTAGGAACTGCGGCTGCTGCACAGCTCCTGGTGCCTCACAGGAGTAGCAGAGATGCAATGTGAGGTGGCTTTGGGAAGACCAGGACTCAGTTCTGATTAAGGAGAGAAGAAAACCCTACTGATCCAACTAACCAAATGAAATCAGTGTTTCATTAGCTGAAAAGCTGAACCTGCTCTGGGTTTCATGGTCTGTCGTGTGGTTCATTACACTAAAAGCAGTGCTGGTGCCTTGGACTGAGAGAAGAAAGAGCTGGATTCATTCTGAAAATCTGCACTGTGGTCCGTGCTATAAAGGCACGGCACAACTCTGTGCTGAGCAGCTCCCTGCTGAAGTCACATCAGCTTCTATCGGTCTGGATTAGGTTTCAAAGCAGTTCCTGTCCTGGCATAACAGTTTTTTACTGATTCTCAGACCCCCAAATTATTGCGTGATAACTGGAAGTATGTAATAGGAATAACCTCATGGTGTGTCACATGCTATTAAAACGTCATACCTTCTCCTGAGCGTGGGCTGCCCCAGTGCCACACGGTGTGAATACTCAGCAGGAGGACAAGGGCTGGGGCACTGCATCACACATCCCCTCCGTGACAACACCTGGACTCTCCAGGAGACCCACACCCGCGTCCCGCCACCCTCCTGGTCCACATTTTTTGCCATATTTGCAGAGTTTTATTTTTTATATCAGGCACAACCTCGAGCCCAAGGCTGGGAGCACACGTGGCACTGAGGGGTCGGGCTGTGGGGCTGTGCTCTGCTGGCTGAGACGTGGCTGCTCTGCGCCCTGAACGCGTGCAGCTGCATCGTCAATGTGGAGCTTTAACAGAGGAGTTATTTGGCCAGAGAGTGGCCTGCCAAAAGAGAGAGTCAGGTTAATAATACCTTTTTAAAAAACCTATTCAAATGTCAGCATTACAATACACAGGAAATTGAATTTTGTATTTGATTTCAATTAGCAAAGCATAAATTATATTTAATTTTATACACAGACGGGTGATTCATTGTTCTGGAGGGCTGGTGCTGCGTGGTGCAGAGACTGAAAACGGAGCGTTGTTGGTCTTTTCTGAACCCCAACCACTGTGCTCTCACCGCCTCCCAAACGCGTCTCTGTCTGTCCGTGTCCCTCTGTACTGCACAGTGTGAACATCTCTCCAACCGCACACTGGAACCTGCAGCACTAAACAATAAAATGGTGTAGCAGCTGCATTTCTGTGCTCTGTTCCTCCTCAGACCCACACTGAGCCTGGGGGGACCCCAGCTGTGAACCCTCCCCAGTAAGCCAGGCTTCAGGACTGCATGGTCCCAGCGGGTGTGGACCCCCCAGTGCTGAGCAGGCAGCAGAAGGCTCCAGCTGCAGCCCTGCAGTGGGGTGTCCCTGTGGGCAGGGGTGTCCCTGTGGATGTCCCTGCACTGGGGGCTGCCCTCCCTGCACAGCCGCTGCTCTCCCTGCTCAGGAGGCATTGCCAAGGTCACGGGGTGCAGATCCCTCGGCAGCACCTGGGAGGTTTCCCTTGCTGCTGATGGAGGATAAAGCAGTTTGTAATGAAAGCACGGAGAGGGCTGGCTGCCAGGCAAAGAAATTAGGGGGAAATTTTTTTTAATCCTATTTTGTGTGCACAATTTCCTGCTCGCTTGAAAAAAAAAAGGAGCTATTTTGCAGCACGGCCTTCTTGTGTCATCTGATAAAAGCGCCAGAAAACTTTTATCAACAAAATTAGGAAGTAGTGAACTATAAAATTGCTAATTATTTTCTAGTAAATTTACTTTTAAATAACTTTAGACACCAATTACAGGCACCATTAGGCACCATTAACACTGGGTGTATTTACCAAACAACAGCGGAATGCTTATTATTCAAATCAAGACCATTTTGGTGCAGATTTTGCTGTTTGGAAAGCAGTCCCATCTCACCAGATGTTTAAAGAGTCATCAAAAAATCAATCACACCTGAGGGGTGCTCAGATGCACAACACCTGGCTGTGGGTGCACGCAGTCCAACCCTTGGGAGAACCCCTGTGTGACCACTGCTGTGTCTCAGAGCTGCAGCTTTCTCTTCCCATGAGGAGAGGCTCTGGGTGAACCTATGCAGCTTTGCTAAGCGCCGTGCAGCTCTGCTAAGTGCCATGCAGCTCTGCTAAGTGCCATGCAGCTCTGTTAAGTGCCGTGCAGCTCTGCTAAGCCTTGCTCGCTGCAGGATCCCATAGCCCCAAACCAGGCTGAGCGCAGTGCCCTGTAATTGGACGTTGCCAGGCGGCTGTCAGAGAGCTGGCTGCAGAGTTGCTACCTGCTCCCGTTCCCTGCTGTTCTCTTTGACATCCTCATTATTTATTAACTGCCCTGTACCCAACAGGCTGCCACCGGTGCAGAGATGCTCTTATTATGCAGCTCTGCTGCTCTGCCTGCCGTCCAAGGTCACCTCCTCCAGGACATCTCACAAACCAGATTGAAGAGGTACCGGCAAAAATGCAACATGTTCTGTACATGTTGGTGCCAGGTTTCAAACAGAGCCCTTTGAATGAGGTAGCATATAAGATGATGATATAAGACCCTGTTACTTACCGCTTTCCTCTATCCTGCGTGCAGCGCCGAGGCTTCTGCACCTACATCAGCAAGCAGAGGAAAACAGAGCATCGGGCAAGGGCTCCAGCCTTTGGCTTTCACATGCTGGAACAAAGAGCTGATCTCTAACACCAAGCCCAGGAAGACAGCAACACAAGGATCATTTTGACGGCCGAGTTGCAGATCCGTGATGACCTGCTCTAGCTGCCAGCACAACAGAACTGCCCCTTCTAGCCCCTGTCCCTGCCCTCACAACCTGGCACAGCACCACCACTGTGCCCAGTGCCTAAAGGTGCAACCCTTGGGCTCCCAGGCTGGCTCACCAAAGCAAAGCGATGCTTTCACTTCCCCTGCTTGGCACAGTGTTTTCTGCCACCCTCAGGTAGAAGACTTGAACTTAGAAGAAATTCTTTGATGATCACTTCACTGCAGCTCTGTACCACCAACAGGGATATTTTGGAAGGTTTAGGTGCAACACGAGGACTAATGGGCGCATAGATCTGAGCACTTCTTTTGTGCATTTAGGGTAGGGATAGAGCTGCTGGATCAGAAGGTTTTCCCCAGAAAGGTTTACCTACAGATTAACAGGAATTCCGCTGTAACCCAGCAATGCGCTGGGACATCGGAGCTCAGCACGGCTATAGCAAACACTGAGATGCCCCTGCTGCCTGCTGGGACCCAGAGTCCCACAGCCACTGCCCCCAAACTGGGCCTGGCAGGGGGATGGAATGGAACCGGGGACACCCAACACCACATTTTGCAGCTGAACTCTCTATGTGCAGAGAGACGGATGGGAAGTTGAAGAAGCAAATTAATATGGTAAGTAATCCTCTCCCTTTAGCAGTAGCTTTCCGCATGAAATAATGGCGTAATGTCTAACTTTCTCTCGCATACACATTTCCTCATAACAAACACTTATATGATATGCAGCTATTTATGTTTCAAGGCAAAAACCGTGTAGTGTAATGGACTCTGTTCTGACTATTTGTCCGTAAAGAAATCTCACTGTTTCACGGGAAACAAGGAAAAACATTATACTCAGAGACAATTTCTTTCTGTTAAATCCATTCTTTACCTTTCTCCTTAGTTCTGCTTTAGAGGAGACGTCTGCAGGGCTCTGCTGCCTCTGCAGGAGTGTCTGCAGTCGGGACAGGAGCACTGTGCTGCTGCGTAGGGCTAAGGAGAAGGAAGCACTCAGCTCTGCTCCTTGTCTCTCCTTCCACAAGATTAATAGCCAGAGTGGCAGGGACAGAGATTTGTCCTGTGCAGGGACTTGTCTCTACGGATGTTGCTCTCCACACCGCTCTGAGGCAGATCCTGCAAACATCAACATCACGCAGAAGAAATGAGCTTTTCTCCAGTGGTGACACACTGCTCAAAAGCACTGATCCAGATAACAAGAGAGATGTCTGTGTAATGAAGGCAAATGACACATCTGGCAATTTTCCACCCAACTGACAGAGATAAACAGTTATAAATATACCCCCATTAATGGGGTAAGCATCCTTCACAGCCTGTCTGGAGAGCCGCGGGGCCGCGGTGCAGCGACGCACGGTGCTGCGGCACCAGGTGCCACCGAGCAGCCGGAGCCACATTCCAGTGCTGATGGAGGCACAGCAGTGCCAGGTGGGACGAGGGGCTGCACACACACGGGGCAGTGCTTCCAGGGCAGTGGGATGGCCCTGCGGGTGCCTCACCCTCACCAGGAGATGCTCCCAGTGGAACCAGTGATGCTCTTGGTTTGCTGCTTAGAAGTTTGCTTCGGCTCAAAAGCTCTCGGCACCCCATGAGCCAACTGCAGTGGCTTTTTAAGGCTAAACACCAGCACAACAGCCGCCCCTTGGCATGCTAGCAGTCTGAAAAAGCAGTTCATTAGTGACTCTGTGAAAGGGCTCGATCTGGGCTGCAGTTTGGCCACTCTCCAGATCGCACAATCTGTCTGAGTTCACAAAGAGCAGGTCCTGCTGAGGAGGGCTTTGCAGTTTCTAGATAGTTGAAGTGCAGATACGGCAACAAATGCTCTGCTCATCCATTTGGTTGGAGGACATCCCTGCAGAGTAAGGCTGAGAAATGGTGCAACCGACATTTCCTTATAGCAAGGCTTAATAACAAAATCGTAAGTCTGGTGTCTTCCTCCAAGGCATGACAACTTACGTGGCAAAGTAGGTTTGCTGGATTTACAATATGAGAATTACTCACAGAAAGGAAAAAAAACAACAACCCTATGTTCTCATAGATACACACTACAGATATTCTCAAACTCAGAGAACTGTGAGTTTTATCCCCATTCTATATATCCCCCGTTCTTTGGGTGGAGAGACCCTGGAACTGCTACCCAGAGAGGTGGGGTACCCATCTCTAGAGGTGCCCAAGGCCACGGAGGGCCCTGGGCTGCTGGTTGGCAGAGGGGTTGGATCTAGATGATCTTTAAGGTCTCCTCTAACCTAAGATGTTATGATTCTGTTAGGAAAAATGTCTTTTCATACATCTCAGTGAGGCAATGCCACTGGCACGTCCCACTATCTTGCTCTGTTTGCAGCGGCAGAGCTCCCAAATCAGTGAGGTCCCACCAAAAAAATTCTCACTTTCAGATAGGAATTTTTTTTCATTTTGAATACATAAGCAAAGAGCCAGGCCAAACGATGGACTCACAGCCCCATGCCTGTGGTGTCCCTGTGAGCTCTGCAGGAGCACGGGCCTTCTGGAGATCTAACCATAGGTGCTTGCGCAGAGGCTGCCTTCGGACCCAGCACACTGCCTGCTCCTTTCCCTCCTCTGCTTGAATGCATCTCTCTGTCCTTAGCTTCTTCAGTTCCTGTCCTGACGGCATCTGTCAAATCCTTTCTGTTAGAGCCTTTTTCTTCCCGGTTTTGAAGCACTCTCCCATCCTCCCTTCACAGCCCAGGTGATAGTAAACGTTCCTGCTGTGGGCCTTTGCAGTTTTCTGCTCTGGAAAGCACCTGCAGCTCCATCAATCATTTTGGTGGGGCTCTCAGATGATATTTGCAGATCCCTTTGGATTCTCTTGGCAAGCACTGGGTGCAGACAGAGCTGTGGGTAATGGAGGCGCCGGCTCGCAGCCCAGCAGTGATGGAGCTGGAGGAAGAAGGTGCAGAGCTGGGAGGCAGTGGGCAGAGATGGTGCTCACAGCCCAGTGCCCAGTGCCATTTACACCATGGGTTTCTCACAGTTACAAACAAATGTTGGCATGTTTCAGCATCACCCAGCACATATCTGCTGCTGGAGCCCTCCTGGTGCACAGAGGAGTGCTGCTGTCTGTGGGGCCAGCTGCTTGCATTCAGCCTGCACGGTACCTACAGCATCATTCATATTCACATTCTTGTTCAGTGTTTAATAAGTTCAAGTAACTTTTTGTTAAGCAGCAAGAAAATATTTTCCAGGGGAAGCTAATTCCAGCACATCCTCCTTGTGTAGGTTTGATGTTATGGAACAGTGAGCCTGTTGAATTAATTAGCATCCTGCACCGCACTTCCTCAGCCCATCTGCATACTTTGGGCCGAGGGAAGCCTCCAGGTGCTGTGCACCCAGGCTCCAGGTGGGCACACACAGTCCCAGCAGCTCCCCACACCCATGGGCTCTGCAGGGGTCACCTCACCCTGCTCTCAGGTCAAACTGTCGTGAGTGGGGTCAGTGAGAGGCAGTGCTGTGTTCCTCCAGGATTTGTGTCTGTCTGCTCCCATCCCATACCCAAAGTGGGGCTGCCCTACAATAGGGCTGTGCCAGCCCCGTGACCCCCAGCTGGGCCGTGTGTGAGGAGGAGCAGATCCTCCCACAGCTCCCTCCTGGGCTGTGTGCAGAGAAAGGCACGCGCGCGCTGCTGGGAGCCTGGCATTTTTTCATCTTGGCACAAAATTCTCCCAGAGATGATTATTTGAAAGATGAGTCACCAAATACAATAGCAAAGACACATCCTTGACTTACTGGCAGAGAAAAGAGATGTGACCAGCATTAAGTCTCTGTGCAATGTCTCCATCACACAGCGTCTGGCGTTTATTCCAAACAGCTCTCAGTCTTGAGCAGGATTGTCCTTTCACATCAGATATCCAGCTGCTTCTCTGTCTGAAACGTTCCTTAACGAAAGGAAAGGCATGTGCACGGATGCAAAAAGCACTGCACTGGGGTGCTTCGCGCTGTACAACACAGTCTTTAAAATACGTTTGTAGCAACACACACGCACATGTGGATACATACTAAGCTCTGTGCACTGGGGCTGTGTTCTGAAACGGGGCATACATTCCAGCTGTCTTCTGGGAGCAAGTGGGTTCCGTGTGTTTTTTGCAATTTTCTCAGTCTTTCCATTTCTCTGCCAATCTATTTCTGGGCCAGTGTCTGGTTAGGAGCAGATCTTGAGACAGTGAGTGGGGATGCAATGCAAAAGAGACGCTGCTTTGCACCACAGAGCACAGCGTTGGACGCACACAGCAGCCGTGGCAGAGGCACGGCGCCCTCCAGGCAGCTTCTGGGCTCTGCACTGCTCCTGGAAACCTGCGAGTGCCACGGAGGGGGATTGCTGCCTTCTAGACTATTCCAATTCAACAGCATCTCTGACCTTGATGATGTTGGTTTAACTAGAATATGAAATGCAAATATAGCCTCAGCTCAACAATTCTGGCACCCAGCAGAGAGACTGAAGGGTGGAACGCTTCCCAGAAGGGTCAGCGAGAGCAGGAAAAATTATATAGAGCAAATAAACAGAATAAAACGCTTCTCCATTATCCTGATGCACAGGGCTGCAGCTCCAGGGGACTGCAGGAGCCTGTGCTGCTCTGAGCTTACACTTAAGGACAAGGGGCTGATCAGGGAAGAAAGGAGCTGAGGGCAAGGAGAAAAGTCACTTAGGTTACTGTACACCAGGACAGCCACCCTCCTGCCCCTCAGCTGTCCCCACATTCTCCATCACTGTGCCCCACAGCCACAGCAGCCACCCTGGGAATTATTTCCCTGGCACCCGGGGCTAGACCTTAGGAGAGGGGTGAAAGTGCTGCCAGGTCAGGCAGGGCAAAGTGTTTCTGCCCCGTGGCTGAGCTCTCCCCATGCCTGGCGGAGTGCCATGCAACCCCGTGTTGACACCAGCCCCAGGCACTGCTGTGACCCACCAGCAGCAACCAAAGGGATGCCAACCTGCAGCAGCCCCCGCCCGCATGGAGCTCCCGGCTCTGCCCCACACAGGAGCACAATCAGGGTCAGCCAGTTCTGGCAGTGCCTGAGGGCCGGGTCCAGAACCGCCTCACCGAGCATCTGCAGTGCCACCGTGACTTCATTAAAAATTTAGAACACAAATTACAACATTCACCCGGGAAGAATTGCTTTCCTACCAATTACAGTTAATGGGGTAAAATTAATGTACCAATTAATATGGCTGCTTCTAAAACTCAGTCTAATATGTTAAATACTGTTCCTGCCTCTGTAAATGCAGCAAAATAAAGTGATGATCAGGACGGGAGCTAATAAAGTTTTACTCCTCTGTACTTAAACTATTTGGCATCGCTGACTTAAGGCACAAGGAAAAAGGAGATTATTTAACATTTTAAGGTTTGTAGGACCCATAAATCATTTCATACATGCCATATTTGTTGAAGAGGATAGAATACATTCAATTTTACAGTATATTAAACTTCATCTAATTTGAACGTAAGAACAGACCAGCAAAATAAATGACCAATTTCTGAAGCAGAAATTACCATTTGGCTGCTGCCATTATGAAGCTGCTGGTATTTTATCATGTTCTTAACATAATATTGCTTGTCTATTGATGCATAGTTATAGTGCTAGTCCAAATTGGAAGGCGGTGAAAGAGGACAGTGCGGAGTTTTTTTTAATAGGCATCATTTGTCAGATGTTATTTCAGAGGTCTTTGCACTGATGATAATATGCAGATTAAAGCAGAAGTAAATAGGAAAAGAAAAAAGGAGAGAGAGAAAAGAGAGAGAAAAGAAAAGCAGAAAGGGAATGAGAATTTCAGTGCGTTCCGCTGCGGCAGACGAGAGGCAGGCAGGTGGACCGGGCCCCAGCGGGTACAGATAACAGTAATTAATCTGGGTTGAAGGGTTTCTTGTGAAGCCCCCGTGGTGTCTGACAAAGGGAGGAGTCCTCCGCTGCATCTCAATGCCGTGAGGCCGGGCGCAGTGCTCAGCCCCAGCTCCACGCCCGCCCCGCACCGCCCGCAGGAGCCACAAATCCGAGCGCAAATAAAAATTATGTTTAGTTTGCAAAACAGGAAGAAAGGCATCTCCATCCTCTGGAGTTCATTGTTCTGCTAGACTTGGTATTATAGCGGCAATATATTAAAGGGAAGAAAAATCAGCTGGCCGCGTTGCGTGCGGAATGACAATGGGAAGCCACAAACATGATGGAGGTGCGGCGGGTGGAGGAGGGCTCTGCGGGCGCTAGGAGGGCTGATGCTCCAGGGCAGTGCTCACAGCCCGGGGGTGCACAGACATCTTTCATAGGAGCAGCTCCTAGGAAGAGGTGCTGGTAGCCGGGCTCTTGTCCTGCTGCACGGCTCAGCTCTCTGCCCACAGCAGGGCAGTGCCGTGCCCCCACACTGTGCCTGCATCAGTGCTGCTGTCACCAGACAAACTCCAGTCTGAATGGAACTCCTTAAGACCAGCCTGGTACTAAGAAGCAGGCATTTGTCATCACGATGCTGGCTGCACAGGGATCGTTCCACCTATGGTGCCTATCTGGCACAGAAGATCTTCAGCTTGTATCCATTACTTGTGTTACAAATACTTAAAGATTTTCCCAGAAAGTGCATACAGATTCAATATTTTTCCCCCGGATCATTAACGTAAGGTTCCACAGGTCAGGGAACCACCACAGAAGCTGTAAATTCCCTTCTGTTTGCCTCATGTGATTGTTTTGCGTGTGCAAATTGCATCAGCAACCTCTGACTTATCCAGATGTGCCCTCAGGGTACAGGAACTAGGTGGTCAAGGAAGCAGATTATCCCGCAAGTCACAAAGCCAGGGGTTGTTTTGCAAGAAGGTTTTAGGTCACACCAGCATTTAACAGAGCCACCCAGACCCTGCATCTCCTTAAACCAAACGAATTGCTCGGATATTTGAGCTGAAACTGCTCCATGACTGCGTATCTGTGCAGGGATATATTGTGCTATAACATAGATTTCAATTACTTCCCAACCTTCAGCGTGATGATGCGACATTACGCTCCACTGTCAGAGTTTGCCAGCATGCCCTTACTTTTATTTCTCCTGTTAAATATGGTCTTTGTTGCGCTTCATTGATCTCTGAGCATATTCTGCTGTTTACAACTTTGATAATCTTTGTGTAATCTTCAGGGGTAATTGAATTCCGACAAACATAGCTGAATTTTAAACACCGCACTGATTTAAGCACACTGAAAAGCCAAGATGTGAAAGTCAAGCCGAAAGAAAGGAACCAGCACTGCAAACCTGGAGATGAGCTGAGCCCAGGGAGCACATGAGCAAGTTGGAGGACACAGGTGAGGGTGGCACAGACTTACCCCAGAGTTTAATCCCAAGCAGTAAATATCACTGCATTTAATGATTCTTGTACACGCAAATGTCAAAAGCCTCATCGCTATTGCAAAGTTCCAGGGAATTCCACAGAGCTGCACTGCTAGGACAGGACGCAGTCAGGAACTATCAATCTTGCCTTCAGTGCCCAGGGAATTGCCCTTGTACAGATAAATTATTGTTTTTATGGGCATATTTTGTGAATTAGGCAAGGGGGAAAATGTTCCAGTTGGCTTTCGGTGTAAAAGTTTCTTGGCAGAGCCCCAGGGGCACACGCACAGTGCTTTCATAATCATTATTGTTATTTACTACTTGCCTCTCAGCAGGTCGGTGCTGAGCGCAGCGCTGTGCAGTGCAGCCACGCACCGCCCCACCCCCAGGCACTGCGCTCCCAGGGATGCCAGCACCGAGCTGAACCCCCACCTTTGGCAAAGGTATCCCTCCCTTCTCTGCTGACCACCACTGTGTCACTGTTATCTCCCCTTTGGTGGAGGAGAAGCAGATGTCTTGCTTGAGGACATAAGATTTTTGATGCGTTTCCTACAAACTTTAATTTCCCAAACCATCCTCATTCAGGATGCAGAGGGATCGCTTGGGTACGGTGTGAATTAGTATGCGAGCAGACCTCCTCCTGCAAGGGGAGAAGTTCTGCCAGATGAGAAGGAGCCTCCAAAATCTCAGTGCTGGAAGGGAAAAGCTGCCGCTCTCGTGCTGTTTGTGCTGGAGCTGTCTCCAGTTTATTGCAGTGGCACATGCACAGCCTCTGCACAGCAAAGATATTCTGCCGAAGGGTCTGAGGAGAACGGAAGGGTCCATGCACAATCGAAAGAAAAGGAATTAAAGGACTTTCTGGCTAGAGGAAAAGGAGAGTGAATCTAATCAGAGGTGCTGTGGTTTGGAAATCCAATTGCACCCGTCCGTCAGCAAAGGCAGCACCAGGGAGGGGCACCCGGAGGCCATGGGGCAGGGAGTTGGGGTGCAGCTCCCCTGGGATGGGAGGCTGTCCTACAGCAGAGCCCAGGGCTGCACAGCTCTGCGGGGCCACGCAGAAGCAGGTGCTGAGCATCCATCCCACTGCACGCTGCAGGAGAAGCGCTGGGGCAGAGCTGCTCTCCCTCCCACACGTGCAGTATTTTTCAAATTAAAGAGCAGAATTACAATGAGATTTGACATTAAATTCCATAAAAAGTCAAGCTAATCAGTGACCAAACCTGTAATTGATTCTTTTGCTAGTTCAATACTTAATGCTACATGTTAAGCAATAGGATTCTACAATTTGCTAGCACTTCACTTACAGAGAATTAAGCAATAAAAATCCATTCTGAGCACAAACAGCGAGGAAGGAGCAGCATGTGCTGGTAAGTGAATGAGCCAATAAAGCAGCCCAACTCTTCCAATGTCTTGTTTTTCAGAGAAGATACTCTCTATACCTCTATATGATACATGAAGCAACTTTAACAGGTGCAAGTGCAGTTGGAAGCCCCTCTCCTGAAGGTCATCTGGGGACATGCAGTGCTGCTAAATGAACCCAGGGTGGCACAGGCAGGCTGGAGGGCAACAGTGCCCCAGCACCAGGAGCACCAAGAAGCCCTGTCTCCTCCTCAGGGCTCCCTTCAGAGCCCATCTGTGCTGGGCCCTGAGCAGCAGAGACACGTTTCAGAAATACAATTACTGTAGCGGTGACGCCCACGCTGCAGGGCTCGGTGGGGGTTGGACACCCTGCTGAGATGATTCAGGGAATCTGTCCAGGCACATTTTATGAATTCCACCGAAGCTGTGGAATTGCTGCATTAGGTGAATACCTCAACGGTTGTCATGTCAGCCACGTGCTACCAGAGCTGCTTCACGCTGCCCAGACCGGGGAGAGAGCTGCCCGCAAATAGCACTTCACCGCTTTCAGCACTAACCCTGCGCTGTGTCTCACCCAAAGCCTACAACAGCACACGCTACAGGCAGATTATCTTTTCCAGGCTCTCTTTGAGGGCACTTTCCATGTGACAGCAGAAATGCTGCAAAGGTGCCTCCGGAGCCGCCTTAGCCATACCCAGAGGACGCGTGATATTGGGATTAGCAGAGCCTTCCCAGCATGGAGCCAACCAACCTGCTCGTCACACACAGCTGCTCTTTGTAGAAGAAAGTGCAGAGCCACGAGAGCCCCATTAGGGCCAGCTCCACCCCTCATCCATAACCCCTTATCCAAACCTCAATTTGAATAATGCAGGTTAACATTGCTGAGAGATGCGGCAGAGCAAATCAAATCGTGCCGAGCTGGAGGGGAAAGCAGAAGTAGAACCACACCAGGAGGCAACAGCAGGCAGCTGCTGGGTGCTCAGCAGTGGCACAACCCCACGGGGCAGCATCACTGCTGCCTGAACACCTGCAGACAGCACAGGTCGGCCCTGGAGATCCGATCGGCAGAGCACACCTGGCTAATGAGTTTGTGCCTGACAGATGTAAGCATCAGACGTGTGTACAGTGCGAAGATGTGCCCGAACACTTGTCACTGAAGACACAAGGCAGTGCTGTGACCACACATCTGACATGCCCTGTATCTGTTACGAGCACAGCCATCACTTTCTGCAGGCAGGCTGTGTCAACAGCTGAGGAACACAACAACTGCTGCTGCCTTGCAGACTGTATGCTGACGACACGCAGCCCAGCACCCCGTGCACATACCCGACTTGTATGCATCTATTCCACACATTCAGCAGATACTTTTGTTCTGTCTCAGAACCATTATGCCCATTTATCACACACAGATAAGTGCTTTCCATCAGATATTTGCTGAGGTTGTCACAACACCAGTGGTGGTGATTCTTACAATATTCAATGCCTGAAAAATTTGTGTCCATGACTTCTTAGAAGAAGCAAATGAAAAATGTGTCCAACTTCTGTGTTTGTTTCCATTCAGGTTTGGAGTTAAGGTGACATTACGGTGCCCTGGAAAACTGTAAGGAGACAAATAAGGAGCTTGATATTTAGAAAAGATGAACAGAAGAGCTGCCCTCAGGGGAGTTACAGAGATGTTTTATAAACTACCAGGGAGTAACTGCAGCCAAGGAAAAATAATGGGAAAACTCAGGGGGAACCTATAAAGATTTAACAGGTGGGATAAGTCCAGTTCACACGGAGCAATAGAAAATAAGCTTGTCAAACAACCCCCACTCCCCCAATGAGATTACAAGTTTGGCTGATTAAGGCAATTACATTGATGTAACTGAATTCCACCGGTTGTTTGGCTCTGTAGCACATGCCATTGAAATATTGCACTCCACGACAGCCTGCACTGAATGGATTGCAGCAGCTGAAGCGCCCATGATTGCACAGCCCCCACCAAGGCAGTGCTTCAGGGGCACAGTAAGATGGATAAGATAGGAAATCTGACCACGCTGCTTTGGGGACACTCCACAGTAACACCTCATGTCTTCTCCTTCTGTGCTGCAATAAAGTGTGCAAGTTGCAGAGGGGGAGTGAGAGCCATGGAACACAGTTGAAAAGCTAAAGATGATAACTGCTGTTGGAAAGCAAAGCCCAGCTCAGATAAGCCAAAGAGCAAGCACCAGCAGTAGCCCTGGAAGTCAGTGAGTTCAGGTCCACACCACGGGCATTTGAAAGTTTCAGCGCCGTTTTGGCACTGTCTCATCCTGCCCAGGAGCAGCAAGGATTGCATGTCTGTGCCCAGATGTGGAGATCTGAAAGCCCAGAGCACTGCTGAAATAGGATTCTGGGAGCAGGATCAGCACTGCCCCCCATCCCACCCGGGCCACAGCGGGTGCCCAGGGCCATGCCTCAGCCCTGAGCATTCAGTGCTGTCAGCGGCGCTCCCCAATGGCACTGAGGTTTCTGCTGCAGCCCGGAGTCCTCAACCATGAAATTATATGGCTCTACCTTGACCTCTGATTTTCTACAGTTAATATCTCCTAGAGAATATACACAGCAGCTCAGGGCCATTTCTCTGAGTCAGCCGACGAGAAATGCAATCTCCAAGCGTGCCCCTGCTAATTCACTGGGATGCCATTCGCAAACGCCGCACCCCATCCCCTCCCCAGGCACAGCCCTCCCTGCATGCAGCAGCAGGGAGCCACGGGGCCACCCCGAGAGCTGTCAAGTGCCACAGAGCAGCTTCAAAGCGCTGTCTCAGGCTCCAGGGAAGGGAAATCTCGCTTTCCCGCTGCTCTCACAATCAAGACACATCGGATCTTCCAGGAGACTGATAGAGAGGGGACGCTGGTGTCATTATCGAGTTAATTAGAAAAACTCAAATGGAGCTTTAAACATTTTTATAATACATTTGTGGGCCTTTTTGGCAGGATTATTGCATCTTTTGGGTTTCCATTTCCCATTAAAGCATTCTCAGTAGTGCATATATAAAAGCCATGTGATCTTGGCTCTGTGCTGCTTTTCCTTTTTTCTTTAAGATATTTTTTGGGGGGGGGTAAGATTTATTAAATATTGTAATCAGTTAAATTCTGGCAGCTTAAACATTTTCTTTAATAGCCTTGTTAAATGTGGATTAGATTTAAAATCCCTGCCTCTGAACTCCTGAGCAGTAGTATTTATATGCAGCGTTAAAAAAATTAAAAGCTTTACAAAGTCGTAATTACTCCTCTGCTGCTGGAGAAAAGAGACTGACTCTCTATGTTATTTTATGGCAAGTTTTGCCACACTTGCAGGGAGTGCTGCACAGAGATGCATGTGGTGTTGAACCCCAGGAAAACTTTCAGGTGGTACACTGAGGACAGCTGAAGCAGAGGAAAATCCTGTTCCCAGCTCACTCTGCCTGTGCCCCTTGCAGCAGCTCTGTGCTGCCCCAGGCTGCACACAGTGAGCTCTGCATGCTGCAGACAAGCAGCTCTGCACCGCTGCTTCTCAAGAGCAGGCACTGCTGTGAGCAGGGCTGAGCGGTGCTCAGCATTGCTGCAGGGATGAACAGTGCTGCAGGAATGAGCATTGCTGCAGGGATGAGCATTGCTGCAGGGATGAGCAGTGCTGCAGGGATGAGCAGTGCTGCAGGGATGAGCAGTGCTGCAGGGATGAGCAGTGCTGCAAGGCTGAGCAATGCTGCGGGAATAAGCAGTGCTGTGGGGATGAGCAGAGCTGCAGGGATGAGCAGTGCTGCAGGGATGAGCAGTGCTGCAGGAATGAGCAGAGCTGCAGGAATGAGCAGAGCTGCAGGGATGAGCAGAGCTGCAGGGATGAGCAGTGCTGCAGGGATGAGCAGTGCTGCAGGGATGAGCAGTGCTGCAGGGCATCCCCTCAAGGTGAGCACAGCAGTGCAGAGGACCCCACAGACTGCTTCAGCCCCATCTGAGCAGCACCATAACTCTTCAGTTCATCTTGTTGAAAGCAGAAGTTCTGCTGAATATTTTTGAGGAACAGAAGGTACCTTTGGGAACCTTAACTGGGTTTTAATGAAGCTTTTTGCCATTGAATGTAAGTCAATTTTCTTGGAGTGATTACCCTATCTCTAGAGGGTATTGTAGGAATAGATGAGAACTAGAAAGGGACAAGAATAATATCAGGGGCTGAAAAAAAATCTCAAATAAGGACAGACAGGAAAACAAGGTAAAAAGAATGAAAAAAATAATGAATGGTCTTGAGAAGACAATCCAGAAGCTCCTCTTATCCCACACTCATAATAAAGGAAGAGGAAACATGATGTTGAATTAAAAGCTGAAATAAAAGGGTAACAGAAGGAAGAATTTTCTTTTCTCATGTGAGCTGTAAGAAGTGGGAGGTCTCAGCACTGCACAAGCACCACCACACAGCCCGGGTGTGCTCTGCAGGAACCAGGGCTCTGTGGTGCCCAAAGTGCACACAGCACTTCTCCACACCGGGGCTGCTGGGGAACAAGCAGGGAACTTCTCATTGCTTTTGTCCAGGCTGCAGCCTGGTCTGACTTTCACATTCTGTAGGCAATTAGCTGTCGGCTGCACTGGCAGGCAGGGTGACATGTCTGTAAATGGCAGACACCCTGCCCTCCTCTGTGCTTTCCTTGTTAGACACAGTGGTGAGCAGAGCAGGCAGCAGAGGGGGGTTCTGCAGCCTCCATTACATTTACAGTTGCCTGTATTCAGGCTGCTCCAACAGTGGTGTGTGCCACCTCTGCATCTCCGCCCTCACCGCCTGCACACTCCTCAAGAGGCTTGCAAAGGACACCGCAGCTCCTGAACAGAGGGCAGGAAACCTCCCTGTGCAACCGATGGTGCAAAGGTGGGGATCCCTCCACTTGCGCTTGGTCATCCTTCAGTCCTGTCCAGCACAGGCACTGATGTCAGGAGACAAAAGCGTGGAGGAAGGATGCTCTGCGCTGCCCCACCGCATTGGTGCTGTGTGCCCACTTCAGTGCCAGTGTCCGTCCTCAGCACGGCTGGTGGCACCCACAGGGACCATCACTGAGCCGCAGATAAAACACGGGGACAAACAGATGTAAAACATGCTGGCGTGGAAAGAGTTCTGCGAGCACATCTCTCCTGTCTCACAGTCAGGAGTCAGCTCTGGGGATGCGACTTCAGGGAGAATGAAACTCTCTTCAGCGCCGAACTAGAGAATGAAGATTTTCTCCTTTTAAAATTCATAAACCAACACAGGCTGTAAGTTAAAAAATAAGGTTCCCCTATTTACATATATCACTGAAACAACCACAGTGCTTGTTATGAATTATTTAGCATAATGCACTTTCACATCAGCCCTGCTTACTCTGCGGCCTCCTCTCAATTAGGCGGTTATGGCAGAGGGGTCAGTAATAACAGGTCACTTAAAATGTAAATAAAAGTGGCAGCAGGAAATATACTGGAGCAGTTATTTATACTGTTCTATTGCTGCAGAAGTGTGTTTATGAAGCCCAGCATGTTTCCTCGTCATGAAAGGATCTGTTTAGCAAACTGAGAACTGAACATTGCACAGTGAGAGCAGAAGCACTGCACTCAGGTGCTGGTAGCCAGGGTATAACACACGGCTCTGGGGCACGCACTGAGCCCTGCCTGTGCTGGGGCCTTGCACTGATCCGTGCCCATGTCAGGATCCTGCACTTGTCCTTGTCTGTGCTGGGGCCCTGCACAGAGCCCTGCCTGTGTCAGGTTGTAAAAAGGACAAGATTCAAAACAGAAGTTGGGAGCGTCCACCTGAAGCAACTTAGTATTCTTGAAAAGTACAGTTCAGTGAGGAAACTGTTCTCCGTTTTGGCCCAAACTGATCTCTTTGATCACATAGGAAGGTTGGCTTCTCTTTGGGTTTTACAGTGCTTCTTGCTTTGCCGAAGTTTTTGAGAAGTTGTTTAATGTCAAGGCAATGTTCTTGGGCTTGTCGAGCTGCAAGCAGACAGCAGAATCAGCTGCTGCACTGCTCCCTGGCAGCTCTCCCAGCTGGCAGCGGCTGCTGCTCCACTCCATCCTGCATGGCACCCCTCATCCTGGACCTCTGTCGGAGCAGCTCTCAGCGCTGTGCCTGCAGGAGCACAACTGCCAGCTTCACTGTGAGCACCTGACCCTACAGCACCATCACTGCATGTGCAGGAGGTGGGCTCCCAGGGATGGGACTGGCAGCAGCCCGGTGCTTCATCCTGTGGCTGGGCAGGAATTGCACCGGTCTGCCTGCATCATTCTACAATTGTATTTACCATCAGAGGGAGTGAAATGCATTGAAAATCAAACTGCTGCCCAATGGAGCTCCTGGTTAGCAGGCAGCAGTCCCCTGGGATTGTCTACAGCGCAAAGGGAAGCAGAGAAAAAAGGGCATGGGGTTTCCCCACTGGCCCAACACGCATCTTTACAAGTGCATTTCTGGCTCCTTTTGCCCCTGGGAAAGATGCAGTAGGCACAGCTCACTTTTCTCTTCACCTTTGCAAAAGGAAGGTTCTGAATTACAAACCACACAGAGAGGGACAGCTTCATGAGCAGCGCCAAGGCATTTCTTCCCCAGAAAAGGCAGGAGGTCCCAGTAGGGCCAGGATCCAGGTGATGGGGAGTGGGGCAGCCCTGGGGATGTGGCCATGCCCCACACAGCCCTGCAGCCAGCGCTGGCTCTGGGCTTGGATGCATTTTTTTCCATGAACTGTTATTAGCCCTGTATGGGATGGTGATAATAACAAGCCATTAATAGGAATCTGTTTGAGTGCCACTGTGTGGCAAGATCGTAAATTAACGGCCATTTCATTTATTGTCATTTTACCCGTAACAAGATGCTGATTTTCCTCCTGGGATAAGGAAATTGGTCTGTGAGACCCATAAATCCTCACCATGGTGGGGAGCTGGAGCAAGGTGCAGGATTAATGGGCCAATGACACAGACGTGAAGGCTCTTAAATCGCACTGCAGGCAGGGGCTGGGGGAGCAGCATGTGCCATCCCTGGTGCCAGCCGTGCTCCAGAGGTTAACAGCAAGTTCCTGCAGGTGTCAGACCACAAGGGTCCAGATCTCTCCCTCAGCACACCCTCACTGTTTGCATTTTCTGCCCATGGAAAAACAGTTCTTAAAGGCAGATCTGTCAGACCAAAGTGGCCAAGGATATCCTGCTGATCTGCACCCCATCAGTGGTGACATGGGCAGATGCTGCCTGCTCTCCCCACGGCAGCTCAGGGTCAGCGATGAGATAGAACTTATTACTTCTGCTCCCTTCACCTGGAGCAGAAAACAAAAATAAATGCTGAAAATTGATGGGGTCCGTCGAGCTGAAACGTTCCCTTGTGCTATGTGCTCCCTACAGTTCCTGGGACCTTCTGCCGAGGACCCTCACCCAGCATGAGGCAGGAGGTCCTGCTGGACACAAACCCTCCATGTGCTCAGAACTGCCCAGAGGCACCAGGGGGGTCCCACAGAGAGAAGGGAGATGTGATGGTAGCCTGGAGAGCCCAATATGGGGAGCAGAGTTGCTGCAGCACAGCACCAGACCAGCATTCTGAAAAGGGCCCACAGTGTTCGCTTTTTCTCTCCTTGCATAATTCAGCAGAGTTTTCATTTTAAATGTTGCTATTTTCTCACTCAGATGAGAGAAATATTAACTGGCCAATTTTTGCTGTTGCTGTCACCGTTCTTTTCGCAGCGTGATTGCCATTGGGGGATTTATAGTCCTCCCTGCACCTGGGTTATTTGAGCTCTGCTTTGCTGCAGGGCCAGGGCAACAATAAATTTCTCTCTCCTCTCGAACATGCTCTAACCTCTCATTTTCTAATATAGCGTTAAACCTTGAAGCAACCCATGCTGGTTTGGGCGCCTGTGTTACAGCCGAGCTGGTGAGCTGCTTGCTGCTGGCTGGAGCGCTCCTTTCTGGAATGGAACTGGGCAGTTCTGCTTCCCTTTCCCATGACAGCTGCATCCCCAGGTCGGGCTGTCCCTGTCCCCATCCCCAGGCTGGGTTGCTCCTGCAGCACAGTCCCCATCAGCAAAATGGCAAAAGGGGTCGTGGCAAAAGGGGTCCCAGCTGGCAGTTGGCAGCTGCTCACACTGTCAACAGGTGTCCAAGATGGACAGTGTGTAAAGGATTGATGGTCGGATGGATGGATGGATGGATGGATGGATGGATGGATGGATGGATAGATGGATGGGTGGAAGGATGGGTGGATGGGTGTTTAATCTGCTGCTGATCTCATTACAGTAAAAGAGGTGGACACAGCACTAGGCTTTCACTGACTGAGCTGTTAGGTGAATTACGGCGAGGTTCTGTATTGTGGTAATATGATTTTTTCAATATATTCTGTTTGGATTGGCAGGTTGGTCTCACTCTTTCTCAACTGACTGATAAAGCACTAGACAGGGGATTAGTCCTCTTGGAAGCTAAAGAAAGAGGTAATTTGGGTTGTTTATAGCCTGCAGGGGCAGAATCAAAATGTACAATACCGAGAGAGTCAAACTTTTACAGCATACGGCACAGCTATAACTCAGAGCAAGTATCAAACATTACAGTCCTGTGAAATGCATTCCCGTGACAAAAGGCTGGAAAGGCAGAAAGAATGAGAGGAATTAATCTGTTCTTGGGACAAATATTGTAATGAAGACAGGAAGCACCAAACAAATTAACCCTTGCCTGAACGAGTTTTAGCATTAGACTCTGGCGCAGAACTTTGTGTCTGTGCAGGAAAGGAAGGAGACACTGGGGAAGCTGCTGCTGGTTGCATGTAGCAGCAGCTCAAATCCAACCTTGGCTTTTCCGCACTAAAAGAATAACAGCTTTTCCTTAACTGGGTTTTGCTGGATTTTCATAGCTATTAAATCTAATTGCTGAGATATAGTTATAAAATTATAATTTTAACCGTGCAATTTAGATGGAGTAACCGGTCGTCTCTTTCTGTGATTATCCCTGATTATTAAATGAACAGCTGCCTCCAAATATGTTTGCAACAAACTAATTCAATGAGTGCATGTGCCTGAATATTCATGCCCCTGATTTGCAGCACAGAGTTTTAAGACTTTTTCATTGTGGCTTTAAAAGTTAATTTATCTTGACAATTTAAATAAATACACTTCCATCAGCTTTGGTTAGTGCTCCAGACTTCAGCACTGTGTTTGGCAGCTAGCAGAGGTGTTCCAGTTCTCGCTTTGACGTCCACTCGCAGCAGAGCATATTCAATGGAGATCGACATCGGTGTTTGTGTTGCTTTCAGCCTTCTCCCATGTCTTCTCTGCCAGTGTGACAACCCTTCCCCTTGCAGCACTAACAGAATGTGACACTCTACAGTCTGTTTGTTTTAGCTCTTCCACTAAATTTTGCAACCATGTCAAGCAGTCAGGAAATAACCTCCCCTCCCACATGCTGAAATATGGATCGGGTTGGCCCAGGCGGCACGCGGGGAGCAGTTCACACACCCTGCCCAGCTTCTCCTCCTTCTGACCCCAGCAGATGGAAAACACTTACATGGAAGCTCCATCCAGAGGAAGTTCCCTGCCCTGCCTATACCCAGCATCCCCACCTACGGGGGTGCACTGCCATAGGACAGCATGGGGCTGAGCACCAGCATCTGTGCATGGCACCCACCTGCCCCGAGCAGCCATTCACATCCATGTGAGGTTGCAGAGAGCACAGCTGAAGCAGAGCTGTGCAGGTCTGTGTGCACTGCATGGACATCCACCTCCCAGCACGGCCCACAGAAATGTTAAGGTGCTGCTGGCTCTCACACTTCTGCACTCTGTTTAGAGTAAGCTGCAGTTTTACTGACTGGCAGAACATTTTAAGAGTATTCAGAGCATGATGCAGTTTGTATAATAAAGTGTATCACCCCGTTCCACAGGTAAGTGCCCAAGAACAGCTATTCCACATAGTGCTGCTCACACTGCAGCACAGCAGCTCACCCCGGGGGTCTCGCAGCCCCCACAGCAGCATGCAGCCTCTGGAGCCTGGCAGCAACTCGATGCACTTGGGCACGTGCTGGGATTTACATAGTTACTGGAGAGAAACAGCTGCCGCTCAGGAAAGAGGCACAGCTCCCAGGATGCATTTCCGAGCGCCTATTAGGCAAATGCTTGCAGCCTCGGTGCCTCGGCTGTGCCGGCAGTTCCCACAGCCTCCCCCATGGGCACGCGGAGCTGCTCGTCTGGAACAGGTGAGCACCAGCCCAGAAAGCTGAGCGTAGCATGGGGCAGTGGCTGGTGCAGCCTCTGGCTGCAATGCCTTCCTCACGCCCTCACAGACACGTCCCTTGGGAAGCAATCACCATTTTAAAAGAGTATCTCTTAAAAGCTTTTATTAAAGATCCAAGAAAAAGAGAAGAGAAAACCCTGTCAAAGTATTTGAAATGTAAAGTAGGGCTTTCATTTTAACAGCATCCCTTTCTCCTTTTGTCTTTTTCTGTATAGAGGTTTCACAAGAAAATACACAGTTTGACAGACTTTCAGATGATATTAAAGAAGGCAACCTCTGTTTGAGGGGAAAAGGAAACAGTTTAATTGAGATGGGCAGGAGCTCCCGGACCCTGACCTGCTGCTCTGCAGAGCCAACCAGAAGCGGGTGGGTACACACACAGCCCACTGCTGCCAACCCACTCTACCCAGACCCAGTGGCCTTGTCCCCTCTGCAGCCACAGCCCTGCAGCAGCCCTGGCCCCAGAGCCCGGCTCGGTGCTGCAGGAGGTGTCCAGGGCAGGGGTGGGCAGGAAGGGGCCAGCAGTGCTTCCCCAGCTCTGGGATGACGTTCGGTGCACAAGGAGACAGCCAACCACAGAGCAACAGAGTGCAGCTGTCTGCTGAAGTCAGATATGAAATACAAACATGTGAGGTTGCAAAAGGGCTGTGCTGCTCTGCAGAAAAAGCAGCGCAAGGAGAAGAGGGAAGCAGCAAGCACGTGGAGTGGGGACCGCCAGGCTGCATGCTTGGAAATTGCCTGTTGCCACATCCAGCCCCGGGCACAGATGTACAGCTGACACAGGCAGCAGTCGGAGTGCTGCTCACTCCTTGGTTCCCCAAAGGGAAGCTTGAACAACAGATTCAAGAGTAAAGAAAATGCATGGCAGCGCCCAAAATGGTACAAAACCGCTTTGCAAAATTTAAAGGGGATGTTGGGATGCCCAGGATGACCCCATGCAGCAGCTCAGCACGAGCCTTGAGCATGCCCAAAGCCAAGTGCAGGGCTCAGTCAGGGGCAGCAGTGCTAGAGGTACAAAAACAGGCACCAAGAAATGCTACTGCCTTTCTAACGAGAGGTGATAGATTAAAAAGCTAGTTAAAAATTCATCCAAGAGAGACGGACCTTCCCAAGCATATCGGAGTTAATATTTATAAAGGGGATTGTTGCTCATTCTCAATTATCCTAAAAGCTGGGTACAACTGATGCATTGAAGAAACCGCAAATATAGGCATGTCACGGGAAAACCATTCCGTGTGACCACTAACAAAATGCAATCAGATCTGCAACATGTGGAGCCAATTGATTTTCAACAAGTTATACAATGTAAACAAATGATTGATTCTCGGGCTCCTTTTATTTCTGAGCAGCAGTCAGAAATCGCTCCAGCTCCTTGGAGCAGGTAGAGCTGGTGGTAAACAAGGGCTGCAGCGGGGCAGCACGCCGTCCTTTCATCAGCCGGCAAACAGCAGGAGCTTTGATTTTTTTCCCAGCCCCGTAAGCAGACACTAAATAATCAACAATTCCTCAAGTAAGCAACTCCCTGCTCGTGTGAAACCTTTCTGTTGCCAGTGGTCATGTCAGACCGGCTTCTGTCTTCAATGAGAGTCGGGAGGTTTTTATTGCTTTTGCATTTTGTCTGCTCTGATGTCTGCAGCCTTCCTCTGATTTACACGAGACGGATGAGACAGGAATATCTCCAAGAGCTTTATCACTCCTCTCTGTCAGTGGCTGCCGCTAAGTCAACAGTGCGATGGTGTGTATCTGGACAGTGGAGCACTGAGGTTGCTCACGTCGTTCTGTGCTCCCGCTGAAACCAATAAGCCATCCTCCACCGCCTCTGCCCGCTCCCCAGCCATGCCCTGTGGTTACTTCAAATTAAATCTCACCCCCAGATTCTCACCAGTGGACTTCCAGCACTGCAGAGCATCCCCTGCCCAACAGACTGGAAGGCAGTGGGAGCCAGCGTGAGGTGCACAGCTCAGCATCATCTTCCCAAGGGCCACAGCACCCCACGCAGCACAAGAACCACTCTCTTGGCATGGGCCAAGCACTTGGGACTTGCTCAGGCTCTGCATCCCACAGCACAGAAGCATCCCACCATCCACTCTGACATGCATAGTGCCTCCCCGGTTTTGCTTAAGAGCCCCATCTCTGTAATGGTACCCAGAGATGTGTGCAGTGAGGGTTGCTCCATCGTCCCTGTGCAGTGCTGCACACCTGTTGCATTCTGGCCACAGCCACATGTTGCACCTCCTGTTTCACTTATCCCCTTACTACCGCTCCTTTTTCCCCCTCACCCACACCTGCAGAGCTCCACGAGTTGTGCTGGAGCCCATTTGTAGGCTGAGCATTGTGTGCTGCTGCAGTGCAGGGCCCTGAGGGTAGCCAAGTTGGGGGGTGGCCACTAGCCATGTCCCAACACCCCGTGATGACAATGGCCCCAGCAGTGCCCGTCCACATTTCCCAGCCTGGGAGAAGCACTGCTGTGCAAAAGAACCTCCTGGGGAGGCCATGAGGCACATGGCACATTCCTGTGAAGCAAGACAGCATGAGCAAAGTGAGTGTTGTGATAAACACTGGGAGAGGAGGGGACGGGATGGGAGAGGAGCTGGGAAGCAGCAGGAAAGCAACAGGGCAGGGTAGAGGCAAGATGCTTATTGCAGTCTTGGCTGAGAAATTCAGAGCCCATTCTCTGACAGCAGAGATACATAAACAGCTAGGGATGACTCCTTCCTGGAAAGGAGCCCCCCATTTCCAGGGGCCGCACACTGGGGCCCTTCTGGAAGCAGCCCATGGCAGAGCCGTACGGTGCTGCCGTCCCACCGGTGCTGGCAGTACTGCCCGTGCTGTGCCGTGGGCATGCAGTGCCTGCAGCACCACGCTCTGCCAGGCTCAGTGCCCGCTCCTGGCACCAACGTCTGGCACCACTCCTTGCAAGTGGGCACAAATTCATCCCAAAACACAAACACAGGGGGAGGCAGCAGTCATCACTTGTGTGGGCGCTGAGAAATTCCCGCAGAGAGAGGGACTTCACCGCGACCGGGAGAATTTCTGCTCAAAATTAAAATGGTCTTTTCAAAGCAGATTAAAACTCATTATGAAAGCGGCCGCCGGCAGCTGTGATCTCACAGCAAAGACTTTCCTGCTTTTAGAAATTGCCCCGTTACCACCGTAACACCAGCATAATTCTGCCTCTTTATTTCAAGCTTGCAAGATATTTATATTTCAGATAATTCTACAGAGCTCAACTGTGAATTGCTGTGTTTTTTTTCTGCACATTAATGGTATGTGTGTGTCCAGCACTAACCCTTATTGCCATGTAATTTGTACAACGTAATTAACCATGTAGAAACCATAATACATTGCATTTGGAAGGGTTACATCCAGTTAATTTAATTGACTAATAACATGTTTTCATTTAGCAGCACGTACTGTATTTCCAGTGATTGAATTAATGTCATGTTAACGGCTGCTTTTTGCAACAACATTTGGCATAAATTGCATTAAAAATTGATGTTCGTACAAATGTATTTTGAATACAGCTCAGCATGGGGTCTGGAAAGCACTCCTGTTGCTGATTGCATCCGCTAAGATCACATGCGGAGCAGCCCCATTCCTACCCTTTACCTCCACTGCTGGGGCTGGAAGGGCTGCACGGGCACTGCCTCCAAGCTGCAGAGCAAACACTTTCCTCTTGCCAGCCTGGAGCTTACAGCCTCCATGCATGAGCTCCTGACACGGGTTCTAGAAGGATTCTGTGCTGAGAGGGACTGCAGGAGGAAAGCTGCAGGTGCTTGCTGGGAAGGAGGCAGAGCTGGAGACAGCATTGCTTGTGCCCCTCTGTAAACACGCACCGCTCTGACTGTCTGGGCTGCTGGCTTCCTTTCCTCCCTGCAGCTATGGGAGCAGAATGCCACCAAGGCAGCCTCATTCCCCTCCACCTGTGTTTATGTGTGGTCTTGAGAGGTGATGGATGAGCTCAGCAGCAGTTGCTGGAACCAGCTGGGAATCCCCTGCCCCTGATTGCTGTGGGAGCTGTGAGGTCAGCCAGCAGCTACGTGCCACCTATGGCTGGGCCTCCTGTCCCATCAAGATGGGAGCCTAACACTTTCTCCTGCACTGAGGGTGGCCTCAGGAGTAGTTCCATCATAGACAAATGTTGGGCAGCGTGGTTAGAGGGTAAGTTGGGGGACGAGATCTGCTGTGCTGGAGTTCAGCCTCCAACAGGAGCTGCAGTGTCTTTGCCGGCTGCCCTGTAAGTCTGTAACATCTGACACCAGTTCCATGCTGATCTAAGCCGAAAGCAAAAATCTGGCAATAAAGGAACAGAGGACACTGTTGGCAGCATTGCTGAGCAGCCCAGAGCACAGCCCATTGGAACAGGCAGCAGCACCCGGCCCACGGGCGGTGTGGGGGCAAGGGCATGGCCAGGGCAACAGCACCCCCACTCTGCAAATCACAGGGCAGAGCTTGGCCATGTTCTGGGGCACCACGGGCAGGGTGCCTTTGCTCAGGGCGGGCAGCTGCTGTGCACATTGCAAATGCACATAAATAAATCATCGGCTCCTCGGGCTGCAGCCGGGGCTGTGCAGCGGAGAGGCAGGCAGAGCTCCCTGAGCTGCATGGCTCCCTAGTAGTGCTGGGATCTCTGCACTCATATGGGGGGGACACAGGGGTCCTACTCAGTGGCGTGATGCCCACCGTTGTGGATGGTTCCCGGCTCCAGAGCACATATCACCACACACACGCAGGCACGTGCATGCTTTCCTCCTCCTCACAGTGGTTCAGGAGTTTCTTTTTCTTTGTGGTGAATAAATAACAAGAGCTGGGTTTTGATTATGCATGGCAAAGATGCTGCTTTGAGGGCTGCCTGTGATCCCAAGGAACCTGCTCACTCTGCCTTTGTTGTATAGCAGTGCTGGTAAGAAAAATATGGCTTATGAAATTCAAGGTGCGGAGTGGAGACTGTCAGTACACACAGTGAGCCCACACTGCCTTCTTCCTTTTGTGCTTCAATCTACGCAGCACACCCTGGGCTCGTTATTTACAGGCAGCATCTTCTCTGACTGCTTTGCGCTGCTTCTTGAGCAGAGTTAGAGCATGCCAGACCAGGAGCGGCGCGAGAGGTGGCACGAATACAAAGCCAGAGCCCACTTCAGATACACTGCCTCGCAGCACCTCTCTGTCCTCCCCTCTCCCCCACACTAAACCATCTGCAGTGCACAAATCTGACATGTAAGAGTAGAATTTCCCCTGCTGGTGCAGTCTCCTCCTCAGGCCACTGCCTGTTACTTGTTTTTACCTGCTAGATGGTGGGGAGGTTTCTGCCTCCATCCTCCTCAGACTGCCTCCCCCTCAGTTCCCATAGCCCTGGGCATAGCTGACACAGCCCACTTCATTCCAGCCCCAGCACACGGGTACCAGGAGAGCCCCTCCTGTACCATCCTTCCCCAGGAGCAGCAGGTTCCTTCTCCCAATGTCCTGTTGCTCCAGGCAAGGTGACAACCGAGTGTCCCTGCATCTCAGTTCCAGTTAACCTCTAGGTCTTTCTACACTGATCACCACCACGCTTTTATCAACAGATGTGGGCATAATTACATCATCCCAGCAAAGAGGATAATGTCAGCAGCTCGGAACCTGGTAAGGGAGGGCTGCTCCAAGCACCTTACAGTCAGAGCTGATAAGCTTCTCACTGCTGCTGTGCTGCCAGAGGAATGGACAGGAGCGATAACAGCAGCGATCATCTGGAGATCTGAGAGAACCCCAGTGAGCTCACAGGAACCCAAACTATGGACTGCAGCCCTCTTCAGCCAGAGCCTCCCCAGTTTCTTCTCGCACAAAACCCATGTTTCTGATTTGGTTTTAGCTGTGGTGGGATTCTCTCTTGAGCATCTTTCCAAGTTTAGTGCTTCAGATCAAATCCCATAGCGTTATGTCAGCACTGGCACAATATATTTCATGTTTGCCTCTTCGTAGATACAGGAGCCAGATGTCCCATGTATTTTCAGCAGTGTACAACTCCATCTCTAAGAAACAGTACAGGAAGTACTTCTTGCAGAGCCCTCGTGTTTCTGGATTCAGTAGGAAAAGCAGTACCTGCTTGCAGAGATCGTGTTTACATGGACCACAGCTCCATTATTGATCATCATTTTTTAACAATTTGAGATCAGTTAAAGAGGAACATCAGTTGAGGAAATCTCTGGAAGATGTGGCTGTTGTTGGCAGCCCTGGAGGTGTAGAATTTGCTTAATTTAAAGCAACAGCTAAAATGAGATTTATTGGAGAGAACTGTATCTAACATCAGAGTGAGTGAACAAAATACTTAAAGGTCACTTCTTTTAAAGTAGGTTCAAGCAGAATAAGTAGTACAGAACTTGTGAATGGCATTTTTACTTTAAAGGAGCATCTTTTGTTTCCTTGCAGATTTGCAAACAAATTTAGTGCTTTTAGCAGGGCGTTACAGACAGAAGCAGCCAGACAACACATGGGGTTCCCAACAGCTCTGCCAATGCACCTGCATCCCAGTGGATGGCCGTGTCAGCCACCTCATCCTCTCCTGCTGCCTCACACCTCTGCTGCCCTGCCGCCTGCTGGGGAGCAGTGCCAGCCCCAGGGTGCTCCAGAATTCACAGACAAGGCAGTAGAATTCACAGGCATGACCCTCACGATCTGGGTACAACTCACACATGGAAGAGTGTGCACCAATGCCATGCGGGCACACAGGGTCACACAGCCAGCAGTGGCTCAGTCTCACCCTGCACTGCAGGTCCTGGGTGCTACAGGGTCGGGGTTCCCAGGGTTGGGGGCCACAGCCATGCCCCGAAGGAGGAGCGGGAAGTGGGAAGGCAGGGAGCTCAGTTGGCACTGGTTGGATTGATATTCAACAGAAAAAATTTCCCTATTTCATCCAGATGGATCCAAAACCACGTTTGTTTTTTTTTTTAATTCTATGCCCAGCAGTGCATTCTGTTTCCACTGAGAAGGAAAGGGTTTGTATTGAGAATCTTGTAAAAGCAAAGGAAAAAAGACAGGAAAATTGGTGGTTGTAGTGGCACTTGTCCAGAAGCCCAGAAAAACAGGAAAACAATGCACAGATACACTTGTGCCGATGACAGCCTGATATCACGTCTACTCACAGACATTTACTATGCCTTCAAAAAAACATATTTTTACCATCTGTGCAAGCACCATTCATGTGATGTAGCAAAATCCAAAGGGGCTGTAAAAGACACCACTGTGAACTGGGAGCATTCCACAGCTCCGGAGGAGAGGCAGTTCCCTTTCCTTGGTTCGCTATGTTCTTTGCAGGTTGGACAGGCTTTATTTTCTCCAGATGTCCTTCATTAGCTCCACAGGAGAACAATCCCGTACACAGTTTGTCCTGTGGCAGGGGAACAGGCAGGAGCTTGGTGATTACCAACAGCTTCACCAGATTTAATCTCATGGCAACCACGGCCTATATGGGAAGAGCAGAGAACTGCCTCTTGTGCAGGTGCAACTCAGCCCAACTGCTGTGCTGCCTCTTAGCACAGTTTGCACACAGAGAGGGAAAAAGCACTGTCTTATGGATTACGTTTGGCAGAGACATGGCGAGAAAGGCAATGCCAACCTGCAAGGCACTCAGTGCAGCAGAGAACAGCTTTTGCCCCAGTGGGCGTAACTGCTGGAAAGCAAACCTCAAGAAAAGAGGCAATTGAGGAATCAGCAGGCAGCAAGGAGCAGGGTGTGGGTTCATGCCACAGCTAAGGGCGCTGCTTCTGAGGAGTCCTTGGCACAGTGCAGAGCCAATCTCCGCAGATTTCAAAGGCAAATCAGCAATTCTACTCCATCTGAGAACCAGCACAAACAGGACTGACAGCCCAGACTCACTGGAATGTGCCTCGCTCATCCCCAGTGTGTCATTGCAGTCAGCATCTCTGCTGAAATCACTGGGAAACAAAAGCATATCCAGAGAAAGACTTAAATCACAGAACCATACAGCAATTAAAAGTCATGCTCATAACAGAGTCATTAGTGCTGATTCTCACACTCTTTACATAGGAGGTGCATGTAATAATCATTTCAATTAAATTACGTTTCTCCAAGGTGCATTAACCACTTTTATCCATCCGATTAATTGGACCCATCTCTACTGCATGGAGCAAAATTGCATCACTCCAGAGGGAAAGCAGTTAATAAAAAGTGTTGTTGCAGTACTAATGCAGGAACAGTTTGCTATCAAGCACGTACACTCACACACATTTATCATGAATTGTCTGCTCAAGCACAGACGTGTGGCTTTGCCTGCACACGTACAGCTAAGCACACCTAGCAGGCACACATCTGCTCTTGGAAAGGACAAGTTGCTCAAGGCTTGCACGTTTTGCAGCATCAGCATCTCCAAAAAAATGTCCTCCAAGTCCAGGGCTATCAGCCAATTTTCTTTGTTTCCTGGGACTTCACTCCCATGCCCCTTACCACCCTATGGCTTTTCACAGGGTTAATGGTGCTCTTGCACTGCCTGGAGTCTGCAAACAGGAATCCTTTCCGTCACCCACTGCAGGCACTGCATGCAGCCTTTCTGTGGCTGGATATGCACTTTCCTGTGCTCTTCTAATTACTGTCGTGTGATGGGGCAATTTGCCAGTTGTGTGGATGCCACACCAGCGTGCTCTGGTCCTGCTGCTTCCCTTCTTCCTAGGAACAGCACCTGGCAATTCTGCTGAAGGCAACAGCTTCAGTGCTGGAAATTGCATAGGACCCAATTTGTGCAGGAAAAGCTGACCTGCTGCCATGACCTGGGGGTGAGATTTTATTTACTTGAGAGGGATGAACGTTTCCATGCAAATTCTTCAGGCACTCAACCTCAATCTTCAGATTCTTCTCAACAAGAAATGAAGGGTGATGCCTCCCACACAGCAAAGGAGACATCAGTGCTGAACAGCAGCAGAGGAGGGGCAGCACATGTAAAATACGGTGCATGAGACACCTAGATGTGTGCATGGTAATCACAGTGCATTTGCAGTCAGTTCACAGACACCACGGCAGGGTGCATGGGATGGAGCCCCAACGTGCGTTCCCAATAAGAAGCAAGAAGAGATCTTAAAACACTGCCTGCTGACTCTGGGCTTTTGTAAATTAGATCACTATCATAGAATCGTTTGAGTTGGAAGAGATCCTTAAAGGTCATCTAGTCCAGCTCCCCTGCAATGAACAGGGACATCCATAGCTCCATCAGGCTGCTCGGCGTCTGGTCCAGCCTGGCCTTGGGTGTTGGTCAGCAAGCCCAGACACTCATGATTGCTGTTTCTCTATGAGAACAACTATCCTGACACCTCTTGGGAATTATACAGGAGAGCTGCCAAATGTGCCCACGTGGGTAATGCCCACACGGACTTCAGGGAGCGGAGCTAGGATGTGAAGGTGGGCACTGGAACCTTACAAGGTTCCCCAAATCAGAAGTGGGTTGAATGGAGTAGGATGGCCTATGCCAGAGGTAGAGGTCTTTTCCAGGTTGCTGCCCAATGAATCTCTCATCTGCTCTGAAGGGAAGGCACAGCAAATGGCAGAGCACATGTTTGTATGTCTACATGCATGCAACTGTGTTGTAGGAGGGCAGCTGTCTCATTTACTCTCTCTACAGACACAGGTAATACAGCTTCAGCAGCATGCAGTTATCAAAATGTTATAAATTGCTACCTTTTAAATACTGTGGTAATTTGCTAGTCCATTACAGCAGGAGCTGTAGGATATCAGGAACACAGGGAAGAATTATGCCTTCTGCGTCACTGTTGACCTCCACAGCTGAGACGCTCTCAGAACGGCTCCATTATGTCAGCCTACTCTGTGCAATTAGCCATCCATCAGAGCTCATCAGCGTGTCACAGGGCCATGGAAGACACCACACATTCCTGACAATCCCCTGACCAGAAACGTTTCCTGCAAAGGTGCCATCCATGCCATGTTGGTATGACTGCTGCTGTCTGCACACTGCTCCCAGCACAGGAAACACCAGCCGCTCTGTAGCCACTAAAGGCTCTCTCCTTTACCTGAGCCTCCATAGCTCCTCATAACTGTGGCATGCAGCTGTTTATCAGCACAATATTTCTTGCACTTTGGTGAAGGGGGTAGCTCCAGGCCTAGCCAGCTCGCACCAGGAGAATTACGTCTCTTATATTGTTTTTGTGCAAGGCAAAGGGTTATTTCTCCTAACCCGTGTTTATTTTCTGCACGTTAATCCCT
>JAOWBP010004330.1:5473219-5485451 GCA_028571105.1 Tragopan temminckii
AGCTGAGCCGCGCCGGGAGCCGCGGCACCACGCCGGACTACGGCGAGAAGCGGCTGCCGCAGGCTCTCATCATCGGGGTGAAGAAGGGCGGGACGCGGGCGCTGCTGGAGGCCATCCGCGCTCACCCCGACGTGAGGGCTGTGGGCACCGAGCCCCACTTCTTCGACCGCAACTACGAGAAGGGGCTGCAGTGGTACAGGTGAGCGCGCGGAGCAGCGCCGGGAGGGGCTGAGTGGGCTCAGAGGTCCCGGCGGGGCGGGAGGTGCCGGGGGGGCCTCGCCTGCAGCCGCGGTGGTTTAACGCGGTGCACCGATGGCGTGCGGAACCGTCCCCGGCTGCTGCTGGGCGCCGAGCGAAGCGCGGCAGTTGAGCTGCACGGCGCCCGAATGGGTCAGAAATTAACAACTGCGGAAAGAAGGAAGGGAGCGCGTTGTTCCAGGTGATGCTGTGGGTTTTCAAGTGGAGAAGGATGCTTCTGTCACACCAGCTGCAGAGGATTCACCCCACAATTGAGATTTACTCTTTATTCAACAAGTTTCACGTCCGAAAGTTTTTAAAGGTTTCTTTTTTTTTTTTTTTTTTGCTGCAGGATTTAATTAGAAATCTCAAAATGTGTTTGACATCGCGTAACACTTTAAGAGGCTCTTATACTAAGAGTTCTGATTATTAGGAAATCCTGAACCGCAGTGAGGGAAGGCTGAGTGCCTCGGCAGGTGTAGCAGAGCAACGAGTTGTGCTGTCTGAGGGGTTGGCAGTGGTGTTTTTTCCCCTTGGTTTCTGCCTTCCTTCCTTTTTCTATCTTTGATCTCAAACCAAAAAGCATGCAGTGTGTTAAGTGTAGCTTGCAAGTTACTGTGGCTCTTTAGCTCACGGTTACAAGAAACCCGTACTTGTTTCGTTCCAAGAAGCAGTGGCTAAGCAGATGGGTTCTGCATTTTTGTTACACATGTGCTCTGAAAATTAAGGAAAAACAGGGGCAGCAAGTTGGTTACTGCATGCCTCAGCCAGGCACGCTTTATTGAAATGGCACTCACTGTTTCTATGATAGCAGTATGTAAATCTGAGGAACTCCAGGCAACTTTGTGTGGATATTGTAAAAGCAAAGTCTTTGCAACATCCATTCGGTGTGGCATCCAATTGGCCTTGTCAAAATGCTGAGGGATTTTCTTGGGGGACTCCAATAAAGTGGAGATCAGTGCTATGAAAGTACATTTGTCTCTTTTCGGAACGCTGTACCAACTCAGAGAAGGAATAAAGGACTGGATGCCATTATTTTATTTATACACTTAAGCAAAATAATTTCAGATATGGTCTCTTTTTTAAGATTTTTTTTTTCCCTGTAGGAAGCTTTGCCTCGATAAATAAGTTCAGCAAATTTGCTGGAAGAGGCTGGAGAACAGCGTAGAAATAAATGGGTTCGGTTTTATTCAAAAAGGGTAAAGAAGATCAAGCACAGGATATGACGAGCTTTTTCATCTCGAAAATCACGCTGCACAAAAAAGGCTTGGAGAGGGGATGGAACCGCTCTCCCGGAGCAAACGGCACACGCGGGTTTTCATTTGCAGAAAGTGCTGTGAAATTTTTCATCCCTGCGGTAGCTCCGTGGCCAGCCCAGCTGGTTCCTGGTGCTGGTGATATGCTGTGCTGGCAGGAGGTGTGAGATGAGAAGATTGGGTCAGAGCTGATTTGTGAGGTCCTGGGCAGAGTAGGATGGAGGATGGATTCTCTGGTCATGGGGTAAATAAATTACTTCACTGTTTAATTATCACTGTGGCCCTGAGCGTTTGCCCCGATGGTTTAACCTAAACCATCTTCCACCTGCCCACCCCAAGCACCATTCTTCTCCTTCCTCTGAGAAGCTTTGCAGCCGTGTAGGAGCGGGGCAGCGGGTCGCACAGCATGCAGTGGGGGACAGCACCATGTGCACCTATAGGGATCACATCCTGCACTGGGCTGAGATGAACTGAGATGAACTGACTGCTCCCTGCACGAGTAACTGAGTTTTCCTATCAGCAGATATTTCTGTTTTCTTTTTATTAAAGGAAAAAAAAAAAAAAAAAAGGCAACCACTGAAGTGTTTATAGCAGCGTCTCCTTACAGTGACTTTTATCACTTGTTTACATCTTGCACATAACACTTCCTTTTACAAACGATAAGCTGTTAGTTTTTAATGTGGTCAAGTTTATTTTTTTTCTTCTGCAATGAAATAAGGAAATAGCAGCCTGAGTTCCTTGCTTTGTCACCGACTGCTGAGCACATCTCCCAGCGCCCCGTGGAGCCGTGGGGAGGAGCAGCTCCTCCACGTGCACTGGTGTGAGCTGGGTGTCAGACCGCTCTGCTCTGTGCTGCCAGGGTCGCTCTGTGCCTTTGATGTGCTCCTGGCTGCCTGAAGGATGGGCTCAGTGATGGAGCTCTCCTTAAGCTGCACCCAATGCACCACGATGTGCATTGGCTTCTGTTGATAATTTCCTAGGGATTTCTTCTTTTTCTTCAGTGTTGAATGTAACTCCACTACTATAAAACATTGTGTTAGAGGGGTAATTGGAAGTGAATTTTAACCTTTTGTTATGTTAGCAGTGTGGCATTACGTATCTCTGCTGCATATGCTACTTGCCCACCTGCAGTTCTGGGGCCATGATACCTGGCAGCAGGCATTACCTTGGGCAATGAACCCTTAACCAGTGCTCTGTCTCACCATGGAACAGGTCATTCTGGCAAGGAACAGGTGTTTGCCTTTACTTTGGAAGCCACTGGTGACTCTTTCTCATTTTACATTCCTTCCTCAATCACAGGATGTGCTGTTGTTCTCCACTGGAATCACTGCTGACTTGCAGTCAGGCAGGCACAGTGTGGCTGCTGCCCTGCAGCGGTCGGAGCAGCTTCACGCCAGGGCTGGGGGGATCTGAGGACAGAGCTGGGGCTCAGCACCAGGGTAAAGAGGAAGAACCTGAACAGAGGACACTTAGCTGGGTTGCTCCCTCACGAGAGTGGCCAAAGCTGTAGGTTTGAGCACCTCCAGCATCTCAGCTGTTCTCTGGGCTGCGCAGGATGGTCCAATGCTATGAGAAGCTGTCTGCAGGCTCGGGAAGAGGAAGTGGTTCCATTCTGTCCATTCATGCTTTGAAGGCTGTCTTGGCATCTGGTGTTTTAGCAGAAAATTGAGGACATGTACTGTATTTTGAAAGCAAATGTGTAGTTTTAACAAAAATATGATCTCCATGATGCAAGGAGAGCACCGAATGGAGATTTGAAGTTCACAGGTTTGAAGATTATTCTAAAACCTCACTCCTGGAGGTAAGCTCCATGTATACATGCCAGTTGTTGGCCAAGCCTTCAGCTGTGGCAATGTCTCTGCAATCAGACCATGCTGCTGGTGCTCTGCCCCAGGCCCCCACGTGCTGAGCAGTCACATGGACGTAGTGTTACGCACGCAGTGGTCCCGCTGCAGCCACTGCAGGGAGCACTCACCATGACAAGCAATGAAACGGTTTGCATGTCTAATGCTATTTTCACGGCCTGTCTGGTTTGTATTTTCTTTCTTTTTTTTCCTCTTCTTTTTCTTTTTTTGAGTGTTCTCCTAATGGTCAGACCTGCATGTTGCTCTGTGAGCCACTGCCTTGGTGCAAATAATGCGTACCATGACCAGGAGCACAGGCTATTCAGAAAACCAAACCACTTCCGTCAGCTCTGCACTGATGGGCACTATAGGAACACCTACAGTGGAAGGACAGATGGGTTTTTTTCCTAACAACAGGCACCGCTGCCTGGTAACTGCTGTATTTCTCTGTAAAACGCCTTCCTAGTGGGCTGTGCCCTCTGCACTTCTGGTAACTTGGGGAAAAGGTATTGATTTTTTTCCTGGACCTGCTGTGAGTTGACTTTTGCTGAAATGTAGTGACTCAGCTGCCATCCCACGTCTATGGATCCAATATATTGGGATTTATCTGGTTTGAAGGCTGCAGGAGCATTTCCATGTAACGCAGCTCTTCCAACACCTTGTTCTCATCACCTTTCCCAAACCTTTAGGTATGGATCAGGTCCTACCTTTGCATTACTTTTCCTAGCCCAAGTCTTCCACTCAATGCAAGCACTCCCATGCACCACTGACCTTCTGCCAGCGTCTGCATCCAGCTGCAGCAAGGCCAACATGGGTGCTGTGGATGGCTTGCAGGCTGGTGGCTGTGAGCACAGGACCAGGCTGTCCTGAGTCTGTCCCTGCGTTTGCCCTTCTGGAGGTTGAGAAGAGGCCACTGAAGCATCAGGTGTGGAATTTCTTTCACACCCAGAGCTGCCATGTGCCAGACCCACGGCCCTACCCCTTCCCTGTGTGCAGAGCCAGGGGAACCCCCATCAGCCTCCCTGGCCAGCAGTTTTCTCCAAGCCTTTTCACTCCGATTCAGATCAAGGATTGGGATGCAGGAACGAATCAGGCCTCTTTGCAGTGTTTTATCACCTGATGATGGCTAACCACAGGCTACTTGACTGTAGCCATGGGAATGGCAGCAGCTTTCAGCACCCCGTGCCTCTTCACGCTGTGCTCGCTCGTTCTTGCAAAGTGTGTGAGATGAGTGTGAGGACAACACACGGGCAGGGGATTGCTGCAGGAGCCCAGCCTGCGGAGCCCTGTGTGGCCACAGCTTCCTGCTGCTGGGCAAGGCAGCAGTGGAGCTCGGTGGCTTTTGGAGCATCACTTAGAGCACGCAGGGAGCCTGCAATAATCTCACTATTGCACTGTGTCTTCAAGCACATACTTTCTGTAGGATTTTGCTCGATAATCCACTTAAGTAAATGCTACAGTGCTTTGCTTCTAATGGTTTAAGTGTTATTTGTAGTGTCAAAGTTTGTGAGCTTCGCTCTGTGTGTGAATGCAGTATCACTCAAGCATGTAGACACTACAGAAAATCCAAAAATAGGCCTTGGGAAAAACAGCCGCCTTGGAAAAGAGAAAGGCGAAGAGTCAGTTGGTTGTATTCATGGGTTTAAATGATGAGTCTGACCCCGGCTCGTTTTTTTGATTTACTGAGGCTTGTTCTGCTCTGTTAGAAGCACCGACTGGCGGCGAAGGAACAACAGGTTCTCAGAGAAAGTTGTGGACAAAGCCTTTTGATTTTCAAAGTAAAAATTCCAGTACAAATTGGTGACACCTTGTATTGAGAGAGATTTGAGTCCTTTGCTTTTCATGGATTTCTCTTACCTCTTGTTGTCATGGGGACTTCTTTTCCCTGAGTTATTATATCATGCACTTCAGCAGAAATTTTATTGCTTTGGGGGCTGGAGAGGCTCATGTGGGACATTTCTCACTGCTCATGGTGTAATACACAGAGGTAATTTCTTTCAAATGATTTTTGCTTGAAGTGGTTTCAATGAATTGAGAAGGGTAAGAGTGTGAATGAATGGCTGAAATGTTAGTGCTGAGTTCAGGTAAAGAACATACACCATCAAACTTTCCAGAGCATTAAATGTGGGTATTATAATTTCACCGTGGTATGTAAGTAGGCAGCAGTCCATTTTATCCTTTTATTCACTTTAAAATATATATATATATTAGTTAGGATTTGAAGTGGGTTGAAATTGGCTTCCAATCCCTTTAAAAAAGTTCAGATAAAACCCTAAATAAAAGAGTCATCTCAGGCTCAGAGAGGAACTGGGTACTCCAATGCGAGAGGCTGGGGCTCTGCTGCCTGCGTGGCCGTATGGGGCTGGTGCAGCCATTGTGTGTTGGTTGGTTGGGTGGCCAGTTGGGTGAGTGGATGGGTGGCCTGTTGGATCGTTGGTTGGGCTGTTAGGTGGTTGTGTGGTTGGATGGGTGGTTGAGTGGTGTTTTGTGTGGTTGGTTAGGTGGTTGGTTGTGTGATTGGTTGGGTGATTGGTTGATTGCTTTGCTTGTTTGGTTAGCTGCTGATTCCAGAGCAAGAGCAAGAGTATTCAAAAGCCGTGTGTCTGAAGGCTGTGGGAAGGATTCCTATTTATGGAAAAACTACCAGTATTTTCAGATCTCCCATTTCCATCCCCAGAGTCAACACACCAATTTAGTAAATGTTGCAAGGCGCACTATTTTCCCCCTTGTCATATTATACATCCAAGCATCAAGGATGGATCATAAACTTGCTCTTTATGGCTTTAACATTTCAATTGCTAGTCACATTTTATGTAAATGAAGGTATTTACCTTGACAAGCTCTCCTGTGAAGTACAGTACTTCTTTAAAGAATTTATTTGGCAATATAAACAGGCCAAACGCTGAGGGTGGATACAAAATTCGCAATTGATTTCCCAGCTAAGTACTGCGGGGTCCTCCCAGGTATCCCAGAGGCTGCCTGGCCTGATCCCATCAGCACCATGGGGAAACTGAGGAAGGGCGGCTGAGGTCAGAGGAAATAGTGAAGGGACGTCAGTTGGAGCCACCAGCTTACTGAACAGCACTGATTTCAGATAAAAATAACTCCATCTGCCAGACTTTATTTTGTATTATAGTGATCGCTGTGTCACATTTCGGGCAAAAATCTGATTTCCATTCCCTTCAGAGCCAGACTGGAGTAGGCTTGGCCTCTTCCTTTATTAGCAGGCAATCATTTTGGTTATGAGTAGCTCTGGTAGCCTGAATTTGTAGCTCTCCTTTGTTTTAGAGAATATATCCTTTCATCTTGCATTGAGATGGGTGCAGTAATATAATATACTTTCTATTAGTGTTCATCCACATCTGCAACTAACTTTATTTTAGCCTCAGTTCTGCCCTTTCTGTATTTGTTCTTGATGGACGTTCATATAATTAAGCTGAGCAAGCGAGCACGCTCGTGGAGAGCTAACGTCAGAGTCAGGAGCGTGTGTTAAATTCGCATTCAGATTCAGCAGCTGACAGCACAAGCTGAGATCACCCAGCCAAGAAAAAGACAAACACATCTGTGTGAGCTGGGGGAAGGGGCTCCAAGAGGGGACAGTGCTTCTCTGGCCGGCTGCCCCCCAGATCTGGGAGCTCCTGGGTAAGGGAAGTGGCATGGAGGAGGTTGGCTAGTGGGTACAGGGCTGCATGGCTTGGGCAAGCCATTATTGAGGGATTTCTCAGCTCCAGTCCCACTTGTTTAAAGATACACCAAGCCTTTTCCATCCAAAGTGCTGACTCATGAGGGGCCGATGACAGACCATGGATCCTGAAGTCGTTGCTGCTGGAGGTCTTTAATTGGCCTTTGGTTCCTCCTCCTTGGTCCTTCCCCCAGGGAGCACAAGCATTGATTCCGCTGCTGCTTGCCTGCACTGTCAGCACTCACACCTCCCGGCTCATTTCTCAGCTGTTCATGTGGAGTGCACAAATCCCAGATCATCAGCTCCCACTGCCATGTGGGGGCCAGCGGGGGCAGGGGGCTGCTCTGGGCTATGGGCCTGGGGGTTCTGGAAAGGCACTAAACTGGGGGGCCTGGAAATCCTCAGGCAGCATCTTGGGCCACCTCCCAAAAAGAGCACCCACTCTGCACCATCCTGACCAAGGATCTGGGTCTGACCCTTTCCTGCGGCTGCTCTTGGGCTGCTCTTCCCCTTTTCTGCTCCTTGGTGGCTGCTGTGTGTGGATCAGCACGGGAAGAGGGAGTGCTGCTGGGTGTGCTGCACATGCCTACATCAAGAACAATAAAGGTTCCTTACTCAGCTCCAAATCCTCTAGAAACCCCCCCCAGAAATCAAAGCACAGTGGAAAAACGCCTGAGGCAATAACTTCATTGGTAAACTAACACATTTAGCTGAAAATTTCTAAGACCCAGCAAATCGTAATGCAATTTCCTATGCAAAAAGGCTTTATCTCTATCTAAATATTATTCTGCATCGTTACTCATTGTAGGAAAGCTATTGCTCTCCTAGGTTAACTGATTGAACTTTGGAAATAAAGCAGCAAGCTTATCATACTGGCGGTAGCTTGACTTTTATTGCTCCTAAATTGTGGTGATATTGTTCGATGTGAGTAAACGCATACTCCATTAGAAAATATTAAAGTTTGGTACTACTTTAGAATTAAAGAGATTATAAGAGGCATTTCTACAATCTAGTCCACCATGAAATTGGAGTCTACTCGGTATGTAAAGTGTGTAATACAAATAACCGAACAATTAATGACAAAGGAAGACTGGCATGGATTTAAGGCTCCAAGTACCCTGGATTTCTTGAGGCTGGAATGGCAGCAGGGGAAATGTGTTATTAGATCATTACAGGCTGTTCTGCTTGAGCCACTGCTGGTGAAGGTACCTCAAGGTGCTTTATTATTACCCCATTCCCACGTAATATTCCAAAACCCAGGCTGTGGTCATCTCTACAGGAGATCATCCACGTCTATGCCATGATCTGGGCAACTAAGATCTGAACAGGTTTATTTGGGATGCAGATTTGTGTCCTGCAATTGCAGTGATGCCCTATGAACGAACACAAATTGCATTACTAACCCAGCCCTTCTCCAGCACGTTCTGTAGCAGTCATTTTGCATGTTGGTGCCCCTGTGCTTAAACGTAGAGTGCAGACTGCATAGTTCCTTCTTCATTAACAGGATTTATATCCTTGGTGTTTCTTGCTGCCTGACTTAGTGTTGTAATGAAGAACACGAATGCTGCCTTAATTAAAATGCAAAACCCCTACATTTATATATATGTCGCCACTGAAAATTAAGGTTCACTAAAAATTAAGGTTTGCTGGAAACAGTGAGTTTAAAAGCTTGTGGCAGGTTTAGCTGCTGCCTGTGAAATGGGTGGTTTGGGAGGAGCAGCCTCTGAGGCAGGCTCAGCAATCAGCCTGTTTGACCCCAGGCAGTGGGATGGGGACGTGGGGCTGGGACTTGGTGTGGGCATGTGGGGCTGGGACGTGGTGTAGGAATGTGAGGCACAGGGGACACAGTGTGGAGACACAGCGTTTGGATGTGGTGTGGGGTACGTGGGTGCTGCCTCCAGCCCAGTTGCACATTGGCCAAGGATGAGCGCTGGTCCCGGCCTGCAGTGCTCGCCGTCAGCCTGCTGTTTTACCAGGAGGTGCAAAGCAGTTTAATGAACCAGAGAAATTCTTCTATAATATTAATTCAGAAAAAGTAAAAATTGTAAATGCAAACATTCCAGACTTTCTCTCTCCGAGCACTGTGCATGCATTGCCTGTGGCAGTATTATCAGTTATGAAGATATTTTGCATTCAAGGATTTGCCGTTTCCAGGCCCATGAATATTCAGACCCCAATTCGCCCTTTCTGTCTGTGCACTGGACCTATCCCTTCCTTCTCTCCATTTTTTTTTTTCTAGCAGATTCAATTAGTTCTATTTGCTGCTTTAGCAATAAAACAATTCCCTTTGTGGCATTAAAATGAGTTTGTTTCATTATTTCATTTGGCTTCTTGTTATATGTTGGAGGAAAGGAGGGGGCCGTGCTCACCGCCTGCCCCTCTGCGGGGGGAGGGCTGCCAAGTGAGGACGCTGGATGCACTTGGGGCAGCATTAAGAATTAATGAAGGGCATTTGCTCGTGTGAGGCGTGGGATCCTCACTGACGGAGTCAGTCTCAAAGCTACGGGTAAAATTGGACCAGTCCCAGAGATTTTCAAGATGACTTTGGCATCTGGCTTGCCCGAGTAGCTTTGGGCATGCTGGTCTGTTGAAAACATTGGAGGAGCTGTTTCTGCTCAGTTCCTAAGCACGCAGACCCTTTGCCTTGGCTGTTAGTAATGAAATGCAGAGTCTGTACCCACGTTTATTTTAGCTAAGGCACAAGTTAATCTGAGCTGAAACATCAATTTAAATCCAGCGTCCCAGTTTATTGAACTGTCGCTCTGTGGTGGCTGGGTGTGCGCTGTGCTGGGGCTGGGGCCAGGATGCTAGTGGCATTTTCTCCCCAAAATGCACAACACGGCGTAAGGAAAGCACACAACTGTTGTGAGAGTCGGAATAGCGGTGATTATGTGGGCTGGGTTTATAAATAATTATACAGAGTGCCAGAATTCTTTTAGCAATCTGCTCTTGGAGTGCCCTTTCAGGGTCTGCGATGGCGTCAGGTAGCTGCGCGGTGTTAACAGACCCATAAATCATCCTTGTTTCACACTGTGCTAAACACAAATCATATTAGTTACAACACTGAGGAGCATCTAAGTAGAGAGAAGAGAAAGGCAAGGTAGAAAGAGGAAAGCAGATTTAAATCTAATTGCTTTCTCACGTGTGTTGGCTGGGACACAATGGAGGGTTGCGGGAAGAGAGGTCAGCGCAGGCTGGGTGCTCCACTGCCATCACACTGTTAACAGCACACGCTGCTATTGGGGGTGGATGGAAAGCCACGGGGCTGTGTGTATTCCTCTTTCTGTGACTAGGATAGTTTGAAACAGTGGCACTGGTTCCAATTCCTTTTTCATTATGAGATTAAATCTAGAACCAAATGAGAATTTCCAGGCCCGTGCATGAGCAGCGAGTTGGGCGGCACTGGGGGAGGTGGGTGCCTTTCCCTCCATAGGACTCCCATCTCCCCATGGGAAGGTTCTGATGGGTCAGGGAGAGACATGTACTGTGCCCACACCTTCACTGTAACGGGGAACCAAAGTCCGTTGGCTGCTGGGGAAGCTCTGCTGCAGGCTGATGCGATGGGTCGTTAACGGCAAGTCTGAACGGAACGGAGTACGAGAGCTCAGAAAGGAAATATGTCTATTTGGGGTGGGAAACTCTTTTAAAAGGAAGAAAAATTAGAGAGTCCAGCGGGGTAAGCAGGACTGCAAAGTTAAGTAATTAATCACACGGGTTGTAACTTGGAAAGGAAGTAAACGTGATAAAAGGATTTGTCTGAGTAGATTACAGACAAATTAGAAAAAAAAAGGAGGGGTCATCACCGACCTGGGAATTGTGCTCTTTAGAAGTCTTCAATCATTCTCACAATCAATTCTGCATTTCCTTAATAGCAGTGTGAAACATGGCTCGCTCTGCATTGTCTTAGATTAACCGCTAACTGCAAACCATACATTAAACGAAGTATTGAATATTTGTCTCTCAACAATACACTTGGAAATTGTTTATTTCCCTACTAGGTCTTCTGCAATGCATTTAGGTACTGTAACCTAAATTGTAAAATATATACTTGCAATATCCGCACTCGATATTCTCCCATGCACCGCTCTGACAGCAGCTGCGCGACGGCCCACAATTACAGCGAGTTTTTTTCTCCTAAACTGATTGTTTGTTTCTGGAGACAATTACGCTGACTTTATTATACAACCTATGTTTCTCTGCAGCAAACAATCAGCTTTATGGGTTTTCTTTGTAAAATACCAAGTCGGTATGCTCGCTAATATGATTCAATTGTATTGTGTTATCTGACCTTTAAGGAACTTGCAATCTATAACAACATGGTTCTACAGCAGATCCGCTAGTAAAAAGCCATGACTTCTGGGAAATTCAGCCTGCAAACAAGTGCAGCCCAGATCTAAAAGGAGCAGTGAGGCCTTTTAACCCCTTTGCTGCCGGTCAGTGTGGTTGGTCTGGGCAGTCGCATGGGATGGACACATGGGACGAGGCTGGTGGTAGGAAAGGAACCCCCATCCTCATGCTCAGCAGTGGGGGATGCACCTTTTGGAGGTGGTCAGGCTGTGATCAGATGAGTGAAGGATATGAGATGTTGGATATTGCAACAGGTTGGATATTAGGGAGAATTTTGTCTCCGAAAGAGTGGTTGGGCACTGGCACGGGCTGCACAGGGAGGTGGTGGGGTCACTGTGCCTGGAGGTGTTTGAGGGAGGTGAGGGACTTAGGGACGTGGGTTAGGGGGCAATACTGGTGGTAGGTGGATGGTTGGACTGGACTGGATCTTTCCGACCTGAATGATTGTATGATTCTGTGTTCAGCAGCCAAGGCCCTGGAAACTGGTGGGAGCGTGGGAGCTGCTGACAGAGAGAGAAACACCTCTGAAGTTTTAATGATCGTTTCTCAGAAGCCGGAGGACGATCTGTGCCCAACGCTCAATGTTGGTTTTTTAAGAAAGTTTTCTCAATGCTCTGCATGGACTTTTGGCAGAGATCTTTGTGAAACAACTTTTCCACTGAGGAACCGGAGATCAGAGGACCATTCTCTTTAATGCTCGAGTGTGCGTGAACTCACAGGGTATTATTTGAGGCTCTGCTAACCTTGTTAAAGGTCACCTTTTGATCCCATCAAATACCCTCTTTACCTGGAGATAAGATTTAGAAATGAAAGACGAGAAAGAAAGAGCTTAAGGAAGAAGGAGAACCTGGCGGCTCGCTGCTCCC
>JAOWBP010004330.1:5485560-5514552 GCA_028571105.1 Tragopan temminckii
TGACTGTAAAATAAGTCTTTGCCACTGAAGCCTTCAGAAGTCTTCAAGGGAAGAATGAAAGCTATTTCTTAAATATTAAGTGATCGATATATTGAATAAGTGATGATGGATGACTATGCAGGGCAGCCTGCTGCTGCAGAGCAGGGAAGTTCTCTACAGGACACAAGAACCGCCCTGGGGGGCAGTGACCCCACCCTCACCTCCCAGCATTAATGCAGATAGTAACAAACTTATGGTACAGGGGTCATAGATAGTAGCAATTGCAGTCACATTTTTTTCCACCATTCAAAACTGATTTTTAATTCCCCCCTCCCATACGAAAAAACACTATGCTTTTTGCATAAATAAATACCTATTTGCATAAAGAAATATGCCGATTGTTCTTTTTTCCTTTAAATGTGATTAACTGGAGGCTTTTAATTCTTAACCCGGAGAAAAAATGGTTTCTCTACCCCCGCACCGTACGGGGCTCCGAGACCCCGGAGCGCACCGCAGCGCGTGCCGACAGCGCCCCCTGGCGGTCGCATTGCGGAACTGCCCGGCCCCGGGTTCCAGCTCGGGACCCCCCGGCCCCACCGGAGCCCCGGGGAGGGGCAGAGCCCGAGGGGCTGTGCGTGCGCCGGGGACCGGAGGGCGGTCAGACCCACGCAGAGCCCGTCAGCCCCCAGCCCGTGCACGGCCCCACGCTGCCGGAGCGCTGCGAACGGCAGAGAGCGCTGCGCGCCCGCCTACGGCACTTGGAGATAAAGGCTGAGAAAAGGAAAGTTTGGTGTTACCTTTTCTCTGCAGCTCTTCGAACTGAAGTTCATGGAACCGTAGAATCGGTTGAGTTGGAAGGGCCTCTAAAAGGTCGTGTAGTCCAACTCCCCTGCACTGAGCAGGGACATCCACAGCTCCATCAGGTGCTCAGAGCCCCATCCGGCCTGACCTCGAGTGTTTCCAAGGATGGGGGACCTCCACCTGTCTGGGCGCTCCGTGCCACTGCCTCACCACCCTGACTGTAAACAACTTGTCTTTCTATCCAGTCAAAATCTCCCCTTTTAGTTTGAAACCATTTCCCCTTGTCCCATCACAACAGACACTCCTAATAAGCCTGTCCCCTTTTTTCTTACAGCCTTCCTTTAGATATTGAAAGGCCACTCTCAGGTCTCCCCAGAGCTTTCTCTTCTCCAGGCTGCACCTTGCACTTGGATTTGTTGAATCTCATGAGGTTCACCTGGACTCACTGCTCAAGCCTGTCTAATTCTGCTACTCTGGAGAAAGTCTGGTTGAAAGAAGGCAGCTCTATCCCCCCTCTTTCACCAGCCCCCTCCTAGCAGCACAGCAAACTCCACCCAACCCCCTCTTGTAGCCTACTGTTGCAGGTTTTTATGGGGCTCACTTGGACCAGCATGGTTCTTCTCCACACAGCTGGTTGCATGGAGCTCCTGGTGCTGCTGCTCATTAGCGCCCAGCCCCAAAGCAACACAGCCCTTTAGCTGCAATGGCAGAATCCCAGAGCCGCAGGGGTTGGAAGGACCTCTAAAGCTCCCCCAGTGCAACCCCCCTCATGCAGATTCCCCAGAGCAGGTTACAACCTCCTCCCATAAACCAAACAAAATATTCATGAAATCACCACGATGTACTTCTCATGAAGCTATTTCAAACCATGTAGACGTTTTCTTAGGAAAGGAAAAAGAAATAGAGCAGTGAGATGCCTTCTGTTGAACCCTGCTCAGTGATGGGCTGCACTGAAGGTCATCAGATCTATTCAGTTGCTGCCTCACCTACAGAAATCCAGGGGCTGCTGCTGTCGGTGTGGGCCTGCACTTGGCCCGTTCCCTCTGTGATTGAGTGTGGTGGAGTCTTAGCTGCTATCGTGCTGCCTGGGTATATGGGTGCAATATACTCCCACAGAGCAAAGCTGGGTTGCAATTACATCTCCTTTTATATCCTCTGCCCCGAGGAACAGAAAGAAAAGCAACTCTCTGCTCTGGGCTTAGGTGCTCCTTAATTTTGTGCAGCATTTTATGGCTGTGTTGAAGGTGCTTCTTAAAATCCCTCTGGAGACAGATGGAGGCTCTCAGCCCCAGCAATACAGGTGCCTCTCTCCCCTTTACAGACAGCAGCAGCTGCAGCTTTTGAGGAGGGCAGTGGGGGTGCAGGCAGAGTGCTCCAATGCCCCCCACACCCAAGGGCTATTCCTGAGTGGGAGCCCCACTTCTTGGTGGAGAAGGGGAAAGGCTTTGCTTGCTTTGTATGTTTGGAGGAAGCTCCTCTGGTTGTGCCTGGGGTGTAACATCAAGGCAGAGGCTCCAGCATCACTCTGTATGCTGCTGTTGGCTGCTGTCGGGGCTGCCTGTGTTTAGGATCAGCCACTTGTCTGCTCTCCTGTTTGATTCCCGAGCAGCAGGCGACGATCTGCCCGCTGTGACAGTTCAAGTTGTGTTTGTTTCTGCCTTTCTTCCAGCTGAGAAATTCACTCTGTGAACTTTTCATCCTCCTCTCTGGGGGAAGGCAGCGGCGAGGCGCTTGGTGTGAGCTGTGTGCTGGGTGCCACGCAGAGCCCTCCCCAGCAGCAGGAACCCCCACGGGCAGCAGAGCTTCCCCATTCCTCATGGTGCCTGGGGCTCCCTGGCTGCATGTGGCACAGGGAATCATGCCAGAAGGGTCTGGGGGCTCAAAGAAGAGCAGGATGTGCCGCGTTTCCTGCAGGGCAAGCTGAGAGAGCCTTCCAGTGAGAGGATATGATGTGAGTATGGCCAAGCCACGCCGGGCTCAGCAGGACAGCCCCCACGGCTCTCTGCAGGCACCCAGAGGTGTGGGCACGGCTGCAGGCGGCCCATCAGCATCCCTGTCCTTCCTGCTAACGGATGGGTTTGTGAAGCGCGCAGCCCGCACCTGCCGCCCCATTCCGCCTGGTTAAGCACCCTGTAACTGTGACCGATGGCGCTTCCCTGGGCAGCTGCTGCTGTGTGCGTCTCCGCCGTATTTTTGCTGTGCTGGCAGCGCGCAGCCAAGGGAAGGACAAATGTAGTTGTGTAGAGACATTGACTCAGGCTCCTTAAGTAACACCGAGGGAGCTGCAGCAAGAAAAGCAACAGCTTTGTAGGGAAATCCGGAGGTGGGGAAAATATCTCCCAGCAAAGCTGCTGTGGCTCAGCTCACTGGGCACCAGACGGAGCCAGGCTCCTGCTTGGGCACTGGCCCTGCCAACAGGTCTTCCATGCTGCACTTCCCACGACACCCCTGGCCTGTCCCCTGACAAGCACCAGCATGAGGTGACCTGGTCCCCCTGTGCACTCATCCTTCCTCAGCTCTTCTCTCCATATGGCCTTGCCCCATGGCTCTCAGCTCCTTATGCCACAGCATCCCCTGCCTGTTGGGAAAAGGGCCTCTCTACGATACCATGACCTTGGGAAGGTGCCATCTATCCCCAGGGCCCTGAGCAGAGCACCAGCCCAGGCATAGTGCTGACACGGACTGGATCCCGCAGGAGTGGGCTGTGCTTGGAAGTTCCAACCTGGGAAGTCTTCACCCATGATTAAAAGGGAGATGGATGCCTGGTCTCCCACAGACAGTGACTTGATGGAGTGCTGTGAGGAGGTGCTGTCCTGATAAAGTGCCTCAGGGACTTTGCTGTCTTCCAGTGAAGACAGACAGTGAAGCACCCGGTAACTCCATGCACACCAACACTTCCGTACAAGAGGAAACAGATGGTGGTTTGCATTCACACAAGGCGAGAGGAGAGAAGTCTCTTCTGGCACTCAAAGTGTGAGTTGGGAGAGGAGCAGAACTTTTTATCTTTGGAGAAAATCTTCCCCTACGTGTGCTCATGTTCTGGCAAGAAGTTAAAAACCAAATCAAATCTTGGCTGTTCTTATTGATGCATCATCCTTTGCCATGCATTCAGCACGGAGCAGCAGTCACCTTGCTGGTGCAGGGTGTAGGCTGTGTGGCTGCGGGTGCCCAGGCAGCTCAGCCATGTCGTGCCTCTGTAGTTTCTCCAGTGTCAAAGGAAACTCGGGAACACGTTGCTGGTTTGTTTTCTTTGCAGCAGCTTGCAGCCCCAAAGGATGAGAGCAGGAACCTGCGGTGAGAGTCTTCAAGTTGGCTCTTTGCAATAAATCAGCATCTCATTGCATTTGTAACTTATCTTATCAGCTTAATACAATCCTTATCCAAAAGCCACTAATCCAATTCCTCTAGAGAGATGCGTCTGATTAGATTAATTAATCCGTTTGTACCGGAGATTTTCCTAACGCTTGAACATCTTTGGGGCAAACTCCTCTCCATACCCAGAGCTGGGGAATAAAGGGGGAGGAAGCTTCGGTGCTGCGGCAGCTCCAGCTGAACCCAGAGGGGAAAGCTGGAAGGAAGGGATCTCAGAAAGCAGCAGGGCTGCAGAGCACCCAGTGCACTAAAACACCATGGATTCAGACTCCTGATGCTTTAATTGCCAGGTGGGATGGGCACACCTATTTTTAGCCATTATCTCCATAGCTGCCAACGTGAAAGCTTTGGGAAATTAATAGTTTTCGCTCAAATATTTGCTTAATGACATGGTGCTTACTGCACTGGTCCACGAGGAGCAGGGTGCACAGGGATGGGAGGGCAGTGCTGGGTCCCTCCTGCGGCCACACCACAGGGAGCTGAGCACAGCGATATGGGCAGGCTGTGCCACGGGTACCCTGGGGTTGGTCCTTGGTGAGGGGTCTCTGCAGCCCACTGCCATCTCTCTGCAGAGCCTCTGCAAGGGGCTGAGCTCCAGTGCAGGCACAGGGCATGGCGTGTGTCCCTGTGGGTCTCAATGGAGACACATGACTGAGCATCATTCCCAGAGCAGTTCCGGCTCTCTGCTGAGGGCTTAAAGATATCTTTAACGTTTGTATTCAGCTCGGCTCTCGCTGCCCCTTCTCACATACAGCAAAAGAGGTGATTTAGAATTTATCAGCAAGTGTCAAGATAACCTATGCAATTCAGAATCAAAGTGCAAAGACCGGCGCAAAATGACAGCTGCAGCATCCATGGAGTCACATGTTTTATACAAGTAAGTACATGAAAATTGCAGTGTGCTTTTCTGCTATTCAGGCTGAAGGGCTCCTTTAACACAGACCATCTCCTGATATCAGAGTGAATGATTTCTTTCATTATTCCTGGTTATGAAACCTATTTTCATGTTATTTGTCATTTGTGAAGCAATTTGGTTTAAAGATGGCTCAAAGCTTTTGTACCGAGCAATCAGGGAGAAAGTAGGGAAGGAATAACTAAGGGGAAGATTGGGATTCTTCATCTGCTCTTGCATAACCAAATGCAGGAGAGCTGCCCTGTTGCAGAGCAGGGATCCATTCCTCACCAATTGCATTACGTGAGCACTCTGGGCCCCAGTGATTTGCAGGCACGTGGGCACACAGGAGAGGGGACTCAGCTGCACGGATCTCAACTTGCTGAGAACTAACAGTGCCTCTGGGACACGTGGGGGAATTTAAGTGACTTTGGCACCAGCAACTTTCTGCGGCTCACAAAGTTGGACTTGAGAGCCAATCAACTGCATGGTTGTTTTCACGCCATGAGAAATGGAGCATGGATCTGCCAGAGGAATGTTAGAGGGACTTTTCACCCTCCCCTCTGTGGCTGTTCCTCACGCTGAGAGCTGTCCTGAAGCCCAGTCCTGTGTTGCCATTGGGCTGATATATCGCTCACCAAGGAGCAATACCATGGCACCAACCAGGGGTAGAATCAATTCTCCAGCAAGTGTTCTTTGATTTTGTCATAAAAAACTAATATTCTATATTCCATATATGTTCAGCCTTGAGATGAAAGCAGTGGCACCAAGATGCCAGGGAGGAAACCTGCAGGCAGTGAATGCTGGTCCCTGCGTGCTGCCAGGAAGACAGGAGCCACACGCAGCACAGAGTGCCCTGGCACACAGATGGCACCTCCTCACCTTCCACTTGCAAAACATCACAGCATCACGTTGGGTTCTGAGCCCATCTGCCCACAGGGTCCATGCAGCCAGACCTGGGTTTTGCCCATGCATTTTGGCACCAAAGAGCCAGAGGCACTTTGCACCCAACACAGCAGCATGCTCCAGATACAGAAGAAAGGATTGCATGGTTTCCAGAAGGATATTTTTGCTGGCCACTTGCAGGGAAGTAGCACTGTGAGTCTAAAATAGCTGCTGATGTAAGAGTGACTGTAGGAAGTTTGCCTGCAGAGGCACCTCCCGGCAGAAACACGGAGCCCATCTGCTCCAGCACCAAACGTGTTTCAGAAGTCTCAGTCCACTTTCAAGGATTTTGTTCTTCTGTACTTCATATTTCCTGACTGCTACAAGGCAGGGTGGTGTGAGCGTGGCTTTAACCTGCTGGGGCAGGGTCAGGCTGAGCCCTGTGCCCAGAGTGCAGCCCCACTGATGCACTCAGTGGGGCCATGCTCCCAAGCACCCTGGCTGTACCTCAGCCCTGTGGGGGCCCGTGAGCAGCTATGGGGAGCACGGAGTCATGGGGCTGACCCAGCGCCTCCCCCATCTCCACCTGCAGCCATGGCAGCTGCAGGCAGAGGAGCCCCTCTGCTCCTGACGTGGCTCTCTGCAGCCCCATCTCTCCCCCGACCCCTCACTGTCTGTCCCAACCCCACCTGCAACATTTGCTGAGAGCAACACAAACATTATGGCCCCTTAGAAATGCGCTTTGTCAAACTCAGCCTTTTCCCAGCAAATCTGCAATTAATTCTGTGCTGATTAGAAGTCACTGTTAATGAAGGAAGCTGGTGGAGGTGGGCTGGGCTCAGCAGGTAATAGCTGCACCGGAGCACTCCACAATTAATTGTAAAGGGAGCAGAAAGGTAAAAGAGCTGCAGTAAGCATAACAAGCCAGAGAGCAAAGCAGCAGCTCCAGTGCTGCCCCGGTGTTTCCAGTGTGTCCCAGCCTCAACTCTCCAGCACTCACTAGCATCCTGCTGGCCTTGTGACACCCTGCACCTTGGCACGTGTGCTTAATGTTTTCCTTCACACTGGGTCCTTGTAACAGCCCAGAGAGAGAAAGAAAGACCCATCTGTAGCTGAAAAATAAAGGCACTATTTCCTGATCGTCATAACATTGACTTCTGGAATAAGATACTTAATTAAATGTACCCATTCTTCTGATACTGCTCAAAAGAGTTAAGTCCAGAAGAGATGCAGAGATACCACGGGATAATGTATTCGTGTGGATGGTTATCTGCCTCATAAAGGCATTATGAAAGTAGCAAAAGTAATTGCATTATATTTATGTCAATTCTCTTATTTAACTTGGCTGCAAATGAAGTATTCTGTATTGAACTGCAACCCATTTTAATTTACCAAACCAGCCCCGCTTTGCTCAGTAGTATTGCAACTAATGAAAAATGACTCAAAGGAACAGATCTTTTCCATATGAATGCTGGAACGGACCTCCAGCGGGCAGACAGACAGAAGGACCAGGTTCCAAGGGCTGAGGAACAGACCCACACCGAAAGGGCACTGCAGTGCCAACCCACTGTGCTCTGTGCACACTCTGTGCTCAGTGCTTTGCACCCCACACGTGTGCTGATCCATCCCATGGCAGTGAGAGGTGCCATGCCAGCTCTGTGCAGCAGCACTAATCCAGCCTGATGTTCCTGCAGCGTTTTGCAGTGTGCTCAAACACGGTAATTTCTTGTTATTTGTTTACAAGAGGCAGAATGCCTTTTGACCTTTGGGTCCCTGCTGGGCTGGCTCTGGAGCAGCTGCTCTAATATCTTCATGCACATACAATGAATGCAGAAAGCACCATCCTGACCACATCCTGCTGGCACCCGAGTGCTGCTGTGTTTGCTGTAGCCAAGCGCAGCGCTCACCACATGGCCACAGGCAGCTGCTCTCATCCACTACAGGGAATGCTCCACCAATCCAGGCAGCCCTGCACTCATCCTGCCCAGCTCCTGAGTGCTCCATCCCATCCCTCCATCCTCAGGGCCTCCTCAACCAGCAGTCCCCACGTTTTGATCAGTCTCACAGCACTTGGTGTGAGTTGGTGGAGAGCAAACGGCCCTACATGCAACATGGGCTCCCTCTGCCTCAGCCTCTCCAGCACCTGAAATACCTCCCTCCTGAGCAGCTCCATTCCTCAGTGCTGCATCACTTGGTCCTACCCTCCCACAGAAGCTGGGGAAGTGGGTGCACGTGTCCCTGGCTCCCTGCAGACTCAGTGCCTTCATCCTCCTCCTTCCCTGTCCTCGTGTGCTCTGCTGATTCCTGACACCTCAGGGATGCTCTGCCGTGCTCAGTGCCTTCATTTTGGTGGGGCAGATCATGGTGTGTGGGTGGTGTGGGATGGGGCTCTTTGCTCTTGAGCAGCCCTTGCTCAGGCAACCCCAGGACTGCAGCTCAGAGCCTCAAGTAGCTGTGGGTGCTGTGCCAGCTCCCTGCACCCTGCCCAGCCCCATGGGGGTGGCACAGGTAACCCCTACACATCTCAAGGCACCATGTCCTGCATAGGGTCCTTCTCTCCTGCTCTCATTGCAGCACAGGATCCTGGGTGCTTATTAAGCACAATTTGAAGGCCACCATTTGCAGACAGATGCACAGATTTTCATTGCCAGTGACAGTATTAATGCTGCGTGATTTACAGTCTCCTGAGCGCCTGCGATTCTGGCAGCAAAGTACCTGTTCCAGACCCGGTTTGGGTGTTTTAGATCTGTCCTTGAGGATGTAATAGAGTTATTGAGAGGGCACAAACACTGATAGATTTGTATTGACTCATTCAGCAGACAGCCCTGCATGGCTGTGCAGTGGGGAGCAGCCGGACCTGAGCTGACTGGGTGCTGCCCCACATTCCCACACACAGCAGAGCTGGGGCAGGCAGGGAGCTGGTGGCTGCAGGGCTCGTGTGGGTGTGTGTACAGTCAGCCAGAAGAGGACAGCAACTTCCTCCTTCCCTGGGGCAGCCACGTTTTTCCACCCCCTGTCTCTGTGCTCCTCTGGCTGCCTAACACTCTGGAGACACTTGGATGAATAGAGATGAGGAGAGGAAAGAGATGTCCACAACAATTCACCCTGCTCAATAAGCTGAAGCAGAGAGACACTGAAATCCATCATCTCACAAAGCCATCTCTATTTTAAACCTCGCAGCATCCTCAGGTATCAAGGCCTGTGGGATACTGCACACACTGGGAAGCAGGGCAGGAGGCTTTCAGATGGAAAAATCATGCAAATCCAGCCAGCCAACAGGCAGCAGGCAGTGAGGAACCCCCTCAGACCAGCCCTGTGCAGACACATCTCAGAACAGTGCTGGCACCCGGGGTCGGTCAGTGGGCAATGCCCACACTGTGGGGTGGGCACTGCACCCCAGGCAGCCCCAGTGCCCATGGTTCTGGGACAGTGTCATCTCCACCACCTTGCACCCCTGGGCTGTCCCCACTCACCCCTGTCCCCACTCTGTGGTGGCTGTCACACCAACCACCCCCTGATTTAACAGGCTCTGGAGCCACGGCTTCTGCCATCCTGGAGGCTCCCTCCAGCCAGGGCTTCTCAGGGAGATTAATGGCCAGGCCCTATTCATTAGGTGTCCCTCCTGTGAACTCTGACAGCCAATCCATCCCCATTTTAATGGCATGCTTTCCATTGTTCCAGCCAGACATCCAAGGCAATTATGGATAAGCCTCCGGTGTGCGAGCTGCAAGGGGCAGCGCTGGAGCAGAGGGAAAGTTGTGAACATATTTCCTGCCAGCACGACTGACTGAATGACAGATGCACCACACATCCTGTCCTCCTGCCAAACAGCCCTAATAACCCCGTGCACGCAAAGCTGTGGCCGGTGCAGAGCAGCAAAATGGGAGCTGGGGGGCTGCAGTGTTGGGGTTGGTTGCTTGCAGGGCCCGGTGCTGAGCACTGCTGCTCCCAGGGGCCACTGCCCCAGGTCCCCACTGGGTCCCCCCAACACCTCCACCTGCCTGCCTCCCCTGGGGACCAGGGCCTCGTGGGGCCAGCAGCCAGCCATGCCTCTCCATAGCCCACACTGGGCACAGCTCTGTGACCCCCCCCCAGCCCGCAGCTCCACTCCCCTCCTGCCTGCCAGTGGCTGCACGCACTGCAGCACCCAGAGACGTAATTGAATTCACACTCTCGGATTTAACTTGTTATCCTGTCAAGATTTTGGCATTTCGAATGATTCACAATTGCTTCGATTACAAGAATTGGGGTGTTGAGACAATCCTGCCTGTCCTGCCTCCCACCCTCCCCGTGTCTGTTCCAGGCTGACAGCAGTGCCATGCAGGGCTGCCCGCAGCTCCCAGCACAGCTCAGCCCCACGGCCATGGCCTTCTCTGGCCCCACATGGGCACAGTGCAGCGGAGCAATGAGGGCCCCTTGCCCACGCGGTGCATCTCACTGCCTGTTCTGAAATGGGTAAAATTTACTTAAGGCAGCATCCATTCTGCCAGCGCCCTGCAGACTCGCAAGGAAATTAATAGCTCTGTTTCCTGCCTTTGTGGTGCAGAATTGTAATTCTTCACGGCGCTGTAAAGAGCTGCTGAGAGTGGCACAGGGAGGGATAAACAGGAGCAAGCCCTGCAAGGGAAATGCAGACCTGACCTCGGAAAAGTGTTTGTTATCACAGTGGGACTGGGCAGAGCAAGGGGCAGCGTGCTGCAGGCACAGGAGCTGTGTGGGGGCAGCGGATGGAAGTGCTCCAGTGATGCTGAGTGCAGAGCCCTCCTTTGCAATAACATCTTCAGACATCCCATATCCGATCAGTACCCCAGCTCCAGGTCTGGGGACAATGGACATTTAATTGCATCTCTGAAGGCAGTTTTTATACTAAGGTCTTTTGTTTGGTTCTTTTCCCTTCTTTTGCATGTTGGCCCTTCCTTTTTGTGCTCTGAAAACATAAAACTGCATTGCAACACTTGAGTTGTACTCAAAAAATCATCAGTCAAAAGTATGTAAAATTTGTGACAGGAACACCGAATTCATCATATAGCGTGCATTAATATTTCCTATTTTGAGATCCATGACAAAGCGTGTATCAAGATACATTATGCAAAATGGGCAAGTTAAATCCAATTGGATCCGTGTTAACATGGGCATTACAAACTGAAATTTTGCCTTTTCTAACTTTCTCACATTTTCAATCCATAATTTCACCGTCGAGCTGAGGTTGAAGAGATTGCTTTTGATGCCTGTGTTCCCCAACCTCCACTCAGATCGTGCTGAACCATTGCATCAAATGCGTTGCACATCGGCGCCCAGCACTCCCAGCTGTCTGCTTAATGGCACACGCCGCTGTTCTCCATAGGGTGCATTTGTTGGATGTCCCCAGTGGTTGGATACAATTGGGAAGCATGTGTGGGGCAGGGTGTAGGGGCACAGCGTTGCGTGTGCTGCTTGGAAGGCGCAGCTTTGGGGCGCTGGGGAGGCACAGTGCTGCGAGCACCAAGGACAAATATGTACAACGCAAAGGCAGAGCGTGGCATTCATTTGCTGGGAAGCATGCATTAACTATTAGCTGTATACACACCGTCTCCGCAGAGTTCACTTCAAAGAGTCACGCTCAAGAGAATTGCTCGGAGGCTGTGTGGCCTGTTGGCTTGTGTATAATGTAAGAATCTCTTACATGCTTATAAATATTTCACTTGCTCCCTCGTTCTCAGCCCCTTCCCAAAACAGAACAGCACTACAACTGCCTGATGCCTCACCTGCCCCGTCCCCGGGGGCTCAGCACCCATTTGCAGGTTGGCATCCTGTGCAGAGGGGTCAGCAGGGCCAGGGCACTGTGCCTCCACCCCCCCAGCCCAGAGCAGCCCTGGCTGTGCCCCTTATGCCCAGCGCCCACGGATGCCTGCTTGCAAACAGTGCAGAGCTGCACCTGGGCACAGTGTGTGTGCACCCCTGGGGACTGCAGGGAGAGGGAGAAACCTTCCTCCAGCAGCAAAGCTGCTATCAGATCACAGTTGGGTAATTTGCACAGAGGTACCCACAGCTACCGGCTCCTAACCCCTGTCTGTCCCCAGCAGAAATCTGTTTATACCCATGTCTGCCCCTCTGTTCCACCAGCCAGGCTGCTGTTGTATCCCGGGGGGTTTCCAAATGCTGGTCTGCTGAGGACAATGCTCACACACGCCTGCTCATCGTTAATGTTCTGCAGGTTTTTTATATTGTAACTGCAACTGTGGCACAATGTTGCTTTTCCCCAGCCCCATTCTGGAACACATTGCCTGCAGCATGCTCCATGCAGGAGGACTCAGTGCACGGCCAGCTGCATGCTCACAAGCAGTCTGCAAGGAGGGGCTCCCGAGCAAATGTCCCTCTGACTATCTCTACCAGAGTGCAACAGCACTGACAAGGGATGGGCAACTGTGCAGCTCTTCCTATGACCTTCCTCAGATATTTCAATTATCAGCACAAGAACCCAATATCAGTGCCACAGCTCATTGCACCAAAGGAAAGAGAAGGCAGATGGTGATCATCTGCAGTTCCTGTTCCACAGGCAGCACTTGGATCATCTGGCGCTGAGCTTCCCCTGTACCCTGCTGTGCCCAGGGCTGACCCCAAAGAGCCGCCCCAAGGCATCAGCTGCTCGCAGCAAGATCTGAGTGCTGCCCTGATGCTCAGAGGAGCGCCCACAGGCCTCGCCACCTTTGGCCTTTTCCGTGGCACAAAGCATTGGGTTTTTTTTGTTAACCCATGCCAGGGAGGGGTTCTGGGGTTGGGAAATGGCCCTGTTTGCTTTTGGCAGTACCAGGCACTTATTTGCAGCCTATTATTCAGAAGCTTATTCAGTTTGTTTCTCCTGCTAATGACTCCAGAAATGTGTGCACCTGCAAAGAGCTTTTTCTGCATCAGCTGAAGGACCCCGGGATCAGTGGATGCTTCCCTCCACAGGTCATGTTCTGATGGAGCCATTTGCTTTCTCTCTACAGTCACGGAGCACCACAGCCACAGAGTAGCAGGAGGTGGCAGGCGTGGGCAGACAGGGGCAGTGTGAGCAGGGCAGGCAGCGGGCACAAGGGCACTGCTGTGTTGGAAGGTCCAAGCCCTGGGTTGGGACAGCAGTGCTCCCTGGGCATGGGCCATCCCTGCAGAGTCCATGGCTCAGCCTTTCTGTGGGGCTAGCAGATCCTTTGGGTGGTGGGTCTGGCTCTGTGCTGCCTCTGTGACCACTGCAGGTCCCCTCATGGCTGAGGCAGCACGCTCTCCCTCCTTCACTAACAGAGAGTGGAGGCTGCTGCAATACGTCCCGCTTCACCAGGGAACAGCAGCATCTCAGAAAGTGACTTCTCCAATCACAAAGGAAAGCCTTCACCTGGAGAGTGTTAGCTCAGAGCCCCTGATGTAAGTTTGGTCGTTGAAATCCATCTCAACTCTTTAGTAGAAAAGGTGGAATTTCCTCCACTATTCATGCCCAGAATTTATATAACTAACCCTGGAGCTGAGGTACTCTCTGAGCACTGATCTCAAACAAATGCTTATTCAAGACTAGAGCCTTCATCATTACTTCTGAAAACGTAATTGTTATTTTTCTTATTCATATTCCAGAGGTAGAGGCGGAGGCACTGCAGCAGGTTTCTCAGCCAGATCTGGATCTGTGGCTGTGCCCAGCTGTGCTGCAGGACCCGGGGCTGCCCCTGCCACCAGCACCCAGCCCTGCACCCACTGCCAAAGCAACAGGGCACCGTAACAGTTTCTATTTATTAGGCCTTAAATTGTACCACAGCGCAGACAGGAGCATCACTTGTTTGTTTTTAAACAGGGCACATGTCACTGTAAATGCCAGCAGTCCCAGTGCTTGGAATAATAAATGTGCAAATAGCAATTAACAGTTGCATCTTCTGCTCAAATGCAAAAGACATAATTAGCTGGTTCCATCTGTTAATTATACCTACCACAGTTCAGATATTCATGGGAGGAAGGTGAGCCTGTGCAAGCAAAACTCCTGTATCCAAACACTGGGACCCAGGAGGTGTTTGTCTCCTCTCAGCGTGCTGCAAGGTGCAGAGCAGAGCCTTTCTGCCCCTGTACCCACACAGACCCCTGTGCCCTCCCACCGGCACCCCACCAGTGTGGGAACCCCCAGCAATAGGTGCTCTCTGGCAACACCAGGAGAGGTCCCAGGAGCAGAGCAGGAGGGATGTTCCCAGGTGAGGACTGACAGCCCTGCCCTGACCCCAACCCAGAGCCCCCACCCACAGCTGCAGGATTCCTGCACCCCCACCCCAAACCCTCACGATAAACGCATTTAATGGATTCACTGTTAACTTTATTTTACTGCCCCAAGCAGGAAGGCTGTTGCTCTGCAGAGCAGCTGTAAACTTCAGTGCCGGCAGCAGCATTTTTACATCCAATTCTACTGTCCCGATTTGCACTCCTGATGCACAGCCCAGCTCCTAGGGCATCTTTTCCCTGTGCTTCCCCAGCCCCAAGGCTTCATTCCCCCATGCCCACCACCGCCCACCAGCACCCAGGGACAGCCCCGAGGGAGCCCCTCTGCTAATGGAGCGCTGAGCAGCTGCTGTGCCATGAAGGAGTAACTAAATTCAGGCGTGGAAAGTGAGGAATGGAGCCCTGGCGCAGCAGACGTATTGCTGTATGCTAATTTCAAACAGACTTTCAGGATGTGCTCTCCTGGATCTAAGCAAGCAACAGAATCTTAACGATCAGAGTTCCTCGCTGGCTGATAAAATATGGATAAAGGAGCCATCACTTCGTAACAGCAGGAAGAAAAATAATTGCCAAGGTTGGCTCTCATTTGAATATTGTTTAAAATCCTTCTAGCGTGGCTGTTGCAGTCTGGTTCTCCCCGTGTGAGTACCGCTGCCGCTCAGCATCCCTGCTCGGTGCAGCACAGTGGGTAACAGGAAGCTCAGTCACAGCCCCATGTGGGTTGTGGCACTGCTGGGATGGGGCAGCCCAGGGGTACCCATAGGAGCCGCATCCCGGCATGGTTGGGTTTGGGGTAATGTGACGTTTTATTTTTTTTCAACACGAGACGCTGCAGAGGCTCGCAAGGACAGTAAAGTGACACTGACTAATTGAATTCTGAACTAGCAGGAGCAATGCAAATATCTGACAAATTGATTTAATTGCGTTCACATACAATAAAGCTGAGATCTAAAAGGTCAGCGAGAAAATGGAAAGGGTCCCCGGAGTGCTAACAGGAGGAAGCTGACTTTAATACACATTCATCACATTTTATCATCTAATTAGTTCACACAATGCCAGACTGATAGACAGAGGCCTAAACAAAAGTATTGATTGATTATTAGCCACATATCTATCATATTGCCTTCAGCTGCTGTCAGAGCACGCTGGCAACTTCTGCTCCATGCATCAGCAGAATGGGAGGGCGGCGTGATAAATAGGTTTTCCATAGCAGAATTTGGACTCTGGAAAGTGTTTTACACAGACACTGAATGATAAAGCTCCTGGTGTGAGCTCCCACACGGTCTCAGGCAGAGCCCCAGCAGCCCTGCCCGCACTCGGAATATTGATGGCCCTGTGGGCACCCAGCTCTGCTCTGCAGCCACCACGGGGGGCTGTGCCCCACTGCTCCATGCCCCATTGCACAGTGCCCCACCGCTCTGTGCCCCACTGCACCACCATGCACAGCTCCCATCTGTGTGTTGATGGAGCGAGGTGGTTTCAATGGGCAGAAGGAAGCCTCCTTGCCAGCCCTCCTGCTGACTGCTGTGCACAGCGCCAGTGCCAGGGCTCAGGAGCAGAGGTGCAACTCCCCTGAGAAGTAAAACTTAGCAATCCATTGCCTCTGTGCACAGAAAGTTGTGAACCTGGCGTGAGGCTCCTCCTGCAGATGGAGCAGGCTCATGGCACTGCTGCATAGTGGCACCGGCCCCACTTGTCCTCAACAAATGCATTAGCCAGGCTCCTCATAAAGGCTCTGTGTTTGTTTGGTATTGATTTGTAGGGCAGCAAATGTTATGAACGGGAATTCATTAAGCACGGAGCGGCTGTGGCTCCTGGCAGCTGTGGGGTGAGTGATGCCCAGGGTCAGCCTGCAGTGGGCAGGGAGGACTGGGGCTGTGGATACAGCCACAGCATGCAGCGGGTGCCTGGCACACAGGGAGAGGCTGACTGTTGCCATCTGGCCCTTGCAGTCTCACCGGGTTGGCCACTTCCCGTGTGTTTTTGCACAGGACCGGGACTGCAGCCTTGTTGTGCCTGTATTCAGCCCAGTGCTCAGAGGTTCCTCACAGTCTGGAGTTTACCCTGACTCCAATTATCTCTCTGAACAGACTACCACAGCTAATTTATTTTGAACAAAGCTAGAAATAAAGGATAATCAGGTTATCCCAAATGACAGCTGCAACATCTGTATTTTCTGGTACACTGGGCACATTTGATGTACTGAATATTGTAATGAGGCTGAAAAATTTGTCAATGATATTTCCTTTGTCCCTTTCTCAGAGGAGCAGTGGTTAGCTCTCCAAAAGAATATTAATTGCCGCAAAGTGTGGGAAACAGCACTTTCCTGCAGCAGTGTTTGCCGTTTGCCATTTGCTTGTGACTCTGTGCATGGAACCCTCCCACGGCAGCATGCTCCATCCCACACTGAGCTCCCACCCATCGCTGTGCTGCGCGGCACCCTGCATCCCACGAGAGTTTTTGGAAGGCCCCCAGGGCAGCAGAGCCTGCTGAACAATTGCTCATTTTCTGCTCATGCTCATTCTCGCTCGCAGCTTTTTAGCTGTGCTTATTCTGCAGGGGGATTATATGCTGCTCACCATCATGTTATTTAGATTTCTTTTTGAGCTCTCAGCCCCTTCTCTCCTCTCTCCCAGAGAAGGCTGCAGCTGGCACAGGTGCTGCTCAGTGCACCAGGCTGCAGTCAGCTCCCATCCCCTCCCTACAGCCTGGACAGAAGGGGTCAAAGCCCTCACAAGGGGTGGTACTGCCAAGCTGGGGAGTACTCTGCCTGAAACTCAATAAAACCAAGGGCAGAGCTGCCCGTCATGTGCTCCCATTACAGCTTTTCTCTTCCCCAAAATTGTTGCTCACACCAAACATTTTAGCACAGGTTTGGCTGCACCTCCTATTAATGCTGGGACCTTCATGAAAGCAAACCTGCACTTGGAAATATTTATAGCCACAAGAACTGAGCTGCAGTCCTAACAGACAGCCCTAAACAGACCCAGCATGCTCCAGCAGCAGAGACACCAACCCAAACTGCACAGGGTGCGGCAGGGAAGGGCCTGGCACAGTGCAATCCTGCATCCCTCTGCCACCCAAACACAGAAACACAGCCAAAGGGAGCATTGCTGCGCTCTTTCTTTTATACTAATTAGCAGTTATTGCTTTCCTCTGTGTGCCCAGCTGCTGCTCCTTGGCCTTGATCTAAACTAAAAGCAGGTGGGGAGCGAGATCTTCACTGGTTCTGTGCTGGGAACCGCTGCTCCCCTGGGAGAGGTCTTCCTTGTAGGTTCATATTTTATAGCTATTAAAGGTATTCTGGGACTGCCTGCTGATGTGCATCGCCTCTGTGCCAACTGGGGAGATTCCAGATCCAAGGAACTGAACTGGGAGTGGGCTCCCATAACAGGCCATAATTTCCTCATTTTCATTTAAATTGGGCTTTGTGCTGTTTTGATGAAGGGACGTATTAAAGCCACTGTGGCTGACGTTTTTAAAATAAATTCCAAGATGAATTCCATGCATATCCTGCATTAATGTGTAAGGTGGAGATAGAGGCTGGGGTGAGTTGAAGCAGAAAGTATCCTGTAAATTGAAGCTTGGCATTGAATATAAATGGCAAAGGTTGCTGGCTGCCAATAACAGTAAATCAGGTTCGAACACCACAAGGCGATAAGGCTATGAGATGAATTGCGCTTTGCCTGGGGTTCAGGGAATCGCTCAGCGCCCGATGGGCTGCGGTGGCCGTCAGTCACCTGCATATGTTGTCACACCACAGACAGCAAGGCTGGGGCAGCTGAGCTCAGGGTCAGCCCTGGAGCAGGAAGGGGCAGTGATGGGCACATGGCAGTGATGGGGATGGGGCAGTGACAGGAGCAGGGGATGCAGCAGTGTCCAAGCTCACCCCACTGGACAGCAGGTGGAGGGGACAGATGTGAGGCTGCCCCATCCCACAGAGTGGAGCCAGCTGAGATGCCCACCCTGCAACGTGGATCCAGGCCCTCTCCTGTTGCTGGAGAGTTCATATTTTTTTGCATGATGCATTGGCTAATTTCTTGAGAGACAACAAAGATAATTAATATTTCCTTCATGCCTGAGACATAACTATGCTGTCAGAGGGATTCCCAGAGCTGCAAGGGAACATGCTGGGAATTTTCCCTATGGGGCAGCAGCCCGCACCTGGAGAGAGCATGGATCATCCAAAATCACTCCTGGGTTGCAGAGCTGTCAGTGCAGTGCTACAGCAGCTCCTGAGCACAGCAGCATGTCTGGCAGCTGAAGGGATCTGCAGTTCCAGAGGCTGGATGATAATCTATGAATGAGGGCCTCTCCACCCGGCTAGGTTTGCAGTGGGATTGCACAGGCGTTCCTGCAGTGAGCATATCAAATGCACTGGAAGACTTCAAAGCTCCACAGCTGGGCTTTGTGAGGACAAAACCTAGCGGTGAGCTGAGCGAGACAGAGAAAGCTCTGAGCCTGCTGGGTGAGGGCGGACAGAACCAAAGGGGCTGTGGGCATCTCACCCCCCCCCCAGTGCCCGCCTGCAGGGGCTGTGAGGAGGGGGTGGGGGCTGGGAGCTGCTCGCCCCTCCCTGCTGGGGACTGCCCCTCGCTGCTGCTGTGACCCCTGTGCCTGGTGGCATGCAGGAGCTGTGGGCATCCCCATGGGCCACGCTGTGCGGAAAGGAGGTGCTGCAGTTTGGAAGGTTCTGAGGCTCTTGGTCAGCAGGCCTGCGCGTGAAGGGAAGGTAATTTGTATAAGCAGCGTGAAGTGAGTGGGGAGAAGAAAAGAGATGACCACAGAGAGACAGTTTGAGAAATGAGAAGACAGACCGGAATGTTTTTATAATGAAGAAGGAACTTGTGCTAAATTGTTTTCGATTAATCTGCAGCTAAGTGAGCTCATTAAATTGAAATTATTTCATACAGGGCCACGAGAGAGCACCTGAGAACAGCTCTTCTGGAGAACAAGGAGGTGCTAAAACCCCGCATTGCTGCCAAAGTTTGGCCTCACGTCCACTCAAGCAGGAGGTGGAGCAAGATCAGCTCCAAGCCCTGCCATGGGCGGGTGGGGGACCAGCCATGCTCAGCCATGCCCAGGGGGCACCAGCTGCCTGTCCCTGCCACCACCACCCGTCCCCTCACCATGGCTGAGCACTGGTGCGTGCAGTGCAGGTCTCCATGCAGGCAGGAATCTGCCCCGGATGTGCCCCGAGTGGCTCTGGCAGCCCAAGGCAGGGCTGGGATGGATGGCAGCAGGGCAGAATGGCAGCGGGGCGGGATGCAGCTCTGCCAGCCAGACCCAGGATCTGAGCTGGCCTCAGGTTCTCCTTGCAGCAGCAACAAGACTGGGGGCTGTGTGAGGCTCCTGGCTGCAGCACGCCATCCTTTCAAGCAAAACAGCTTCAAGGTTACACAGAAGTCTGTGCATCTCGGTGTAAGTACTAATCCCACATCTGCTGCTCAGGAGCACGCCCTGATTTTGTAAAAGTATCCCCCACATTATTGTTATCTGCACTCTCCTCCCTAATCAGGCTTTGCTCTGACAGCAGCCTGGTGGCTCTGACCTGCAGGATGGTTCCACACTTGTGTTGGGATGTGAGAAAACCAGGACTGAGCAGACCTGGTGGGAACAGCAGAAGGCAAATCCCAGCTGTCTTCCTAACATGTCCCTAATAATTAAAACCTTTTAACATGATAATTTTGCAAATGGATTTATCTCAGAGGGTTCTGACAACCCATCTGCACGTGGAATGAATCCTCCCAGCCCAGTATGGAGGAACCCAAAGCCAGGGAGCTATTAGTGCAGGCAGGGTGAGCTCATTGGTGCAGTGGACAGAGGAGCAGGAGGACGGGAGCTGCATTCCTGGGGTGCCAGGAGTGCAGAAGAGCGTTTTGGGATGGGAGCCCCTGGCCCACAGCAGGTGGCAGTTCCCCCAGGGAAACGCTGAGCTCTTTGGAAGTGCCATTGCCTCTTCTCCTTGAGGATCAATTTCCACTCTTATCACCACAGTAATGCTCTCTGCGAGGCAATATGATTTTCTTCTATGTAAACAGCAATAACTTCGGAATTACTTAGGAAAGACAGAGACCTCAAGAGATGTTTAAATTACTGGCTATCTCATTAATCAAACACAAATGCAAGACTAGCAAAGGCTCTAGTTGCTGAGCTGGAAAATGCTTAAATTCGTTTATCGAGGCAGTAGGGAAAACAAGAGCCCTGCCAGAGGTGGGGGGTCTGAGGGCGGGAGCTGGCTGCTGATGTGCAGCTGCTGCTGTGGATCTTTGTGGGGCTCCTGGGGCTGAGCTGGACAGGCACGGCGTTGCCCTGGGCTGGGCTTGGCCCTCAGGGCTGGGTGCAGGCAGCTGCATGGAGCCGTGCCCTGCACTGTCCTGGGTCCTTGGTGGGGATTTCAAGCCACGGTTAGGAGCAGAGGAGCTGGGCTGAGCAGCCGACCACGCCACGCTGCATGCAGATGGGACGAGAGCCACAAGAGCTGCAGCAAGGCTGTGCCGTCTATCCTCCTGGGTTGCCATGCCAACGGAGAGGAGACAAGAACAGATTTAATTTGCAGAATCACCCTCTTGACACAAAATCCAAGCAGCTTGTGAGGAGTAGGGTGAGAGATGTCAAGGGAGCAGGGAGAGATCCCCTGTGCCGCTCTGCATCCAGCACACAACTGTGCCACCGCTCCCAAAGGTCTCTGATGCCTCTGCTTGCAGAGCTGGAAACATGGGAGCCAGGTGCAGCCTGAGGGGAGGTCCCCCCTCTGGGAAGCACTTGGGAACCTCTGGCAATGGCAGCACCAGGCACAATAGATGCTGAGCACGTGGCCTTGTTATGGCGTGGCTACACAACAAGTAGGAAGCAATGTCCAAGGCACAGAGATGTCTTCACCTCAGATTCTGCTTCCTCCCTTCCTCAGACAGAGCCATGTGGTGGGCAGTGGGGCTGTCCTGTGCACAGCTCTCACTGGACAGCTGCAGGGCCCCTGTGCTTCCTGCTCCTGCTCCATCCTGCACTGCCAATGGGCCTGTTCTGTGCCACTGCGAAGTACAAGGGCTTTGTTCTGAAGCACCAGTGGGGATGAAGATGTAAAAAAGAAAAATCTCTTCCTTGAACATCATGTGGTGATGCTCTGTCTTCCTCTGCAGTAGCTCCATGCTGCCCTTCCCCCCCTTCTGTGCATTCAGCCACGCTGTGCACCTCGCTCTGACCCACTCCACAAACCCACCAGAAGGACCTCAGCACCAGGTGTGTCCATGAGGGGGCTGAGATCCATCCCATGGTTCTTCCATGTCGATGTGATGGATGTAACCAACAAGAGTAACAGTGGACGTGGTGTCCTTAACAGCACAGCTCTTAATTGTGTGTTCCTGCTTCTGCTGTGAGATCTGAAGAAATAAGCTTTCCTCTGGGAGGGGCTTTGGAGCTCCCACTGCTGTCTTGGGCACCTGGGATTCCTGGACCTGGTTGTATTATCTCAGCATTGCACCATCTTCGTCAATCAATATCCCACATCATCTCGTCATACAGAAGGTGCTTTGCTAATTCTCATGGATCCCAGGTGCTTCATGCCCTTGGTGTCCTGTCATGCACTGATAGTTTTAGTCCACAAGCTACAGTGCAATATGCTTATGAGTAATAGCATCTTATTGGAGTGTAAAGATCTTCCTATTTCACTGATTTATCCTGCATTTAAACTAATACAAAATTCACTTACTTCAAAAAGTACTGGAAGCAAAATGCTCTCTGTAAATAGCCTGGCTTCTCTAAACTGATAGTGCTGGAAGGGGAGATGGAATAACTTGCACTATCTATTTTCTCTCGGAGGTAGCATCGCTGTGTTATTTTGACTGTTTTCCATAACGAGGGCCATAGTTAATTCTTTTCTGTGTGAGAGGCTTATGGGCTGGCAAGGACTGTCTGACCTTTATGCCTGAGTCTTTAGAAACCCAGCACAGATTAATGTGAAGTTGGTTTAAGTGGGCAGTGAGGCAGTCTCTTTGCTTTCAGTTCACTGCCTGGTGGATTTCTGGCTCATGAAATGCCAAACACTGAACCCTATCCCCTCTCATTCATGTTGTGGGGTCTTTTTTGCTCTCCCAATACATTTCAGATACTTTCTCAAGTTTATGAGCTGTCGCTGCTCACATCACAGAAGAAAAACGGAACGCAGCCAGGACCGCCCGCATTGCTCAGCTGTGGCAGAACGCTGCAAAGCCAGAAATGTGGGAATGGAGCAGGAAACAGTCATGGGAAGATGAGCACCAGAGTGATGGTCAGCAGGGCCATTCCTGTGACCTGTGGGGTGGGCGGGAGGAAAGCAGGGTGGTAAATCCTCACTAGAAGAGTCACAGTGGTGTGAGCCTGCCTGCCCGCCCTCTTGCCCCCAGCCCTTATCTCTCCATCAGCTCCTCCCTGGGTTCTGAGCCCACGTTGGCAGTAAGCTGGTGGCCCGATAATGATGGAGCAACAGACAGGTTTGTGAAACACCATATCACAATGATATTTCTAACCAGAGAGAACAAGCTTTCTGAGAGAGAAGTGACTTCAGACTTTGGTAAGTGACATCCCAGCAACTTTGCTGCCTCACTCAGAGACTGCTGTCTGGTTGGTCAGATCAGGCTTGGAGCATAGCTCAGGTCCCCACTTGCAATTAGGCATTATTTATCACACTGGGTTGGGGATACCTCAGCATAAGTTTCTTCTTCTAGACTATGAAACGTACCTGACCCAAGGAAGGCAAAACCCAATAAATGAAGAGTCCTAATCATTTACTGATGCTATTTCAAGCCCAAGAAAGATCATTCAAAATCCTATAAAAGAAGAGTCCCCGAGCATCCAGGAGAGCAGAGCCCATGCGGGAGGTGGCATGGGTGTTTCTGAAGAATAAATCTTAGCAGAACACTCTGGGTACCTCGTTACCAGGCAGAGAGTGATAAATTAGGCAGCTCACGGAAGAGCTACAGAAATGATGAAGGAGGTGGAGGATCCATCTAATGAGCAAAGATTAAATTACTGAAATTGGCAGGGTTTGACTGAGTGGCAAGTGAGGAGAGGAGGAACCGTGCAGGGGAAGGAATGTGTGAGGAAGAACAGAGATGATTTAGGGATTCCCACTGGGCATCGCTCCTGCTGACGAAGAGCAGTGGATCGTGGGCTGCTCTGGGAAGCCTCGTGCATGGGGCCCTGCAGCAGCCAATGCTTATTCTGTGGGGGCAGCTTTGCACCCAGCAGCAGTGTCACTGCCCCCAGCCGGGCGCCTGGCAGCTCCTGGTACCACAAAGCGAGAAGCAGTGGGAGCTGTGCTGGAGGGCACACGGCTCTCGCTCACTGCAAGAGCACAGGTGCCAGGAGCTGAGCCTTGTGCAGGGCAGAGCAGCATCAGGAATGCTGGGGAAGGGGAAGAGTGCACAGCCTGGTAGGGAGCAGTGCTGCTTTGAAGCAGAAATCTTTTAAATAGCCTCGGGCAGCTGTGAGCACACCATGCAGCAGCTCCATAGCGGTCACTGAGCATGCACACGCTTACGGCTCTCACAGTGCTCAAACCCACGGGTCCCTCTGGGGCCTCTTCCTTCAGAGCCGTGCTGCAGCTGTGTAAGCCTCACACTGATACTGGGCAGCGCACGTGGGTGGGAGCCATTCTGGCTCCTATGGGCTGCTGAGCTGTGCAAGTACCAAGGATGCGGGCCCTGACTGAAGGTGCCCCGAGCCAGTTCCCTGAAATGAGCTCTGCTCTTCTTTGCTCTGTGCTTCCTCTGGCACTCAGTGCCCTCTGCTCTGTTTTGGTCTGCAGCTCATTAGGGATGAATAAATTATGATTTTTAAAGAAGTGGAGAAGAAGCAGAGCTTCTTGTTTTACGACTGAGATGCAGCCTTCCCAGCTCTAACTGAAGAAATGTTGGAGCTGGCAGCACTGCTGGCACCAGAAGTTCTTCCATGGGGAGGGGATGAGGGGGGTAGGGGACAGTACCTTTGCTCTGCGGCACCTCAGTAGGCACAGCCCTGGGACAGGGTTCTGGGGGAGATGCTCTCCTCAGGCACACTGCAAAAAGGCAGGCTGCTCATCTCCCCTCCCTGTCTGCCTGATAGCTGTGGTACCACAGCCTCACAATGAGAACCTCAGAGCAGTGTGAGCCAAAGCACCTGGGACAAAGCCAGGAAGACAGTGATGATTCAATGGCATCCTGCTTTGGCCAGACATCTCTGGCCATGGGCACGCACCACAGACGTCATGCATTAAAGGAGTGAAGCCGTGAGAGGCTGCAGCCCAGCACACACCTCAGCAGCCAAATCACATTGTTTTCCTGGAGGGAAAGGTGCCACAGGTGAGGGGTATTTCAGAAAGCACAGTGTATGCTGGGGGCAGGCAGATAAAGCCCGTATTCAGCATGGCTTTGCTGTGTCATCCCATGGTGTGATCAGCGAAGGGCTTCCTGTGCAAACCCTGCCCTAATTCTGCAAGAGCCAGGATTAGAACAGGAGATTATCTTCTGATCGTGTGCAGATAATGCCACTCACCCACTTACTCTGAGTAAGTACATGCCAGATGGGATGGTCCCGCAATGACCTTCCTAAAAAGCTGCAGACAGCTCCTGCACTGCTCAGTGAGAGCCACGGGGTGATGTGGGGCCTTCAGCCCTGAGCCATGGCCGGGCTGCATCCCTGAATGATGGGCAGAGCCAGGGGCCTTCACAGGGCTGGTGGGACCCTGGGGGCCATCGAGCTGGCTCTGTGTGTGTGTCACCTTGTGCCTGCCCCTTGTCCAACCTTGTCTGTTTCCTCCTGCCAGCATTCACTTCTCCGACAAAACGGCTTTCCCTCTGGCTACAATGTTTGCAGAACTATTTGCTGTATAAATCATAGACCGCAACGTATTCATTGCACATACACGCTTCCAAGCCTGAGAGATCCAAAGTGTTCCCTCTCTTATAGCAACCGTAATGAGGCACCAGTAAAACCGGGGATTTGGCTTGCCTGGAGATGCTCGTCCTCCACCTTTTGTTAATTTTAGGCAACAAACACGGATGTAGGCTCCTCAGATTCACAGGAGCCACTGCTAAAAGCCATCAGAACAAACACTCATTTTAAACCTGAAGCTGTCTCCATGAATGGGGAAACGCTTTGACATTGTGGAACGCCACCGAAAAACATTTTGAGTGCCTTCTTGGATGAGAGTTTAAATGACATTGCGTTTTTACTGTTTATTTTCTATTCAGCTTATATTTACAGACTTCATTCATTCCCTGAAGGAGGCAGAGCACTGAATGAATTAATCTCCCTCATTTCAAGGTGTTTCACTGCTTCTGCTGACAAGTAAATAATGAAGAAGAATTATAGGAATTCTGAAGTTTTCTGAAAAAAAAAAATATATTTCCAGGAATGATTATATTTAATGTGTGTTTGTAAACACTGGGAAATAAAGACGACAATCTGTAGAAATGGTAATTGGGATAGCAGCATGCAAAGATTCCCAGGGCAGACTTCTGTAGGAATCCTGCCCCACTTTGCAGCTTGGCCCAGTTCAACCATTTCCTGTAAGAGTTCCCGGGCTGCTGTGTAAAGCCTTCAAAGATGGGCAACTGCCATAACCCTTCACAGATTATTAAATTATTGTCCCTATTAAAAATGCACACTTTTCCTTTCACTCATGTGTCTAATTCCAGTTTGCTATCAAGGAGCCTTGTTTATCCGGTAGGTTAAAGACCCCTTTCCATTCACAGGTCTTCTCACTCTGTGAACCACACCAGAAAAATGCAACTGGGAGGGCCAGTGTGGGCCATTATGTCCCATTCCTTCCCATTGCTGCCAGCCATGCTATAGAGTCCATTTTGAGCTGAATCTTAAATCTAATTGCATGTCCTGCCCCCTGTGTTCCTCTCAGGAATCTATTCCAGAACAACATTTCTTCCAGTTAGGAACAATCTCCTTTCCAGCCAAAAAGCATTGGTGCCAACTGATACCTATTTGTTTCTGTGCCAGCACTGCCTGCTATCGAGGGTCATCTTCTGCCTTCTCAGTGTTCTCCTGCTCGTGTGCTGGGACAGGCAGGCAGCCCCAAGCCATACTGAGAAGTGGGGGCTGGGAGGGACTGCAGTGAGCAGTGGCTGCTCAGTGGCTGCACAGCATGACATTCCTCCACCCTTCTCCAAAGTAACCGGGCTCAATCCGAGCCACAGCAGTGAGGGTGAATCTGACAGACTCCGGTTTGATCTGGCAATTCCTGCATGGGGCTGATGGCACCTCGCTGGGCTGGGCGCTTCCTGAAGGTCTGGGAAATGCTTCTGCTGCTAATTAATGTGAATCGAAGTGTGTGGGTATGCAGTGTAAATACATGAGCCTTTAAAAGCAGAACTGTCAAATAAAGTGTTACACTCCATCGGTCCCGCTGCATCCGCTCACCAAACAGCAGCAGCCGCTTGGATAACACTCGGATCTGCTCATGGATGCGTTTGACATCCATACTGGAAAAATACGCATTTCATGATGAATAAAAAGAGCCCGAGCCCAGGCAGCAGGTACTGAAGGCTAAAACACTTGTTTTAGAGGGCTTTACATTCCGGCTGTAAAATTTCCTCTGGCTGGAAGCTGGTGCCCAAGAAGAAATATTCTTTCAGTTATGTATGATTTGCCTGCAAATCCTATTAGTCTTCTGCACAGCACATCACAGGAGAAGAGGCACAGGAATGTCAGAGCAGGGCATTTTGCTAAGCACTGTGGTTTAGATGTGCGCTTGGTACAAGGAAGACCAAAGCACTGTCACTTCAATGAATGGTGCCTATTTTGAGGTTTATCTTCTATTTTTGGAATTGAAAACTCCAAACTATTTTATTTTTTTCTATGTGGAGGGGGGAGGAAGGGAAGCACTGTCTTGCATAGTGAGAACGGTGTATCCGTTGAACTGAATGTTGGTGCCGACTTTCAGCCAACGTCGCTCAGTGTGTTCTTCATACAGACCTGCCATAAGAAAGCAGAGCCCTGAACCTGCAGGGCTATTGGCATTGGCATGGGACTGCGAAAATGAGAGCAGTCCTACTGACTTCAGTGGATTCTCCAGTTTAGAATGAAAGTATCTCTGTGCGTGAGGAGGACTCATCTCTCACAAGGCAGACCCACACATACCATAGTGCAGATGTGACATTTAGGATAAGGACAGATATATGAGCTCAGCAGAGCGCAGAGCAAACCCATGCTGCTCAGGGCTTCCCATCCCAGCTCAGCACCATCTGCTCCTCTCCCCAGTGACCCAAACTTGGGGATCTGGTTTCAGGTCCAGGTCTGACCTCCAGCCTTGCGGAGACCTTTCTGAGGGCTTAGGCTGCCCATGGCAGGAGCTGCGCCACCACACAGAGCCCTTGGGCAACCCAGCACTTGGATGTGCCCCCCAGCTGCTCCTGCTCCCAGTGTTGGGGTGGGAAACAGGCTGAGGGATGCACGACTTTGCTTCTGTCAGTTCAGGTTAGTCCCTCAACATTCACATTACTGTAATGCAGTTGAAAAGGAATCCACTAGTTACAGGAAATGATTTACAGGACACAAGGCGCAGCATTTCAGAGGTCTCATGTGTACCATAAAAAATATATTATAAAGAAATAATCTCTATCGGAACTGGAGCTGCACAGAGAGAACACATGTCCAGCTGAGAGCAGCATTGAGCTTTTGTTCATTATGGGAAAAGTCTGTGCTCTTCATCTTATTTGATGAATAATTTTTCTCAGAGCTCAGTATCTGGTTAATATTGGCAATCAATATTTTTTTCAATTGTTGCTTTTGCCGTGAGATCCAGCTCAGCTGAGATTCCAATGGCATTTGCACAGAGGTGCTCCCAGTTGAGCATCACAAAGTAACAGTGAGATTCAGTGCCGGCCTTGAGCTCCCTGCAGGATGGAGCCATGAATGAAGCTCCCACTGCTGTGGCCACACAGGGCTGGGCATGTGCTCTGTGCTTCTCCAGCATATTCTCAGCAGCTGGCGGTGACCCCAGGGTTGAGTCGACCTGCAGCTCTTCTGTAGTGTATGTCACTCAGTTCAGGTGCTGGCTCTGCTAGCAATGTGCAGCACTCAGTCCCAGCTGGAGGTTGGGGACAGCACGTCAGGTAGTGCTCATTCACCTGTGAGGGCTTTGGCAAAGGATTGAGCGCCTCAGCCACTGTGCATCACAGCAAGAGCAGAGCTGGGGAGGCATGGAGAGCATGGTGATGTGCCCCAGTGACACAGGGCAATGCCTTTGGGTGAGACACCCAGCGGACACAAGAATGAAGGGCAGGAGAAGCTGAGAGACATTAAAGCACAAAATCTTTGCTGAAGCCAAAGTTGAGATCTGGAGGTGGGACGTGCTGGGACGTGAGGCTGGGAAGAGATGGTGGCTGCTCCGGAGAGTTGCCATGGGAGGTTTTTGGCCACAGTCTGTTCCAGGACACTGCTCTCTGAGCAGGGTGAGGTGCAGCCAACATCAGCTCTTGGTCCCCATGCTGCGAATCCAATACATTGAGAGAGACCCTCAGATCTATTCCACCAGCACAAGAGCTGCCAACAGCCCCTGCTCATGGGCTGCAGCCCATCTCTCAAACTCCATTGATGGAATCTGCACGCTCCACTCATCTGCAGAGGAACAGAGCAGGGGGTCTCTGACCCCTCTGCACACTGCAGCAGGAGCAGAGATTCCCGGGGGACCTCTTTGGCTTGCTCGTCGGTGAGGGGCTGGAAGAGTTGGACAGGAGCAGTGGGCTGGGGGCACCGGGGAGTCTGACAATACAGGATGCATTTTGGGGATGCTAACGGGTGAAGGAGCTGCCGCAGGGCGATTTCGGCTGAGGAACAGAGCAGGCGGTGCAGAGGGCAGCGGGCGCCGGGGGGGCAAACGGGGC